>JASPKZ010004196.1:1060000-1460000 GCA_030220185.1 Diploptera punctata
CTTCTTCTTCACTTCCTGGTTTAGGCAAGAGTTGCCTACTCTAGATTTTAATTCCAATGTTTCTGCGCCGTATGTCATTGTATTCATTGTTTTATTTTTTTTAGAACTTATATTATTATCTCATAACACATTATTTCATTTTGAAATTGCAGATTTCCCCTAATTTATCCTATCATTTATTTCAGCATCATGACTTCTATCTTCACTAATTTTATTATCATCATTATTATCGATTTTCTGTGTACTATAAACAAAGATTACTTTCCTAACTAACTAACTAACTCATTGACACTATCGAACCCGTAGGTTCATGGCCGCGAGAACATAAGCTCTCCATACATTCCTATCCTGAGCCAATGTTTTTCCAATCATCCCCTGTATAATGTACTAGAAAGAAAAATACCTACACGGATATAAGTACCAGCTGATTAGGCCTACTTAAAATTCAACATAGATTCACATTTTAGTCTTGTATCACTGAGCTGTACTGTTGCGTATTATGTATATTTTTTAGAAATTATCGTGGAATGTTACAAGTATTAGGCCTATCCTAATTCCCTTATGTAACAGTGTGATTATGGTCCACAACGGAATTTGAACTCGGAACTTTGCGAATACTATTGTTAAGTAATAGGCGTAGGTCTGAAACAACACTTCTGATTATTAAGATTCGTTTTAAAAATACCAAAATTTGAACATAACCAAAAACTGAGTAACTTTAGAATTTAAAACGTTTTGAATTTAAGTCTGAATTCTTGTTTAAAACATGTATTTGCATGAATAGTGATAAAGACGGTACAAGATTTCCGTTTTTTTTATCTGTATGATATATTATTGCGTATTTTTTTACCTCCGCCCAATGTTTCATGGTCAGTGCTATCACAATTAAGAAAAATCTGCTTTTTCTTATTGGATATACACTTCAATATTGGCCTCTTTCCATTTTCTGTTTCAGGCTATATATAGACTTGGAATATATTTTAAAGATGGTCTTGCTGCTTCTAGAAAGGGTAGCATTGCAAATTACTTGCTAAAATCCTTAATTTTTATAATTTAGATACTAGAATTCTTTATAGAACAGTTGCTGCAAGGATGAAGCTAAAATAGGGTTAAGTGATATCGAAGAGATAAAAAAAGCTAATCAGTGTAAGATACTTTTAGTGTTATTATTATTAAATCTACAATTAAAATGATTATTTAACTCATGCCACAAATGGGAGTCAATGACCAATCACAGTTCAATGATTTTTTATTTACAACCAATCACAGTCGTGTTGCGCCTCAAATGTATCAATTGAAGTTTATCATAATTAAAGAAAACACCTCCTTTTTAAATTTCTGAATAGGTCATAAGCTTTATTTTGCAGTTACCTACCCCGTAAGAAATACGGCTACCAGATTGTGTATAGTATGCATGAATGTCAGCAGATGCGGGAGATAATAGGCCTATAAAAACATCTGTAGCTATTGATTATACCACAAAGAAAAAAAACTGTTTGCACTTTCCTAAGCTAATTATTTTCCAGGAAACGACGTTGCAGAAAAATATAACTTACACATTTACATCATAGGACATCAGAAATTAATTAATACCTGTAATGTTGGTTATAAATTTCTCCATATTTCAATTCCTTCTGGATTTTTTCATGTTGAGACTTGAAAGTAGTGTTGAAGTTCCTTAGGACGGGTTACTGGCCCGTCGCTAAGTAGTCCAGTCGTAGGGCTGCTACCTTTTAGTCTCTGGATAGACATTAGGATACCGCATTTACTCAGTACCCGATGGAACGGTTATACCGCCGTGATTCGGTCCTCAGAACCTCGTTTGTGAAAACAGGTTGTACCACGAGAAGGTGAGGATGAGAATTGGGTAGGAGACGTTATATACACATCACTACCCGTTAAAACCCAAATAACAGATTTTCTGAAGAAGGAATTATAAATCATGGTGTGAGACAAGGCTGCCCCCTATCCCCAACACTCCTTGCGATTTATATCCATCCATAGTAATTCTGCCCGAAGGCAGGTCCTTCACTGCAATCATAGCATTTTCATGCTATGCTTGCAGCTTTACTAGGGAATTGTTAGGTAGCTTCCCGTTGCTTTCCACACCGGTGAAGGATGATGATGATGATAATGATAATGGTAAGGATGATAATGATAAGGATGATGGCCATGTGATTTCGGGGACCGTTTGGGCCTTAAAGTTTTCCTGACATTTGTCTTACAGGCGAGGAAAAACCCCGATAAAAACCTCACCCAGAAAAACTGCCCCGACCGGGGATCGAACCCGGGCCCGCTGCGTGACAAGGCAGCACTCTACCTCGAGACCACAGCGGTGGACCGATTTATATCAACGAAGTAATATGTTGCTGGAAAATAAGATGTGTAATATGTCCACCGCTGCGCTGTGGTCTCGAGGTAGCGTGCTGCCTTGCCTTGTCACGCAGCGGGCCTGGGTTCGATTCCCGGTCGGGACAAGCTCCTGGATGAGGATTTTTTCGGATTTTTTCCTCACCTGTAAGACAAATGTCAGGAAGTTTAGGGCCGAACGGTCCCCGAAAATTAACCGGCCATCACCATCCTTATCAATATCATCCTTCACCGGTGTGGAAAACAAGGGGAAGCTACTACACTTATTAATTCCCTAGTAAAGCTGCAAAGCATAGCATGATAATGCTATGATGACAGTGAAAGATCTACCCTTGGGCAGGTTTACTATGGATGGATACTGACATTATTCTTACAAAAAATCATAGAGATTTTTTCAACAACCTATGAAATCAGATGGAAGTAATCCGATAGAATAAAGTTTACTAACGAGTGTTTCAAATTAACATTTTAAACCGTTGAGTAGTACACAGATTCTTACTTACTCACTGGCACTATCGAACCCGTAGGTTCATGGCCGCGCGGAAATAAGCTCTCCATACATCCCTATCCTGAGCTAATGCTTTCCAATCATACCCTGTATAATCTACTTCCCTCAAATCATAATTAATGTTATTCTCCCTCCTCATTCTTGGGCTACCAACAGGGCGTTTTCCCTCTGGCTTTCCTACAAGAAGCTTCCATGCAAGTCTTTCATTCCCCATACGTGCAACATGTCCTGCCAATCGCAGTCTACGAGACTTAACTGTTCTTATTATATCTGGCTTTCTATAAAGACTATGTAGTTCATTGTTATGTAGTCTTCTCCATTCAACCTGTCTGTTCATCTCTCTTTGGTCCAAAAATTTTCGTAAGAACTTTATTCTCAAATACTCGTAATCTCCTTTCCTCCTTAAAGTAAGAGTCCATGTTTCGCACCCATATAATATAACTGGTAGAATAATAGTTTTATATATTTTCAATTTACGTTTTTTGAAAGGAGTTGGGACATCAAGAGTCTCTGCAATACATAATAGCACGCATTTCCAGAATTGAGCCTATGTTTAATGTCTTTGTGCATCTCATTCCTATTTGTGATTAATGTTTTCTTTACGTATTTGAATTCAGTCACTTCCTCAAAATTTCCCTCGTTTGTCATTAGCTGTCCATTTCCATAATATAATATATTTCTACGTGTGACCATATATTTAGTTTTATTGATATAGTACACAGATAGGATTTGTATATTTTAAACGAGAAGCGATATGACTTTTAGCATTTTAAATGATCTGAGAAAAGTGGAAGAGCCGCCTCTGCCGGAGTTCCTTACAATGGCAGGAGTATAGAAAGTACAAATATTAACATTCTTTATAGAAAGAAGTGTTCTTCGCTGTATTAAATAGTTTTATATCAGAGCTTTCTCTGCGCTAGTTATTCCAATGGAATCAGAGATGTTATTCCTTCATCTCACGGCGCCACAGTCTACACGACCAACATTCTCTGAATTTTCGAACAATTATTTTAAACATTCTTGTTCTTATTATCCTTCAAATATTATATTTTGTGAATCTTGTGCAGTTCATAATTTTCTTCCAACTAACTCTATTCTGTCCTATACTTTTCCAATTATTAATACTCGATAATTTCAGGAACGAATTTTTCCATTATAGCTGCACAAGGCAATCACTTCAGGAAAACAAAATGTAAAATACTTGTTAATGTATTAATACTTCGGGAAGATAAATCACAATCCAGTCTTTATGACGATGTTAGGCTATTAAGCCTAATAGTTCCCGGGTAGAATTTGTATGCAAATAATTTAATTACCAATCTATAGAATGTTGTGTATATAAATTTTTTGCGCGATAGTGCGTTTTGTCGTTCTTACCAGCAATGGCGACCATTATTGAAAGTTCAACTTCCTACATTTCGGGGTTGCCAACCTAAATAACTATGCTGTAATATTACATTTACACACACGTGCGGGAAGTAAAACCACTGCCCTCTATGTATACTACGTACAATGTATATACAGAAAATATCCAAAAGGTAGTGTTAATATACATTATACGAAACAAATCATTGCATTTTAAATGAACTGAACTTTATTTGAAACAATATAAAACAATAAATACGTACTTGCGGCCATATTATCAATAATTGTTCTCAAGGCCTCTTGTTGTTTCAACTAATAAACATTGCCCACACTGTTAGCGTTAGTCAATTGTTTATAATGAACGCAAATATTTCCAACAAAGATGTTATTATTTTACTATTATTCATTATTTTGAAAACACTATCGCGCAAAAAATAATGTACAACGCACGTTTGTGAAGTGTTTTACAGAATCTCGGAAATTAAAAACCTCGCTATTGCTCGGTTTTTAAACATTTTTCCTCGATTCTGTAAAAACCACTTCCCAACCTGGCATCGTAATATACTATTGTTTCTCCTGTAATTGTTCGTGTATTTCTGATTAAATAGTAAACTAATTAATAATAGGCAATAATAATTATATAATAATAATAATAGTGATTATTATTATCATTATTAATTGCAAGTGCACAAATGAGATTTTTACGTCCACTCCTAGGTTTAACAAAATTTGACAAACAAATCAAATATACGCGATAAATTTAAATTCAAAATATAATTAAGAAAATTAAAATCATCAAAACAATTGGTTACAGCATTACCAATGAATGTGCCCATCTCGCTTTCCTAAATTAGCAATTAGCATTGCAGTATCAACCTAAAGGACTTCGAGATAAAGGAAAACCAGTATAAATATTCCAGTAGAGTAGCTGATAAGGTTGTAAAATTTGTTGCAGTTCCGGATATTTTCATTATATTTGTAAAGTTTTATTTTATAAGCAAAATTAAGATAGACTAACAGGAACAGGTTTAAACGACCTAAACCTAAATAATTCTATTATTATTATTATTATTATTATTATTATTATTATTATTATTATTATTATATAATAATAATTATTATTATTATTATAATAATAATTATTATTATATTATTATTATTATTATTATTATTATTATTATTATTATTGAGACTTCAGTCATGCTTCCCATTTACTCAAGACCAGAGAAAACCAGCTATAATGGCTGGAGACTCGATATGCTGACCACATGTGACCTCTACATTGGCTAGATGATCATCTACCTCTGTGACACATGTGGATGTGAGGCCAGCAGTCGGTTGGTAGGCTAAGGGCCTTCTAAGCCTGTCGCTCCATGGAATTATTATTATTTATATTTGGCAGTAATTAATTTAAAACAGTGGATTAATATCTTGCCATTTTACTTTCGGTTTTCCGTGATAGAATCGCGCAGTTACGTTATTCTTATTCTCATCCTTCCCCCCCCCAAATGCCCCAGGTTGTCATTTGGACATTTCTGGTGTTCTCTCCTGGCATGGCGTACTTGTAACCCACTTCTGAGGTTGGTGCACCTGGAAGGCGGGGTTACGTTGCCCTAATGATATGAGAGTTGATGATGATGATGGTAATGATGCGCCAGGAGAGTCCTTAAACTAAACTTAAGCTAATTAGGCGAATATGATATTGATGGCCATATGATTTCGGGGACCGTTTTGGCTTTAAAGTTTCCTGACATTTATCTTACAGGTGAGGAAAAGCCCCCGAGAAAACCTCACCCAGGAAACTTGTCCCGACGGGGATCGAACCCAGGCCCGCTGCGTGACAAGGCAGCACGCTACCTCGAGACCACAGCGGTGGACCTCATCCTAAATGTTATAAGAGAAATTAAGTGGATGGCCAGGGCACTTGGAAAGGATCTGATTAGAACAATATTCAGATCTGAAAGGAAAATGAAATGTAAAATGGGAAGATGTTACAATTATTAAAGATTAATAATTGGAAAAGAACAGGGTTGACTTGGAAAAAGAAATTGTTGTTGAGGTGGTTAAAGTCTCGTGTTACAGTATATGAAGAATGAAAAAAAAAAGTGTCAAATTTTTTAATAAATATAAGAAGTTCGTAATGACATGCAATTACGTAATCGAGCTCACGGAAATCATGATGTCAAGACGTGCTGAGTTCGCGCATATCTATCGCATTATTTACTGTTACAGCAAATTGCGAAAAAAAAAAAAGTGTGTTGTAACATTTCTCCGTTCGTTACAACCAAAGTTATAATAATTTTATGTACAGCTTACAAATGTGATTTAGGCTCCAAGGTGTGCACCCATCGCCCGTCAATCTCTGAGATAAGTCGTAACAAAGTAGGTGAACCGGAAAGTGTAGCTAGATTGATCAAGTTTCTCTAAAAGTTAGAATTTTCATTTACATTGAAAATAATATTGTGCGATTCAATATAACATGATTTATATATAATTGATTTTATGAATATGTTTAATTAATTAGTATTTTAAATATAATTCTTCCTTCCTTTGTTCCTTTGCATCATCGCTGATGACTTATACTCCAAAAATGATCAATGCAGTATCAAAATTAAATGGTGTTTTATGGGATAAAAATATAAGTTCTAAAACAAAAACAAACATTTTAAATCCAATAAGGAGTACAATGACATACGGCGCTGAAATATGGGAATTAAAATCTAGAACAATAAGTAAATTAAATTGTGCAAAAATGGATTTTTGGAGGCGTTCATGGAATTTCTAGAAGAGATAAGATAAGAAACAGCGTAATTAAATAAAATATGAATGTTCAAACTTCAGTTGTGGATTTTATTAAAAGAACAATTAAAATGGTATGGTCATGTAAAGAAGAAGGGCAGAAGACAGATTCCCAAGAAGAATATTAGAATGGGTGCCACTTGGTAGAAGAAGACGACGGCAAAAAATAACATGGATTGATGGTGTTTTGAGCAGTATGAGGGAAAAAGGATTGGACGATGGAGATTGGAATGACAGAGAAACGTGGAGGAGAATGACAGTAGATTAATTTGGCGCGGGAAGATGTGAAACCTGCTAAATACATAATAAACAAACATAATTATTTGTTTTGCATTTATTAAGGATAAAATGATACATATTATAGCTTTTTGTACTCAATAGGATAATAATTAATTTATTTTAAAAGTTTATTTTAATTTTGTGATTCGAAAGGGGGGGGGGAGAATTGAAGTGACAAAGAAAATTCAGCTCTTGATTTCGCGTAATACAGTAAATAGTTAGAACGTTACGGACATGTCGAGGATGAAAGAATGGATGCAATCGGAAAGGATTTCTAGACCTCAAAACAATTGTTATAGGACATAATGAAAAAGGATACGTACAATATAGGGAAAGGGGAACCAAATGGGCAAACATATGTTGTGCATTATTGATTCATCCAAATACTATAAATGTTAATCAATAATATAAGCATTAAGCACAGTAGAATGCTTTCTTCTTCTTCTTCTTCTTCTTCTTCTTCTTCTTCTTCTTCTTCCTTCCAAGTATTAGGCCAAGGCCTGTTACGATCCTATAGAAAATTTTCCCGTATGGGAAATTCTCGTATAAGACTTGAAAGCATAATAATAGTCCCTTCGATTGGTTGCTGGCCAAAGGAAGGCAAGACCAGTGATGGGCTACCATCTTATAGCCTCTGGTCAGGCTTTTCTGGAGAAGAAAAGAAAATAAAGGAAAGAAGAAATGGAAAAAGGAAGGACTCCCTAGCCCTCGGATGCCCTAATAGCATTGGGGTCGAAAAAACAAGAGTTAACCAAGAGAGGTTAGATAGTAAAAGTTAAGAGTGCAAAACACAAGTAAGTGGAAGAAATGTTTTGCACAGCTTGGGCACCTTGTGGTCGCCATCCACATATCCCCTAGATGAGGACCCCTGAGGGCTAGAATGTTTTCTTAGATTGTAAATCTGCATAATAATAATAATAATAATAATTATTATTATTATTATTATTATATTATAATGATCATTGTTATAATAATATTATGATTATAAGAAAACAAGAAGAGATATTAGATTGAAGTTTTATAAAACATTGGCTATTCCTGCATCACTTTATGGAATAGAAACTTGGGTAATGACCAAAAAATTACAAAGTAGAATACAAAGCGTAGAAATGAACTTCCTTAAAAGAACAAAAGGCTGCACAAGATTGGATCGGATAAATAATGAATATATAAGAACAGAGTTAAATATATATCTACTGAATGAAAAAATCAAATAATGTAGAGAGACATGATTTAGACATATGGAATGAATGAATGTAACAAGAATACCAAAAGCAGCATTCAATTACAAGCCAAGGGATGAAGGAATGGAGGAAGGTCAGTGAAAAGATTGACAGGATAACTGTGAGGCGGAACAGGCAGTTTGCTTGGCCCGTGAAGTGAAGAAGGCAATAATAGTGCGAGCTGCGTGATCTTTATGGGGAACCAGATATAATAACAGTTCAGTCTCTTAGACTGCAATGGGCAGGACATGTGACACGAATGGGGAAATGAAAGAGTGGCATGAAAGCCTCTTATAGGAAAACCAGACGGAAAACATCCAGTTGTTAGACCAAGAATGAAGTGGGAGAATAGCATGAACTATGATTTAAGGGAAGTAGATTATACATTGTGACATAATGTATTATAATATAACATTAGCTCAGGATAGGGATGTGTTGAGAGCTTATGTCCGTGCGGCCGTGAACCTACGGGTTCGATAGTGCCATTGAGTTAGTTTAGTTTTGATAATAATAATAATAATAATAATAATAATAATAATAATAATAATAATAATAATGATAATAATGATGATGATAATAATAATAATAATGATGATGATAATGATAATAATAATAATGATGATGATGATAATGATAATAATAATAATGATGATGATGATAATGATAATAATAATAATGATAATGATAATATTAATATAATAGTAAAATAATAATAATAATAATAATAATAATAATAATAGTAATAATAATAAAAATTAAATTAATAAAAATAATAATAATAATATAATGATAAAAATAATAATAAAAATGAAAATGATAATAAAAATAATAATAAATAATAATAAAAAATAATAATAATAAATGATGATAAAGAAAATTGTAAGAGAAATTTATAGCAGTTACAATAAGGAAGAAGAAATTGGATGCGTTTTTTCCCTCTACTTTTACATGTATCCGATAATCACGTGCGTAGTGAAATTAATAACTTATTTGAAGGAAGTGAATGTATTAAGAAAAACAGTGAACAAATCTAACCGCGACCATCAAGAATGCGATAGTTCTTATATACACTTTCTAAATTAACACATGCACAAGTGCGAATAGACTAAACGTAATTATCAAGATTGTACACGTACTGAGCTGTAGACGAGGCAGCATTGCTAATTTTCTGTATCGCACTACTCAATTCGCTTTAACATTTGCAAATTGTTTAACAAGCATTGACCTTCCCTACAAAACTTGCAGCCTCCTGAGAAATGTTAGACCCTATGGATATAGGACGTTCCAAAATAATAAGACTTCAATTCTCCTGAGTAAGACCATGGAAAAAATTCAGTCGAAGTACTAAAATATGAGGAAGACTGTGGTCATAGAATGGCCGAAATATTGAGACTTGAGCAAGCCTCCGTAGAAGGTTTAAAATATTGAGATATAATTCTTATTTTACTCGTTTGGTTTCCTATGAAATCATAATTGAAAACTAGAAGTGTTTTAAAGTTACATTTTAAAAATGTTTTTAGATTAACCGTCCTCAAGTTGTAGCTAACAGATTAGAGATGTAAATTTGTGTGTGAATCGGGATTTGAACTATAGATCTCCAGCTTTACTTTTAATAACAATAGTGCTAGTCAATTGACATAATTAAATTAAATTACTTAATCCATTTGTTACCGTTTTTATAGAGTGATTCAGAAATATGGCTATACGTTTGGTCGCATTTTGTGACGAAAATATTTATTATTAAAGGAAATATGATATCGTTGGAAAGGTAATCCTTCAAATTACAACAATAGAACAAAACAAATCACTGCTCACGTGCTTGGCGGGTTGATTTTTGTGTGCTAGCGTCGAACGCCTCCACAATTCTCTTCGTTGTTTCTGAATCCGTGCTAATGCGAGGCCTTCCAGGAGGTTTGATTTTCTGTATCCTTACCGTTTCCAGCAGTCGTTTTCTCCACTTCCACACAGTTGACGGCTGCAATGCTACGTTAAACTCGCGTCTTGCCCGTCTTGCAGCCTCACGATCATTAGCATACGTTATTGCCCATGCAGCAATTGTAATTTGCTGTTGCATATTCAACGCCATTTTGACTAATGATGTAAGTTCTGCACTGTTTTTTTTTATTCCATTCTTGTAATTTGAATAATTGCCTTTCCAACGGTAATTTCATATTTCCTGTAATGGTAATATTTTCATCACACAACGCGATCAAACGTATAGCCATATTTATGATTCACCCCGTATTTTTAGCAACTTCAACTACGTTATATAGTTTTTTATTTTATTTAATTCTTATTTATACTCGATTTAACATCCATGGTCACGCTGCCTAGAATCTTTGATTGTATCCAATTTATTGTGTATTTTTGTTATAGGTTTGCGTTTTCTGTAGAAATTCACCGATTCAGTTTAACCATATTATGAAAAGATGATAAAATGGAACCTGGTAATGAAATTTCAACACAGAATCTGTCTTGAAAATGGTAAATACAAAGAAAAGATTTCAATAAGCTTTGTAGACCCGGGATTTGAAATCGGAACCTCCCAAATGCAGATCTGTAGCGCTATCATGTGAGACAACTCCCTTCGTGTAAAAACTTATATTTCAATTTAACATTTTATAATAAATCATTACTAATAAAATCCATAGTAAGATTCCACTGAACTGTTAGAATATTTACAATTATAAAATTGTGTTTTTATCCAGTCTCAACTGTCAAAACGATTAAAACATTGTAGGCCTTTCGGGAGCAGCCCAATCCTCAGCCGAAGGTTGTATGTTACTCTCTAACAACTCTCCAGTAATGTTAGAATAAATTTGTTGAAGTTCGTTGTTCTTAGCGGGATTTTGCGACAACGCTACGATGTACCAAAGTGGACCCATCATCGGAACGGGACTCATAGCTTCAGAAATTCTGCTTAAGGCTCCATGCTTTTCGATGTTGTATTTTTTTATTATTATCCCTTTTTATTGATATTTGTGATCATCTTCATTCATACCCATAATAGTCATAGCTCTATTTGCCTTTCTTTATATTCCTTTTGAAATGCAACTGATATTAAATTTAATAATTTATAAATGATTAATCGCTATCGCTTTATATATAGAGTCCCTATCGCCCATTCCGGAGGCCCTGGTTTCCTGCCGGGTACAGACTTTATCTCAATCTTGGGCCATGATGTGTGTCCCTTATCCTGGTATTGTTCTATGGCGTCTTCGCCATTATGTCAGCAACGTTGTGTACCACGAGACGATGGTTATGGCTTCCTTCTGAAGGAAAAAAGCCGTAAGTTTCGTGTTGTAGTTTTATGGCACGTAAAATGACCCTTAAGCCTGAATTACGAGGCTCCTGGGCAAAATGTTGGCCTTTCATGCCCAGATTTGAATAGCGATGCCATTGTTCATAGTTCTTAAAGAATCCTTTTAAATAAAAAATATATAATCAATTGATTTTGCGTTTACGTGATGAAAATCCATATCTATTTAATTAAATAAAAATAAAACTTAGTTTTATATGATTTTCATACTTATTACAATATAAATTTGTAACAGCTGTTTCGGTACTTCGTACCTTCTTCAGACATGGTTACAAATGAATGAATAATAACAAAATTTTATTGTTCATTCATTTGTAATCATGTCTGAAGAAGGTACAAAATACCGAAACAGCTGTTACAAATTTAATTGTGATAAATAGGCCCTATTTATTATATACAACTTTCCTCATTAGAGGATTGTCTCAAGGACAAAGTGATACAGATAATTAATTTTTGAAATTGATGAAAAACATTTTGTAAATAATATGAACATTAAAAGAAGCACTACTGGCTTTATAAGTAATGTTTAAATTCCCAATAAAAAGTCTTCTTAACAAAGGAGCCGCCATTTGCAAAAATCGTAGCAACTGCTCGTAGCATTTGGGGTTAGGGAATTAACTATGTATTAAGAGAAAAATACGCGTTTAGATTGGAGGCCTAGGTAGCTCACTTGGATAGAGCATTGACATAGAGAGTCAAAGGTCCAGGATTCAAACCCCAGTCTAAGCGTATATTTTTCTTTTCAAATATATTTTGTCCATAATTAAATAGAGGAAAAATATCCACCTACAGAGACATGGCTGCAACATGTATTGCGAATGTCACCAACTAGGATCCCTAATGCAGTTCTTCGGTATCGCCCACGACGACGACGACTGGACGGCCACAAAAAAAAAAACTTTTAGGCCCTGCCTAGTTGAGACCCAAACAGATCAACATTGGCCTATATTCGTGAATGGTGTATGATGCTGATAAAATTAAAAATATTAAATTATTATTTATGGTCAAATAGCTCATAATAATGAAATTCTAATACAGCAGCTGTCTTGATATTTGAGAAAAAATACGAAGAACCCGTTATCTTAGTGGGCACCGATATGTAGTGTAAACTGGAGACTTTTGATAAGGGTTTGAGAAACGAGTCAATGTGTTCGGAGTAGTGTGCATTATGATAAGCAAAATGATGTAAAGAACATAATTTTGAAGAAAATAGAGATTGAATTAGGTGAGATGACAGTCGGATAGCGCAAGATGATGGCATGCCGTCACGCGGCGTGACGTAACAAGCTACAGTTATTTTTTCAGTGGCGTGCAGTCAAGCCTACTTTCCTAATTATTTACTCTTCATGAGGTGTAAAAAGAAAGAAGTAAAATTAGTACACAAATACAGTACTGTATAGCAGAGCACAGTGAAGCGAATAACATGTACTGGTGTTTAATCGTATCATTTCCCAGAAACAACATACGGTATATAGACTACTCAATAAAAGTAAGGAACATTAGGGATGATAAAATGTTGTAATTTCCATTAAGAAAACTTCCGTAGCGTGTATTGGTTGGAACTGATACATCCGGAACATCCGGCTCATAATGTTAGTCTATTTAATTTATTCACTTGTATCATTCATTATTTGTTAGTATGGTTGATAATTTTTTTTAGTTGCCTGTATGTTTAATTGCTTAGCCTACTCCTTCATGGTTGGTTAATTGAGGTATTGATATGGGAAAGATAGTAAATCAATTTTTCAATTACTTGGAAATCAATTTACTCCCGTTGTTCCTTCAACTTTTAATTTTTTTTCCGTATAGTTTCCTGTCCAGTCGTTACACAAATTCTCAATCGATTTGAGATCAGAGGACTGAGGTGGAATTTAGACGACTTTTGCGCAATTTTATTAAACAGTAGATACATCTTCACATTCCAAGTTTTATGTTTGAGGTCTTTATGTTCATAAAAGTGAAATGTGCCCCCGATCCTAGTTTTATTGCCTTTTTTTTTAATTATTGTTTCAGAATGGCCATGTAGCCTACTATTTGCGGTTTATTTTGCTGTATATTAAGTCTTCTTCTTCCTTCCTTCCAAGTATTAGGCCAAGGCCTGTTACGATCCTATAGAAAATTTTCCCTCCAGCGTTTCATAGGACGGCCCAGTGATCTTCGTCCTCTTGGTATATAATTATAAACAGCTTTGGCGATCCGATTTGAACTCATTCTTTCAAGATGGTGTTTCCAATTTAGTTGGTAGGCCTACTGTTTAATATATTACAAAATTGGCGTAGTCTTCATTTCTTTTAAGATATCGGTGTTCCTTTTCCGATCCCATCTGGTGTAACCCGCTGTTCTGCGCATGAATCTCATTTCACAAGCCGTTATTCTGCTTTCATGTTGTTTTTTTAGTGTCCATGCTTCACTACCATAGGTCAACACTGGTCTAGCCAAAGTGTTATATAAACGTAATCTGGTGTTTTTTTTTTGTACAAGGGATGGTTTCATAACTTGATTAATAATTCCTAAACTTTTATTATAACTAGTAATTTTTTCAGGGACATTCTTTTCATCCCAGATAGAGAGATAATATCCAAGATATTTAAATTGATTAGATCTCTCTAAAATTTTATTCTGGAGACAGATTTTACTTTGTATGGGGTCCTTCCCATGAAATTCCATAATTTTAGTTTTGTTAATTGATATTTCCATATTAAATTTGGCACCTATTTTTTGTAAATTATAAATTGATCGTTGCAAATAATTTTCGGAAAGTGCCAGAAGAGCTAAATCATCTGCAAAAAGAATAGCATCGAGTTTAAGGTTCCTATTGATGGGTACATATCCTCGTTGTGTTTTCCTCCATTCGTTTATTACTTTATTCATATATATAATGAAAAGCACCGGTGAGAGTCCACATCGCTGTCTTACTCCAGTGTTGATCTTTTCCCAACAAGATAATTTGCCATCTTGTTTAACAGAGATTTCATTATCTTTATAGATGTTGAAGATATTAGTAATATATTGTTGTGGAACGTTATCATCAGCTAAAATTTGTAGTAATATATTTCTGTCTACTTTGTCAAAAGCCTTTATGAAGTCAACGAAGGCGATATGAGTTTCTATATTGAATTCCTTGTGATTTTTTAATAGTAGTTTTAGAGTGAAGAATCCATCTGTACAAGATCTACCCTTTCTGAATCCATTCTGCTCTTCTCCAATTATATTTTCATAATTTTTTCTCAATTTATTCTTAACTATATTAGCATACATTTTATATCCAGAGTTCAACAAGCTAATTCCACGATAGTTATCTTTGATTTGGCGATTTCCTTTTTTGAAGATTGGTATTACAATGGATATTAAGTACGGACATTAATCTACTTTATTGACTAAAATAATCCCCAAACTGTCACATTATGACATCCATGTTTTTACTGTGGCTTGCAAATGTTTAGAATTTAATTTCTCATTTAGCTTGTTCTAATACATTATCCTGCCATCCGATCCAAAAGTGTTAAAACTTATTTCCGTTAGCAAAATTAGAATTCTTTACTAATTTATGTATTTTTAAATGTGTGTAAAACAAATTAAAGCGTCGGAATTCATATCTGGACATGAAAGGGCCGACTAATTTTGCTCAGAGGACTTTCATTTTAGACTTCGGATTCTTTTACGTGAAAAATGTACGAAATGTGATCCACTGCTTTACTTTTCCTTCTGAAGGAAGCCATGCTCAAGATTTTTACCTCTTTAAAAATTCATTCACCTTGTCGGGATTGAAACCACGAACATCGCGGAATGAGAGGCAAACATGGTAACTACTTGGTCATCAGTACTGATTTCACAATTTGTGTTTTTGCCTTTACGCCCCATTTATTTGCAAATATACTCGTACTTGCGAATGCGTTAAACAACAGAGAACAAAATGTATGTTATAATCATACCATCATCCTTCCCTTAATGTCTGATCGAAGTAAACAATCGGAAATATAGTAGCTCAGCTAGTGTTCGAATAGTTAAAAGGCAACCATTTTGTCAGTTTTAAGTTAAATATTAATAAAATATAGATTTAAAGATACAGTGTTCTGGATTTTGTCTCCATATTACTATGAAACCGTAGCTTTTCTTTTATTGCGTATTTAATTTAAAATGTTAAGCTGATAACACGACATTGCCGGGAATTTATTTATCTCATATTCTTGTTAGACAGGAAAAGGAATGATATCTATAGTGTAAAATCGATGTTATTTTATATACAGATATTAAAAGTATAAACCCTGTTTATGTAATGTATGAAAATGAATGTTTGTTTGTTTGTACTTTATGCGCGGCCATACCGTTGATCCGATTGTGATGGGGTTTTTACACGCTTTTTATTAGCTTGACCTGTATCCATGTAACGGAATCTTTCAACGCGATTTTCACCCTCTTAAAATCATTGGATCGACTTGAAACTTTGTATACGTGTAAAGGACCCGTGACAATACAATAATTTCATTTTTTTTTCTAAAATCCTGGCCAGAATCATAAAACTAAATAAATAATAGCTTTAAAAAACTAAAACAACACGCTTTATTAGAAAACCGAACTAAAAAATTGAAAAATAATTTTAATTTCCAACACGCTTGGGAAAAAATTAAAGTGGTCAACAAAAAAATCATCTCCAACACATATAGAATAAAACTAGAGTTATCAACAAAAATAAAATAATTTTACCATCAAAAGCGTGGGGTTCTTTTTATGATTTTTACAGTTTCTTCTTTTACCAATATCTGTTTATTATCAAATATATTAATTTATATAGAGCACCCCCACGCTTTTGATGGTAAAATTATTTTCTTTTTGGTGATAACTCTAGTTTTATTCTATATGTGTTGGAGATGATTTTTTTTTGTTGACCACTTTAATTTTATCCCAAGCATGTTGGAAATTAAAATTATTTTTCATTTTTTTAGTTCGGTTTTGTAATAAAGCGTGTTGTTTTAGTTTTTTAAAACTATTATTTATTAAAACATACTTTTTAATTATAATGTTATTGACCAGGTGGTAAACCTCACTTATATCCTCTCCGGATGTCAAAGAATATGACTTCGATTTGACACGTCGCGTATTTTATTAATATAATTTTTTGTTCCTAAGTTATAACATTACAAACGACGTGACGCGACAAAAAGTGTACTCTGATCACAACAGGAATTGTTAATTTCATGCGACTGTCATTGTAGCACAGTTGCTATGAAACTGCACAATTAAATTTAAATTGTTATTTCAGATAACATTTACAAATATTCTCTAAATTCTGCGCAAATAAAATATCAGAAAGAATGAAAAGGATACATTCTACAGACTTAAGTTAAAACAGATTTCTTACAATAATTGAGCATAAAGGAAGTAGGCCATACATGTTATTTAGTTAACGAACTGAGAATGATATAAATATAGTAGTAAACTAATACAACTAAAAATGATTTGTCACAAATAAGTGAGCATAGAGAATGTACGGAGCTCTGATATAAATTTGCTTCATAAAACGGTATTGTAAACTCCTAGATTTAAACAACTGTTATGAAAACTGTGGACAATGAAATTATATAAAAACAAATTTCAGTAAGTTACATACAAAATTAATATAATCAAAAAGATAAAATACGAACGATAAAAATGCAAAAGCTGACTAGCTTAAGTTATAAATAATTTGTTACAGTAAATGAGAATATAGTAGGTAATGGGTGATTAAATTACTGAAATAAACAAATGAATATTAAACTGTGGACAATGAAGAAAAAACAAATTTCAGCAAGCTACACAATTATAAAGTGAACTTCATCAACAAGGAAAAAATGTGTTTAAGTACAGAAAGAAACTAAGTAAAAAAATAAACAAACATTTGAACAAAAATGAAGCTCTAAATTATAATTAAAACAATACAAATTAAAGCACAAGGAATATAGGAGATTAATTATTTTATTCAGTACCACAGCAATCCAAAGTAAAATGAAAAACATACCATGACATTCACTACCCAGACAGCAATTTGAATAATATCGGACCCTTCATGAGACAAGATTCCACAAAATCACACAGCATTTTCTCCGACTCCCGAGGGAGAAACATGAAGAAAATCGGGATCCTCCAGTGGACGAAGAGGCGAAAACATCCTACAACATTTTCCCCGACTCCCGAGGGAGAAACTTAAAAATATCGGGACCTTCCAGTGGCAGAAGAGGCGAAAATATCCCACAACATTTTCCCCGACTACCGAGGGAGAAAAAAGAAGAATATCGGGATCCTCCAGTGGGAGAAGAGGCAAAAACATTCCACAACATTTTCCCCGACTCCCGAGGGAGAAACAAGAAGAATATCGAGACTCTCCAGTGGGAGAAGAGGCAAAAACATCCCACAATATTTTCCCCGACTCCCGAGGGAGAAAATTAAAAATATCGGCACCCTCCAGTGGGAGAAGAGGCGAATACATCACACAACATTTTCCCCGACTCCCGAGGGAGAAACAAGAAGAATATCGGGACCCTCCAGTGCGAGAAGAGGCAAAATCATCCCACAATATTTTACCCGACTCCCGAGGGGGAGAAAGCAGAAAAATATCGGGACCCTCCAGTGGGAGAAGAGGCGAAAACATCCCACAACATTTTCCCCGACTCCCGAGGGAGAAACTTAAAAATATCGGGACCCTCCAGTGGGAGAAGAGGCGAAAACATCCCACAATATTTTCCCTGACTCCCGAGGGAGAAAAAAGAAGAATATCGGGATCCTCCAGTGGGCGAAGAGGCAAAAACATCCCACAACATTTTCCCCGACTCCCGAGGGAGAAACAAGAAGAATATCGGGACCCTCCAGTGGGAGAAGAGGCAAAAACATCCCACAACATTTTCCCCAACTCCCGAGGGAGAAACAAGAAGCATATCGGGACCCTCCAGTGGGAGAAGAGGCGAAAACATCCCACAACATTTTCCCCGACTCCCGAGGGAGAAAAAAGAAGAATATCGGGACCCTCCAGTGGGAGAAGAGGCGAAAACATCACACAGCATATTCCCCGACACTCGAGGAGAGAAAATTGAACAATATCGGGATCCTCCAGTGGGAGAAGAGGCGAAAATTTTCCACAACATTTTCCCCGACTCCCGAGGGAGAAAACTCGAAGAAAATAGGGATCCTCCAGTGGGAGAAGAGGCGAAAACATCCCACAACATTTTTCCCGACTCCCGAGGGTGAAGCTTGAACAATATCAGGATCCTCCAGTGAGACAAGAGACAAAAAACATCACACAACATTTTCCCCGACTCCCGAGGGAGAAAGCGTGAAGAAAATAAGGACCCTCCTGTGGGAGAAGAGGCGAAAACATCCTACAACATTTTCTCCGACTCCCGAGGGAGAAACTTGTACAATATCGTGATCCTCCAGTGGGAGAAAAGGCGAAAACATCCCACAACATTTTCCCCATCTCCCGAGGGAGAAACGTGAAAAACATCGTGATCCTCCAGTGGGAGAAGAGGCGAAAACATCCCACAACATTTTCGCCGACTCCCGAGAGTGAAGCGTGAACTATATCGGGTTCCTCCAGTGGGAGAAGAGGCAAAAACATCCCACAACATTTTCCCCGACTCCCGAGGGAGAAACTTCAACAATATCGGGATCCTCCAGTGGGAGAAGAGGCGAAAACATCCCACAACATTTTCCCCGACTCCCGAGGGAGAAACTTCAACAATATCGGGATTCTCCAGTGGGAGAAGAGGCGAAAACATCCCAAAATATTTTCCCCGACTCCCGAGGGAGAAACTTGAAGAAAATCGGAATCCTTCAGTGGGAGAAGAGAGAGGCAAAAAACATCCCACAACATTTTCCCCGACTCCCGAGAGAGAAACTCGAAGAATATCGGGACCCTCCAGTGGGAGAATAGGCGAAATCATCCCATAACATTTTCCTCTACTCCTGAGGGAGAAACTTGAACAATATCGGGATTCTCCAGTGGGAGAAGAGGCGAAATCATATCACAATATTTTCCCCGACTCCCGAGGGAGAAAACCTGAAGAATATCGGGACCCTCCAGTGGGAGAAGAGGCGAAAACATCCCACAACATTTTCCCTGACTCCCGAGGGATGAACACTTGTACAATATCGGAATCCTCCAGTGGGAGAAGAGGCGAAAACTTCCCACAACATTTTCCCCGACTCCCGAGGGTGACGCTTGAACAATATCGGGATCCTCCATTGGGAGAAGAGGCGAAAACATCCCACAACATTTTCCCCGACTCCAGAGGGAGAAACTTGAATAATATCGGGGTCCTCCAGTGGGAGAAGAGGCGAAAACATCCCACAACATTTTCCCCGACTGCCGAGGGAGAAACGGGAAGAAAATCGGGATCCTCCAGTGGGAGAAAAGGCAAAAACATCCACAACATTTTCCCCTACTCCCGAGGGAGAAAAACTCGAAGAATATCGGGACCCTCCAGTGGGAGAAGAGGCGAAAACATCCCACAATATTTTCCCCGACTCGCGAGGGAGAAACTTGAACTATAACGGGATCCTCCAGTGGAAGAAGGGGCGAAAACATTCCACAACATTTTCCCCGACTCCCGCGGAAGACACTTGAAGAAAATCGGGATCCTCCAGTGGGGGAAGAGGTGAAAACATCCCACAACATTTTCCCCGACTCCCGAGGGAGAAACGTGAAGAAAATCGGGATCCTCCAGTGGGAGAAGAGACAAAGAACATTCCACAACATTTTCCCCGACTCCCGAGGGAGAAACGTGAAAAAAATCGGGTTCCTCCAGTGAGAGAAGAGGTGAAAACATCCCGCAACATTTTCCCCGACTGCCGAGGGAGAAACGGGAAGAAAATCGGGATCGTCCAGTGGGAGAAGAGGCGAAAACGTCCCACAACATTTTCCCCGACTGCCGAGGGTGAAGCTTCAACAATGTCGGGATTCTCCAGTGGGAGAAGAGGCGAAAACATCCCACAACATTATCCCCGACTCCCGATGGCGAAACTTGAAGAAAATCGGGATCCTCCAGTGGGAGAAGCGGCGAAAACATCCCACAACATTTTCGCCGGCTCCCGAGGGAGAAACAAGAAGAATATCGGGATCCTCCAGTGGGAGAAGAGGCGAAAATGTCCCACTACATGCTCCCTGACTCTCGGGAGAACTTACATAGGCTACAAAATTTCTGCACCATTTGTGTATAGGTGTGAACTTGTCACGATAGAGCTTGTCACGATATATTCTTCCACTCATGGGTGTTCTTTCTGAAGAATTCTGCTCTTCCTGTGCGATGAAGGTTAAAATGTCACTACTAAAGATGCCTAACGCCTTTACAATAATTCGGATCTTCAACAGCGACAGTGTATACTATAGGTAATGACTTATTCTATTGGTTATATTTTACTTATGACAACATTCTACATTCTTTCGGTAAAAGTAATTATGTAGAAAATAGTTACTTTTTATAACATATTTTATCAGTGTTATCACTATCATTAAGTCCGTGAGAGATTATTTCATACCTCAGGTCAATTCTTATAATTATTGTAAGCAGCATATTCATATAGTGTAAATATATATTTTGTGTAGAACTGTTAGTTCCGTTTTTATATATCAACTTAATGCTAATAATTTTAAATAGTAAGTTCAATTCATGTAAATATATAACTTAATGTGTATTTAGGTTTAATTGTATAACTTAATCGTAGTTAATGCAATTCTTCACAAAGTAGATTGTTTAGCATTATACAATACTTTTAATTTCAAGAATCGTCTTCAAACAGTGTAAATATATCTTCTGTGGTGAACTGTTAATCCTGTTTACACTTGAACTTAATGCTAATAATTTTAAATAGCAACCTTAACTTGTGTAAATATTGTTTAATTAGATTTAATTTTATAACTTTATTATAGTTAATGTAATTCTATATAAAGTGGATTCTTTATCATTAATGTTACCTTAGCTTGTAAATATATTAATATACAAAATCGTTTTTGTTTTCTTTTATGAAAAATCTTTCCATTTGTTTGTGTTATCATTTTCTAACAACACAGTAATGTCTATTGAAAAAACCAAGCTAATTCTTTAATCAAGCAGAATTCTCCATTTTCTAAAATGCAGAGAAGAACCGGATTGTTTATGGATGTTGCATGTGATTTTTAATATAAGTAACCCATGGCCTCCGGTGACTCATTACAAAGGAAAGTATTAGACATGTATCATATTGTCGCGGATGGCGGTAACGTAGGAAGCAGATGTCATTTGTTTAATTTAAGTTCACAAATGTTTACGTAAAGTTTTTTTTTCAATACTTCGGCCTATAGTCAATGCTATGCCGGCGGTAGCATTGCTGCCGATAGGGTTACCCATGCCGGACTGGTCGAAGGTGATAAGCCAGACGAAAGAAGTACCTTGGGCGAAAGAGTAACGATCTTTCACCGTAAAAATACAAACGTCAAGAAATGTGGACATGGGTTCAATAGTCCCCCATTCGGTTCTCCGGGCGGGGACTACTTCAGGGAACCCATGCCAAAGGCTCAAACACAGGGATATGTTCCTAGGAACATGAAATGTTAGGACTTTATACAGTAGGAATGAAAGACGTGCATGGAAGCTTCTTGTAGGAAAGCCAGAGAGAAAACGCCCAGTTGGTAGACCAAGAATTAGGTGGGAGAATAACATTAACTTTGATTTGGGTAAGTAGATTATACAGGGAATGATTGGAAAGTATTAGCTCAGGATAGGGATGTATGGAGAGCTTATGTCCGCGCGGCCATGAACCTACAGGTTCGATAGTGCCAGTGAGTAAGAAAGTAAGTATGGGCCCAAATTAATGTATTAATTTCAAGTTGTTTCTGTGATTTGAACTGTTTCTGCGAGTATATTATTACTTCTTTTATACAGAATTGACTTCGATGACCATGTAAATAAACAACTACTTACCCAAAGCATGTCGGCCTCGGTGGTGTAGTGGTTATGTTCCTTGTCTCTAGCCCCGAGAGTCGCGGGTTCGAACCTCACCGGGGTCGATAGATTTCTAGGTCCTGAATCTGAAACTATTTTGAAGTTTTACAAAGTATTGGTAGTTCCATTTCTTATATATGGATGTGAAACCTGGACATTAACAAAGGCAGATAGTAAACAAATAGAGGCTGCTGAAATGAAGATGTTGAGAGCAATAGCAGGATACCAAAGGAGCGATACAAAGAAAAACGAAGATATAAGAACAGAACTTAATATATTTAATCTCTGTGAAAGAATAACATATTACTAAAATGCTTATCTTCAGCACGTATTACGCATGAATGAACAGCGCATACCAAGAAGAATGTATAATTATAAACCAAAAGGGAGAAGAACGTTGGGAAGACCATTGAAGAGATGGAAGGACCAATTCGACCTATAATGAGATCGGAACAGGCCATTGGGCCTAATCCTTGTTGTTGTTGATGATGATGAATCTGAAAATTATCAGGCTCATAAAAGAACCGCAAGCCTGAATAAAATTGTCTCTGTGGATAATTTAACCGACTGTTGTCCATCCAATTAATGCCTTAGTTGCCTACTAAATGTCTCATCGAGGAGATGTACTAACCACATGTCACTAGTTGACATTTGTAGGTAAATAAGCGTAAGTAAATTAGCTTGATTAAAAAAGCTCCCGCCAGGAAGCACCCATGTGCCGACGTAGGACGTAGGACTATGGGGTAAATAAATACATATCATCTTCATGGTAGCCCAGAATTCATCTTCCCATCGTCTTGTAGGACGTCCCACATCTATATAGCCTTGAGGTTGGTACAACAGTGTTTGTTTTGTTAGCCTAGAAGAGTCCATTAATAAAATATGTTCATGCTATTTCTGTTTTTAGCTTTGTATTTTTTCATTTAAATTAAACATTTTGAGTTCTTGCCTAATTGTTTCACTAGGAATATGGTCTCTTAGAGTGTATCCTGCAACGTATCTGAGGAACTTCATCTCTGTTAAATACATATAAAAAGCATATTAAACAATACGAAAATTAAATCAGTGTGTGTTGACTTATTAAATGATACATTAAAATAGTTATAGTAGTTTTACAGTGTGTATTTTTAGCTAAATCTTATTATCGAAGGATGTGTCGATAGAATTCTTCGTATCTACTGGTACTTCAAAGTACACCAGTAAATTGGAGATGGGTTTTCTGTTTCTTGCTTATCATATTCGCTTTGTACATCACTGGGGCCTTTTTTTAAAATTTGTTGATATACAATTTCCTCTTCAGCCCTTTTTACCTGTATCCTTTCCTAGCAGTATTACTCAAACACTTTACAGGGATCTGAGATTTATCGTAACATGTAGGTTGATTATTTTGAACTCAGCGCGAAGAACCTTTTGTAGTCTGGTTTTGAAATATTTCACTTCCCAGCCTTCATTCAATATTTTCCATACCCCCATGTTCCAATATTGTACTGTTTGAGAGACAATGTTTTCCACTTTTCGGTAGAATGTTTACAGCCAGCCATAGAATTTCTGGAGTTATGTAGCTGTGTCGTCGGGTAGGAAAATAGTGTACAATCTTATGAAAGCTTTTTATGCTCTAAGCAAGCAATAAAAATGGTCATCAACGATATTTTTGTTTTGACTAGCACAAGAGTCTGATAATACATGAATAATATGTGGACTGTCTTTGTTGCATCTTTTCCATTTCAGAAAGAAGTGTCTGGAGAGCAGAGTAAACTTAATTGCAACCTCTAGAAAATTCAATTTAAAGCCACCAGTACAAATATGTATTCCTTACTTTGCTCTTGTGGATGTTGTATGATGATATATACATCCTTCCTTAGTAATCCTGCCCGAGGGCAGGTCTTTCACTGCAATCATAGCATTTTCATGCTATGCTTTGTAGCCTTACTAGGGAATTATAGGTGTGGTAGCTTCCCGTTGCTTTCCACACCGGTAAAGGACGATGATAATGATAAGGTTGATTGATATTGGCCGGACGATTTTCGGGGACCGTTGGGCCCTAAGCTTCCTGACATTTGTCTTACAGGTGAGGAAAGAACTCGAAAAAATCCTCACCCAGGAGCCTGTCCCGACCGGGAATCGAACCCGCACCCGCTGCGTGCCAAGGCAGCACGCTACCTCGAGACCACACACACACACATTTTTATATATATATATATATATATATATATATACACACATACACACACACACACACACATTAATATATAGTGCAACAGGCTTAAAATGCTCTTTGCCAGCCGGCTGCTGGCCTCACATCCACATGCGTTATTCATAGAGGTAGACGATCATCCAGCCAATATAGAAGTGACAACTGGTCATCATGTCGAGTCCCCAGTTGTTATAATCGGTTTTCTCAATCTGGAGCCATGGATAATGATCTACTTTTATAAAGCATACGCTATTAGAAGACATATCGGGCGGAGCTATGCGTGGCTAGTGCATTTCGTCTAGCCTATCATAATCGAGCGGTGTTGTACAATTGGCGCTGTAACCACGACATATCGTCTGTCTCTTCCCCTTTTACATACCGATATCTGACAATGGCGCATGAAGAGTGAAGCAGGATTGGCCTACCGCATCTGTCTTCTAATAGCGTGCCTGGTTTAGAGCAGGTCAAGTACACATTCATTCCCCGAGCTTCCCAGTCTTGTTACTTCTCCGGAGGCACTTGGCGTATTCAGGGGAGTGGCATCGCTTCTTCGGTCATATTTACGCTTTTTTATTTTTAGAACAATAAAACTAAACAAATAATAAGCACATGCGGAATGAAAATCTTAACAACTATTCAGGGGAAGACATTATTTGATAAAATACACAACACAGAAATTAGGGACAAATGACATATTCAAGACATAACCAAATTTATTATAGATAGACGAAAATATTGGAAGGGCCATATAGAAAGAATGGAAGAAAACCGGCTTGCAAAAAGAGCTAAAGAAGATAGACCAATGGACGGGAGAAGAACAAGAGGAAGACCAGCCAAGAGATGGATAGACAGTGAATGCACATCCAATACGTCTTCCTCCGAGGAGTGATTTTGGAAATAAACAGGATGAAAATCCTACAAACTAAGTTTAAGAAGAAGAAGATTTTTAGAATAATCGCCGAACCATATAGTCGCACTTATGTCAGAGCTAGATGCAGGGATACTTGATTCACTCTCACTCCAGGGATATTTAGCTTCACTTGAGTGAATACAAATTAAAAGTCCAGTTGAGTAAATGTTACTGCTTATCCATATTATGTGCAATTAAGCGTACATTCTTCATTAATTTGTACATTTAATAATAGTAATAATAATGCCTTATTTAAGCTGGCAGAGCTAAGGCCATAAGGCCTTCTCTTCCACTCAACCGTGATGTTTAGTGAATTATTAAGTGTCTGAATCATCGGAAAGTAAGAGTTTCCACGTTGCATGTATAATCATCTGCAAATGGATAATCCATGTACAAAAATCCAGTAAATGCTTTACCAGTAATGTTACTTAAGATAAAGTGCGATTGTGTAAGTTTAGTAAATCTACATTGCACACGACCTGCCTCCTTGCTATGGAGTAAGAGAGGCTTTGATTCCCAGTCTTGGACATACGGATGTTTCTCTAAATGTACATATATTTTTATTTTTTTCTAATTTTATCCCTTTTTCGTTATCATCATCATAGTCCATTCACGAATTTAGGCCATTTGTTGACATGTTCCGGTCTCAATAGAAACACCATCCAAAAGTATTTTGTAATTTACATCTTAAAAGGGAACAGTCAACCTTTACGTGCCGGAACCTACCTTGAAATTTCTCGCAGGAAGCTTCTTGATGTAGCAAGACCGTGTCCAATATATATATATATATATATATATATATATATACATGCCGATTTTAACTGAAAGGCACTAAAATCCAGCGCCAAATATCTCATTTAAACTATAGGAAAGTAATACAACTCTTGACTTCTGTGGATTGGATAACCCTTATAACCTGCCGTCCACATCCGCCCGCCTCACTCCACTCTTCTAGCCAAGCAGGGAGTCCATCTGCTTCGAACAGTGGGTTGCCATTGCTGGATTCTGGCTTCAATTTCTGTGCCTTGCAGTTAAAAGAAGCAGATATTTTTTTTACACACGGTCTTGATACATCATACCCTTCTCTGAGAGACATTTGAAGGTAGGTTTTGGCGTGCAATGGTTGATGATTTCCTCGTTAGATTAATTTTTATATGTAGGTCCTACATATACAAAGTGCTGAATGTAGTTGTTATCCAGGAGGTATTTTCATTATAAAAATCTTAAAATATCAATCAATTTGGTATTTATTAGATCCTTTACTTTTTGCAGACGATCAGGTTATGATATCAGAGACAGAAGATGGCTTACAACGGGCAATTTACAAATTAAGTAAAATATGTGAAACATACAACTTGAAAACATCTACTCTAAAAACAAAAGTTTTAGCTTTTCGAGGGCATGAGCCACTAAGAGTAAAAATTCAATTAGAGAATAAAATAATAGAACGGGTGAGTAGTTTTAATTGCCTAGGATACAATGTGTCATATAGAAAAAGTGAAGATAATGAAAACAAAATAAATAAATATAATTATATGCGTGACACCATAAAACGAAGTCTCAAAGGAACTAGAAAGGAGACTTTTTAAAATCATATAAAACAATGGCGGTTCCAACACTACTATATGGATCAGAACACTGGGTCTCAATAAAAAACCAGGAACGAAAAATGTAAACGTCAGAAATGAGGTTTCTGATGAGTATGACTAGCTATACAATAACAGATCGAAAACGAACTGAAAATATACGAAGTGAACTAAATATTTTCAAATTATTAGATAACACAAAGATGAATGGATGGACCACATCAATAAGATGGATCACAATAGAATTCCGAAACAGTTATTTCATTACAAACCACTAGGACGAAGAAATGTTGGAAGACCCAGTAAAAGATGGACAGACCAATTCTAGCATGAGATCGGAACAGACCTTAAGGTCTAATCCTCGATGATGCTGCTGATGATGATCAATCAATTTAGATTTAAATAATGATTCCATTCCATAGTGTTCTGCCCGAGGGCAGATCTTTCACTGCAATCATAACATTTTCATGTTATGCTTTGCAGCTTTATTAGGGAATTATAGGTGTGGTGGCTTCCCGTTGCTTTCCACACCGGTGAAGGATGTTGATGATAATGATAGCCGAATGATTTTCGGGACCTTTGGGTCATAAGCTTCCTGACATTTGTATTATCCATCCATCCATAGTAATTCTGCCCGAGGGCAGGTCCTTCACTGCAATCATACCACTTTCATGCTATGCTTTGCAGCTTTATTAGGGAATTATAGGTGTGGTAGTTTCTCGTTGCTTTCCACACCGGTGAAGGATGATGATGGTGATACTGATAGGAATTATGATGATGATGGCCATATGATTTCGGGGACCGTTTGGGTCTTCAAGTTTTCCTGACATTTGTCTTACAGGTGAGGAAAAACCCCGATAAAAACCTCACCCAGAAAAACTTTCCCAACCAGGGATCGAATCCGGGCCCGCTGCGTGACAAGGCAGCACGTTACCTCGAGACCACAGCGGTGGACATTTGTATTATAGGCGAGGAAAAACCCCGAAAAAACCTCACCCAGAAACCTGTCCCGACCGGGAATTGAACCCGGGCCCGCTGCGTCACAAGGCATCACACTACCTGCAGACCATAGCGGTGGACTAAATAATGATAGTGATCTGTAATATTGACATGACTACGAGGTAAGTTTAATGCTCTAGCCATAGAAATTGTGAAAGATTCAGAGTATAAACAAGTTGTGTGCTGTGATATCGAAAATAAAGACGTATTTTAAAATATTGTGCTTAAATTATGAGCCGATACATTATGAAAACGTGTTGACAAATAACTTAGCGTGTGACCAGATTTTGGATTAGGAAGACATGTGAATGCAGAGTTCATTGGTCGTTTATACGAAGTCAAGATAAGGCCTGGTCATAACGACGGAGATTGAATACAAATCGAATGACGCATTTTGAGCACACTGTAATCTGTCACTTAGGTCAGTTGTTATCAGTCAGTAGTATGTCGCACTAATCGAAGTGTGGCATTACAAGAGTCTATACAAGTATTTGTTTAAATTTTGTGGGAAGGAGTTTTCTAAATCTATTCAAGGAGTGAAACATTTAACACTTTCTTGCAGGTGTTATTAACCTTGACTTAGAAGTTCAAGTGGAGGTGAATGTAGATTCCCTCATTGTTAACTACTGTGCTGTAGAGAACAGTTTTTTTTATTTAGGAGTATACAGAGGATATTTTCGTAATTTTTAATGTGTTGAATTCGTCGGTGGCCTATAATTATCCATTGTCTTGTTACCATTAAGATTTAGTCCATGTTTTGTAGGGGGCACGCCGTAGCGTAGATGGTTAAGGTAATACGCTACAAACCGGAATGTTGAGGGTTCAAGTCCCAGTGGGGTCAAGATTTTTAAACTGACTCAAACCTTCTGGTGGCACCTTGGCCCTGGGGGTCGACTCAGCCTCTAACTGAAATTAGTACCAGACGCTTTTGCTGGAGGTAAAGGCAGCCTTCACGCAGAGCTGGCAACCAGGCTGACATCATGTGCTGATTGTCTATAAATAGTGGGAGCCTTAACCTTCTACTACCCCAAGGGCCTCCTATGGCCTGTAGTGGGATCGCTTTACCTTTTACTGTGTTTCGTCGACCATTGGAAAAAGTGAGAGTTACTTATTCAATTTGTCTGGTGCGTCAAGTATTTCGTCGGGATGAGTGTGTAGGGCATATGTAAATTTTCAATCGTCAGCATACAAGTGATGTCCACAGGAAGGTTATGTCGATACAATACAGGTATCCCATGATCCATGATTAACAAGTATGTCAGCGCCATAGCCGAAGATAGTAAGGACATCACTATAATAAAATTAGTGGATTATTTCATGGTAGATAAAGCGTGACTGTTGAAAAAGTACTTGCAATAACTTGATTTCTCCGCGCGCGGAGTCATGAGACCCCGCAACAAGCCATTGTATAATAATTATTCCCTTGCGCAGTGACATCCTAGGTCTAAATGATGTTGATTGTGAGATATGTTGCAAAGAAGCAGCCGGATTTTTTTTTCTTCATAACTGTGAAAGCCCCACGTTCTATAGTTTCCAAGACTTTTTAACTTAAAAAAAAAGCTTTTATAAAAGGCGTTTTGTATGTAATACAGTTAGAGAGTGATTGATGAAGTAACTATCATATTCACTTTCTGTAAAATGAAATTTTATTTCAAAATAATAAGTCTGCATATTAGCATGTTACTTAAGGGGAGATTAAAAGCCCTATGGTTTTTTTTAATGAGATATAATAATAAATGACAAGATAAAAAATAGTTCTAGTCAATAAAAAATAAAAGTAGGCCTATAATAAAATGCTTAAATAACAATAAATTATATACGAAAATGTTTAGGAATTATCATCATCATCATAATCCGGTATCATGGCAGCTGCCGCCGTCTTCCGGAAACCAAACGCCATTCCTCTCTATCCATCCATTGATATTCCTCCATTCCTCTGATATTCCTCCATTCCTCTGATATTCATAGCTGCTTGTACTCCTTCTATCCAAGTTTTCGGTCTTCCTCTCTTTCTCCTTTCCATTGGGATCCATTCCATAACAATTTTTGGCTATCTTTGCTCTGACATTCGTTTGACATGACCATACCACTGCAATCTTTTCTTTTCTATGATGTCTATGATGTCCGGCTCCTCTTGTACACCCATAATTTCCCTTATTTCTTTATTTCGTATTCTATCCATTCTAGATGTTCCAGCTGATCTTCTTAAATTTGGAGACCCAGTAGTAGGAAAGTTTGGAGAAAACATTTTAAATGAAAATGGAGAAAGGTTAATTGAATTATGTAGGAATTGTCAATTTATAAAAATACAGAAAAAACTAAAAATTCAATTTTTTGGCAAAATTGAGCATTTAATCTCCCCTTGCTAAACTATAGACATAGGGAGCGGGAGAAATCTGGCAATAGTGCAGTTGGCCGTAACACATAATCCACTCAATATAGAGAAGGGATATATACACTCTTACTTACCAAGATGTAGATTTAAGATTATCTACCCTGGTTGGAATGGAATCCAGGCCGCTGGAGAGCTGCCTGTATTAAATATCAGCTGGCTTGTGATTGTGCCACTTAACGCGTGTATATATTATAGCTTTCATCCTAAGTACCAAGTTATTACGATAAAACCAATGTTTTTCCGCTCTCGATGAAATACAGTATATTTGGGTTAAAATCATAGCACGCACGCTTTCAACTAGAGCATATAACTGCGGTTCCTGACTACGACTTCACGACAATTTCCCCACAACAGCTTTATTACAAAATTTTAAAAGTAATCGGATACATTCTTTAAAAACTAAAATATAATGCACTGTCAAATAATGAGATATGCAAGGATTGATATGTTATAAAATCATAAGGCATTTGTCGGTTTAGTAAGCATCAATAATTCCCTTCCGCCCTATGTCAGAGACTGTCAAACTATAACATCCTTCAAAAACAAACTGAATAATTATTTAATAACAAACTAACTTATACACCTCACTGATAGTATTCTTCTAACAATTAATAAATTTAATTATTTATGCAAATAATATTAACATTAACAAATATTTTCTTTTGTTCTGTTTTAAATATTGTATAATCGTAAAATTAGTTTTATATATCTCATTATTTTTCTGTGTTGTTTATATATATCAGACAGTTACAATTTAATGTGTATTGCTTGTATACAATTTATTATTAATTTAGTCTTAATTTTAACTAACATTAACTTGTTGCATTATAGATCGTAATATAATAGATATTATCTTTTGGTCAAATTTTTATTTAGTATTTAATATTAGAGTTAATTAAGATTGTTATATTCTGATGTAATATATGTTTGTTCTGGTGAGTGGAAGAGAAGGCCACATGGCCTTAACTCCACTAGGCTAAATAAATCTAATGTAATCTAAAATAAATCTAAATATATTTTTCGGGTAAATTATTTTGGGAATTCTTTGCAGCTATAATTGTTATTCTATCACGCATAGAAATACATTATATAATGGAAATGGACAGTTAATGACAAATAGAAATACATTATATAATGGAAATGGACAGTTTAATGACAGGTGAGGGTAATTTTGAAGAAGTGGATGAGTTCATATACCTAGGAACGATAATTACAAATAGGAATGAGATTCACAAAGAAATTAAACATGGGCTCAATTCTAGAAATGCCTATTATAAATTAAAGGAATTCTTGTCGTCTCAACTTCTCTCTAAAAGTTAAAGAGAATATAGGCCTATATATTTTTTTATTTCAGGATTGTTTCTGTTATATACACAGGTATCCTCAACCAAAATATATATATAATTTTTTTTTCCACACTTCCCGGTCTTGCGTGTGTGCTTCTGTCATATTTATATTTTTCATATTGTCTTGGATTCCCTTTATCCACGTTGGCTTTGGTCTACCACGTTTCCGTTTTCCAAGAGGTATCCATTTCAATCCTTCTTTGTTTGTTTCTGTATCCCTTCATCTAATTATATGTCCATACCATCTTAATTGAATTTCTTCAATTTCTTGTACAGTATCCTTTTCTAAATGAATTATTTATCTTGTTATATTATTATATAATAATATATAAAAGTTATTTTCCGTTGGAGTTTTATTATATGGATGCAAAACACATACTCTTAGTTAAAGGTTGTAGAAATATCAAGAGATTTGAGAATAAAGTTCTTAGGAACATTTTTGGACCAAAGAGAGGTGAACAGACAGGCGAATGAAGAAGACTTACATAACTGTGAGCTACTTGATCGTTATAGGAAGTCAGATATAACAACAGTTAAGTCTCATAGATTGCGATGGGCAGAACATGTGGCACGAATGGGGAATGAAAGAGGGGATTGGAAGAATCTTGTAGGAAAACCAGAGGGGAAATACACCGAGAATGAGGTGGGAGAATAACATTAACCATGATTTGTTTGAGCTAGATTATACATGGGATGATTGAAAAACATTAGCTCAGGATAGGGATGTATGGAAAGATTATGTCCACGCGACCGTGATCGATAGCACCAGATAGTTATTTAGTTAGTGGTTAACATGCTTCCTTCTGAACCCAAGTTTCGAGTATTCAAACGGCCGGGATCGATGGATTTTTCAGACGTAAAACTGCTACGTAAGGCTTCCTCGGGAAGGAAGCAAAGCCATATATCTTCGTTTTACAGATTCACAACTCGGGATCGGCCGCGGTGGACTAGTGGTTATGCTCCTTGCCTCTGGTCCGGGTTCAAACCCGGCCGAGGTCGATGGATTTTTTTAGGATGGAAAAATTCCAAGGAGCGAGTCCTCCGAGAGGGACTTTAAGCCGTGGGTCCCGAGTCTGAAGATTTTCAGGCTCGTAAAAGATCCTTAAGCCTGAATGAAAAGGCCTCTAAGCAAAATGTACCGAATTTTCCCGTCCTAGTAGTACCTTGATGTCAGAATGAGGCGGAACGCTGACCACGGACCACTCAAATGCCATCTATGGGACATTCCATATGAAATCGGCAAAAAAATTGTGAAAATTGAACTCACATCTTTAAAAGTTTACAATTTTTTTTACAGTGAAACTTTATGGTATACTGAATATCTGAACCGAGTTTCAAGTCTTCGCTTGGTGTAATTAAAGAGTAATAGAGCTGTCAATTTATCGTATTGTTTTAAATAGTCTCTTTTATAAAATACATTTCTCGAAGTATGGCTATTCCCTCAACATGAAAAGATATTCACATTATAGATGATTTTATGCTCTATCGCTTGAAAATTAGTATGTTAATATTTACGTTTTTCTGAAGGGCGTAAATGCAATTAATACGCAATTGACCTTCCTCACCAAAAATTTTATAAAATCAAAAAATGCCACATTATTACATGAACACCAGTTAATTTTTTGTAATTAGTATTAAAGTGGAGTCTTGAAAGGAAACTACCAAAAATAATTATTTTTCCTAAAATCTCCTATGTGCAGACTACCCGCAATACCTTTCGCGTGAGTGGAGATCGCTCGCTCGTACAAACAATGACGGAGTTACTTGGTAATAGTCCTTTGCGCACTTACAAATATTTTTATTGTTATTATCATCATTACATTATTTTTATTATCATTATTACATTATCATCATCATCATCATCGTGGACAAGTGGTTACTCTGCACGCCTCCGATTCCGAGGTTCGCGGGTTCAAACTCGATAAGAATCAATGACATTTTAAGGCGTAACAATTCTGAATGTAGCTTTCTCCAGAAGGAAGGAAATCCGTGAGTCCCGTGTCGTAAATTTATGGTACGTAGGAGAACCTCGCGCTTGAAATAAATTGCTACATAATAAACGTCATTAAATATAACAATCTTTATTAATATATTCAGTAGGCGGTTAATTTTGTGCTGATTTTGGCTAATGTATAGTTTAATTTAAATTACTAAGCACCTACGAATTCAAGCTGGTAGGCCTATTAAAAATATTTTCTAGAGAGTAATTTTGTAATGTGTTGTTATATTTTGTACTTGTACCCTACACCAATGTCTGATGTTGAATATTGTAAGTAATGTTAAACTATCGATAATAATTTATAACAATTTTCATGCTGTTACAAGTAATATTTAAGAGGTATAAATATATTTCATTGGCTTGGTATCATTTACTGATATTGCATCCCCTACTCATGACATATCTAAGATGATAATAAAATGCACGATAATATTAGCTTTTATTATAAGCTAAATTATTGTTATAGTGTTTAATTTAATGTCTAAACTTCCCATTATTCTCCTTTTATAACACAAAATGTATACCCCTACGATTATTCTCTCATTCCAGAAACATTTAAGAAATTGTAAAATTATATATTAACACATAATATTGTTAATAACTATTGTATACTAATATATACATAATTAAAATTATATTTAACTTCTAACACACCATTCAGTCTTTGTAGATCTGGAAACTTGTGAGTTAAAAACAATAAGATATTATAAATTTGACTGTGACACTTAAAATGACGAGATGCACTAAACATACTGATGTAAATCAACTGTCTGAACTTGAGAATTGTTGATGTAAAACAGATGTTTTGGGAAGACTTTGCTGATGCTGCATTATTATGGTTTGGTAGGAAGTGGTACGAGTATTAAAACATTCGGTTTTATTTGGAAGTGATATCTTTATCTTATAACAATACTATTTCGTCAAAGTTTTCAGGGTACAATAAAATACACTGAATAAAAAGTTATTTTAAGACTGAAATTAGTAATTATAATATAATACAAATTTATACCAGTTTATTCAATTAATGATGAAAGAGTTTTTATTATGTAATATTACATTTAAACTTTAATAAAAAATTTGTAACAAAATAAATAATTTGTTTTAAAAAAGGGCAGAAGATTACGAGTATTTGATAATAAAGTTTTTAGGAAAATTTTTGGATCAAAAAGAGATGAACAGACAGGTGAATGGAGAAAACTACATAATAGTGAGCTACATGATCTGTATAGGAAGCCAGATATAATAAAAACAGTTAAGTCTCGTAGGCTGCGATGGGCAGGAAATGTGGCACGTATGGAAGATGAAAGAGGTGCTTGGAAGTTTCTGGTAGGAAAACCGGAGGGAAAACGCCCAGTTGGAAGACTAAGAATGAGGTGGGAGAATAACATTATGCATGATTTGAGGGAAGTAGATTATACAGGGGATAATTGGAAAACGTTAGCTCGTGATGGGATGTAGGGAGAGCTTATGTCCGCGCTGCCATAAACCTACAGGTTCCACAGAGCCAGTGAGTGAGTTAGTTATAAATAATTTGTTTAATAATTCACAGTATACGTAACAGAGCTCTTTACTTCTCACTTCAGCAATAAAATTTGATAAATATCTACTGCGTAAGAATTAAAATATCGCCACTTTTATAAATTTACGGTACTGTTCCATTAAGCAGAACATATAATAATCTATTCGATTTAATGGCAGTTGAAAAAGTCACTGATGAAGCTCTTTCAATAAAGTACGCGCGCGACCTTGGTCGTGAAATGAATCTGCTGCGCCTTGGACCCGCGAGTTTTTTACGAAAATAGAATGAAAAACATTTATATTGTCTGAACTATTCAACTCTCCAAAAGGGTAATTGCTGGAAATTAACCGTTATTACGTGAATAGTATCCTGTATTTTTTCCGTTTTCATTTTTTGATATGTACTGCAGTAAACCACCATAAAACAGAAAATTGACACCGAAAATAAAAATATCCTAATTATAAAAATAACACCCTTAAACTACATGATATCACCTATATAAATATGTTTGAAATAAATTTTTGCTGTTTACTGTTTCAGAAATATTAGTTAGTAAACGTTTTAGTTTATCATATTTACGATAATTTTAGATCGTCATAACTACGAACCTATAAATGATAAAAAATTAAATTTCTGTATTAATACGTTTATAAATGCATTCACTATATTTAGGGATACATAAAATTAAAAAAAATAAATTGCAAGATTTTTTGCTGTCCGATTTGATATGGATTGTCCCCTATACGAAAACAAGTGTAACTAAATTAGTATGGTTAAAATTCTTCGCTGTAGGGGGAGAGCGCCTAAATCTCTGTTAAGGGAAACATGGACTTACAAGAAGAACGAAAATTAGATGGCGCCAATGGTTATAACCTTACCCTCCACGTAGTTTCGTCATGGACAAATCAGGGCAGGTTTTTTTCTAAGTTTTTCTCCTATCAAAAACTTAAGTTTCTAACCACTTTTTATCAATTTCATTAGATTTAATTTGTATCCGGTAGCCGGCTGGTAGGCTAAGGGCCTTCTTGGCCTGTCGCGCCAGGAGTAGTAGATGGTGCAACAGTCCCGGTCGGCCGGAGTCTTTGAATATTACATATATTCAATAATAGGCTTTACTTTTTAAAAAAATAGCTTTAATTTTGAAATGAGAGACCTCTTACACAATTACCAGACTTTTATGTGAGATTGATTAGTTAATTAATTTTAAATAAATAATTAAGTTAAATAGTTTCACCTACAACTTTGCCAAGAAAGTGGGTAGAAAAGGTACCATTAAGGAACGTATAGCCTAATTATCACCCACATATTAACAAAAATTAGGGTATGGATTCAATTACCGGAACAGCTGCTAGCGGAGATGCTATTGAACCACCCTCCTCAACGAAACTTGGAGAAAATTATATTTCCATCAGTCTGCACCGTCAAGTGGCAACAGCGTACCAATTAGAGCAATATTATATTCTATAGTGTCAATTTTATTAAAAATAACTCTTGAGTGATGTTACATTTAAAATTTCATGCTATTTTGAAAGCTGTTCAATGAAGCACAAAGTAAAAGTTTCTTAAAATGGAGTATACTTAATGTGGTCTATCTTGAAACAAAGTACGGCACGTTAATTTCTTTATAACGTGATTATTTAAATGTCGCAAGTTTAAAGACACATTGCAATATTTTAGAATTAAACAATTATTTAAGAATTAAGTAACAGAGTGTAATCGAATTTGTGGCAGGTATTTTTAATTGTATATTTGGAAACTCTAAGGAGAAGCCAGAATGAGCTCAGAAACATCGGCATATCTACACGATGCAATACCCAATAACCAGAAATCATATTATGTATATCTGTGCAATCTTTAGATCTAAACTATTCGTTTTCATAAGAATAATTTAAATTTAGTGTCTTGAAAATGGCGAATCAAAGCGAATCTCAGTTACTTTAGAAGATAGTATACACAGGATCATTATCAACTTACTATAATATAAGTTTCAGTTATTGTAGAAGACAGTATACCAACTTACTTAATATCTCGGATAGCAGATAGGATCCTCCTTCTGACTAAAAAAAACTGTTCCAAATGCAGGTCTTTCTGCACCCCTATAGTATAATGCAAAGCTTCCTGATTCCTGACTACCTTTTCCTGGCCACCTAACTTCCTGTAAAGCGACTATATCCAAGGGCGATTTATCTAATTCCCGCGTTAATACCTCTAGCGCCCCGCTATTGTATAAAGTCCTAACATTCCATGTTCCTAGGAACATGTCCCTGTGTTTGAGCTTTGGCATGGGTTCCCTGAAGTAGTCCCCGCCCGGAGATCTGAATGAGGGACTATTTGACCTCCGGAAAATTTTACCCCAGTTGAACCCATGTCCGCATTTCTTGACGGTTGTATTTTTACGGTGAAAGATCGTCACTCTATCGACCAATGTACTTTTTTAGTCTGGCTTATCACCTTCGACCAGTCTGGCATGGGTAACCCTATCGGCAGCAATGCTACCGCCGGCATAGCTCTCAGGATCATTTAAGCACGACAAGGTAAAGATATCATGGAGGGATACCAACTTACTATAATATTAATTTAGTTAATTTAAAAATGGCGAATCAAAGCGAGTCTCAGTCACTGTAGAAGACTGTGTTTACTGGATCATTGCCAACATAATTTAACTTGAAAAAAAACTGCATTCTACCTATTAAAAAAACTAACTCCATGACTCGACAGGCCTGGCCTCACATCCAAATACGAGGGCGGATCGGAAAGTAACGTACAATAATTTTTTTCTGCCTTGGTATTGCAGCTAGAATGTTGAAATTTCACAGAGATATAGTTTGAAGTTTTCACTACAGATGGTATTTTTTTCTCAGGTGCACCTCTTGCGAGAGAAGCTTGAACTATGCAACAAAGATGGCGCGCTTGCTACAGTCCACCTGTGAGGAACAGAGAAGTGTTGTTCGATTTTTGTGGGCCAAAGGGCATAAACCCAGTGAAATTCACAGGGACATGCGTGGCGTGTATGGGGATGATTGTATGGACCGTAGCAATGTCTCCAGGTGGTGCACATTCTTCCAAGAGGGACGCGTGAACCTTAGTGATTCGCCACGCTCCGGCCGGCCGACAACAGCAGCAATCCCGCAGAATGTCAGAGGCATTGGCGGCAATTCTGAACGACCGGCGTGTGCAACTGCAAGCCTTATCGCAGAAGTTCAACATTTCCTATGGTGAGGTGTACGATATTGTTCATGAAAATTTGAAATTCCGTAAAGTTAGTGCTCGCTGGGTGCCTAAGAACCTGACAGACGACCACAAGGGCCAGCGAATGATGGCAAGCTTGGACCACTTAACGCGGTACACACCGCACAAGGACATGACTTTCTGGAAGGAATCGTCACAGGTGATGAGTCGTGGGCGTACCACTACACGCCCGAAACAAAGCAGGTATCAATGAGTGGAAACATGCTGGTTCCCCAGTAAAGAAAAAATTCAAAGTGACTCAATCTGCCAGGAAAGTGCTTGTGACAGTGTTCTGGGATATGCATGGTGTTTTATTGGTGGACTTTGCTGAACACGGGACCACTGTGAATGCTGCGGCCTACATTAAAACTTTGGTGAAGTTGCGTCGTGCCATTCGTGACAAACGTCACAACATTAACGTTAAACTTCTTCATGACAATGCTCGCCCCCATGTTGCTGTTGTCGTTCGTCAGAAAATCGCCGAATTTGGTTAGGAGGTGCTCCAGCATCCACCATACAGTCCGGATCTTGCACCATCGGACTTTCATCTGTTTGGTCCCATGAAGAAATTCCTGGCCGGCAAAAGCTTTGAGACAGATGTGGAAGTGAAATCAGCAGTGCGCAGATGGCTACACTCCAACCAAACGGACTTCTACGAACAGGGCATATTGAAACTGGTAACACGATGGGAAAAATGTGTTTGAGAAAGTTGGTGACTATGTCGAAAAGTAGGTAAAAGATGTAAGTTCATTTGTGATTTTTTTCCTTTTTTTTTACTATTAAACTTTTAAAAAAAAAATTATTGTGCGTTACTTTCCGATCCGCCCTCGTATGTAAATCACAGAGGTAGACGATGATCCAGGCAGTGTAGGGGTGACATGTGGTCAGCATATCGTGCCCCCAGCCGTTATAGCTGGTTTTCTCAACCCGCAGCCGCTACTTATTGTAGCTACCCAAATTCGTCACAATGCTGGGTGGTAACTAGAGCGAGGAATTTTATGAAATTTCATGTTTTAAACTATTAGCAGAGAGCGCTGAGGCAAAGTATCTTCACATTTTATAAAGTGCAGAATCAAATAAGACCAACAAAAAACTTCATGTTTCATAATATTTCGGCAAATTGTTCATATTTTAGTGAAAATTTCATATGTATTTTTCAACTTTGAAATTCTGGTATCGGCCGCGGTGAGTGGTTATGCTTCTTGCCTCTGGTCCCGAGGGTCGCGGATTAAAACCCGGCCGGAGTCGATGGATTTTTTTAGGATGGAAAAATCCAAGGAGAAAGTCCTCCGGGAGGGACTTTAAGCCGTGAGTCCCGAGTCTGAAGATTTTCAGGCTCGTAAAAGATCCTTAAGCCTGAATGAAAAGGCCTCTAGGCAAAATTTCCCGAATTTTCCCGTCCTAGTACTACCTTGGTTTCCTAGATGTCAGTACGAGGCGGAACGCTGACCACGGGCCACTCCTATGACATCTATACGAAAACAAGTGTAACTAAATTATTTTGTTTCAAATTCTTCCCTGTAGGGGGAGAGCGCCTAAATCTCTGTTAAGGGAAACATGGGCTTACAAGACAAATTCTGGTATTTTTTCAAAAACAGTTCTAGGAATTCGTTAAAACCAGTTTCGAAATAACTGTAATTCTGAAATGTTTTGACACTGTAACAATGGTAGACAATTGAAAATTCCTATGTCCCATACTGAACAAGATAAATAAATTTGATAAAAGTAAATAGGCCTAATTGGATGGCGAGATATGTAATGGCAAGTTAGATGAAGGTTTTTGACTGAAACTCCATCCCTACAACAAGAACATGACCTTAGATAAATAAGCAGAACAAAAATATAAGAACAATAACTTACCCTACTAGCAGGTAGCAGTCAGTTCATTCTTGTTACCTATAAGAGCAGACCTTACTTTGTGAGTGGAACACACCATTTAATTGTAGTAAAGACTATTGCTCCTAAACGTGAAGCAGTGCTTTTTGAAATTAGTGAAGTTCTTCAAGGTAAGGCCTACATTTTTCTGATTTACACCAAACTACCAAATATAGCATGATAATAAGTATACTTGCATAACATAATGTGACGCGGAGCGCACTTTTTACACGCTTTATATTAGCGCGACCTGTATCTATCTATGTAATGGAATCTTTCAACGCGATTTTCACCCACTTAAAATCATTGGATCGACTTGAAAATTTGTATACTTGTAAAGGACCAATGACAATACAATAATTTCATAATTTTTTTCTAAAATCCTGGCCAGAATCATCAGAAAATAAAAAAAGTGTCTGTGTAATTATGTAACGGAATCTTTCAACACGATTTTCACCCACTTAAAATCATTGGATCGACTTGAAACTTTGTATACTTGTAAAGGACCAATGACAATACAATAATTTCATTTTTTTTCTAAAATCCTGGCCAGAATCATCAGAAAATCAAAAAAGTGTCTGTGTAATTATGTAACGGAATCTTTCAACCACGATTTTCACCCACTTAAAATCATTGGATCGACTTGAAATTTTGTTATACTTGCAAAGGACCAATGCCAATACAATAATTTCATAATTGTTTTCCTAAAATTCTGGCCAGAATCATCAGAAAATCAAAAAAATAAAAGCCGGTATAATAGGTTGCGGACTTATCAACTTTTTAATCAATCGTTATAAGAGCTCAGTTGGTAGAGCGGTGGACTGTAGTGGTATATAATTTCAGTAATCCATAGGTCGCTCGTTCAAATCCGGCTGGGAGGTTTTTTTTAGAAGAGTATTACTTTTAGCTCATACTACAATAGTATCGAATTTAAAGATATTTACATTTTTATCTTATTCTGTAAAATATTAAAACTAAAAAATAAAGAATAAATAATAGTTTAAAAAAACTAAAACAACACGCTTTATTAGAAAACCGAACTAAAAAATGAAAAAAATAATTTTAATTTCCAACACGCTTGGGATAAAATTAAAGTGGTCAACAAAAAAACCATCTACAAGACATTTAGAATAAAACTATAGTTATCAACAAAAGAAAATAATTTCACCATCAAAAGCGTGGGGTGCTCTATATCAATTAATATATTTGATAATAAACAGATATTGGTAAAAGTAAAGTCTCTAAGAAGAAAATGTAAAAACCATAAAAAGCACCTCACGCTTTTGATGGTAAACTTATTTTTTTGTAGATAACTCTAGTTTTATTCTAGATGTGTTGGAGATGATTTTTTTGTTGACCACTTTAATTTATCCCAAGCGTGTTTGAAATTAAAATTATTTTTCATTTTTCAGTTCGGTTTTCTAATAAAACGTGTTGTTTTAGTTTTTTTAAACTATTATTTATTCATCGTACAAAACGACAGACCGCGTTATAGTTTACCATCAGAATATGAAGAAGCTTCTAACTGTGTATTACGAACAGAATTGATAACTGGATCTTTCAAAGTACAAGTAGACCAAGACTAGACACTGTGCTAGGCTCATTTCTTGAAAAAACTAACGTTAAAATAATAAATTCTAAATGTATTTCACCATGTTCATAGTTGATTAAATCTTACTATAATTAATTGCAAAGACAGTTCTGAAACAATCCCTAGAGTTAATTGTGGATTAATAACTTTTAACATCTTGTTTCTCAAAATATGACATACTGAACTTGGTCTACTTGTGCTCTGAAACAATCAAATTTAATGTTATTGTTATATTTGCATCTACTGGAATTCAAATATATTCATGCAAAATAAATAGAAATCATCCAAACGTAATGGGAGGTTCAACCTCCCATCTTTCTAGACAAATGACTCGAGTTGTTCAACGGGATATCGCCCCTGCATGACGGCCGCCTTTACCCCCAGAACATGCTGCGTCTGATATTCATTTCCGTTAAGAACTAAGTTGACCCCAGGGCCAGGATGCCGCCAGAAGGTTTGGTCCAGCTAAAATCCTGACTCCATCGAAATTCGAACCCACGATATTCCGGTTTGTAGTGTGATTCCTCAAACAACTATGCTACAAGTCGTGAGCCATGAAAATTGATTTAAATCATAAACATGATATTTTATATTGTGCCAGAAATTAAAAATCTAATTAAAGTGGAAATACAATGAACATCTTGATTTCTTGAGCCACAAATAAGGTCAGCTTATCTCATTTATGTGCTGGTATGTACATTTATAAATTATAAAGGGCCTGCGCATGTAAATATGTGTAAAAAGTTTAGAAAATAGTAGCTTCATTTTTGTGTCATCATTTTCATATTTTGTTATTATGGTTTCATATTTTGGTATAATTTTCTTCATATGATTCCTCGCTTTAGTGATAACGGTTCCATGCTGGCTGAAATTCCATGAAAAAATGTATTCACCCTTGGAGACCCGAACCAGCGCAAACTCCCGCAGTTTTGCGCCAAGGCATCTTGCCTTAACCACTCGGCTACAACGCGGGAATCTACCTATTTAAAGATGGAGAATATTGCAATATGATTCCCATTGTCGAATGTAACTTAACACTGCATTACTTAACAATTGAGGTAATTAATACCGCAATTCAAAATTTGGGCGTGAAAGACCGATACATTTTTTTTTTTCACAGGGGCCTCAGAGTTGTATTTTTTACGTGCCGTAAATCTACTACTGTAGAATTTATTTTCCTTTCGAAGGATCCCAAATTCAAAATTTAATGCTCCGTCATTGTTTGTACGGGGAACGATGTTTACCATGCGAAAAGTATTGCGGGCAATCTACACATAGGATTTTCGGGAAAATAATTATTTTTGGTAGTTTCCTTTGATCTAACCACTTTAATACTAATTACAAACAATTAACTGGTCATCAGGTAATAATTTGTATTTTTTAATTTTATAAAATCTTTGGTTGGAAAGATCAATAGCATATTAATTACATTTACGCCCTTCAGAAAAGGGGGCACGCCGTAGCGTAGTGGTTAAGGCACTGCGCTACAAGCCGGAAGGTCGAGGGTTCGAGTCCCGGTGGGGTCAGGATTTTTAAACTGACCCAAACCTTCTGGCGGCACTATGGCCCTGGGGTCGACTCAGCCTCTAACTGAAATGAGTACCAGACGCTTGTTCTGGGGTAAAGGCGGTCGTCACGCAGGGCTGACAACCCGGCTGATATCAAGTGCCGATTGTCAAGAAAAAAGTGGGAGCCTTAACCTCCTACTAGCCCAAGGGCCTCCTGAGGCCTGTAGCGGGATCACTTTACTTTACCCTTCAGAAAAACGTAAATATTAACATACCTACTAATTTTCAGGCGATAAAGCATAAAATCATCTATAATGCGACTATCTTTTCAAGTCGAGGGAGTAGTTATACTTCGAAAAATTTGCTTCATAAAAGACTATTTAAAACAGTACGATAAATTGACAGCTCTATTACTCTTTAATTACATCAAACGAAGACCTGAAAATTAGGTTCAGATATTCAGTATGTCATAAAGTTCCACTATACAAAATCGTAAGCTTTTAAAGACGTGAGTTAAATTTTCACAATTTTTTTGCCAGTTTCGTATGGAATGTCCCTTTGAAGAATCCATCTCAGCCCCGCCCCGGCCGGATTTGAACCCACGAACTCGGAACCAGAAGCGAGAATGGTGACCTCCAGTCTACCGGGACCGACTAAAAGGAGTTCAGAAATAATAATAATAATAATAATAATAATAATAATAATAATAATAATAATAATTATTATTATTATTATTATTATTATTATTATTTATTTAACACTAAGAAATTAGGATTGGAAGTAAATATCAATAAAACTAAATATATGGTAACACGTAGAAATACATTATATAATGGAAATGGACAGCTAATGACAAATGAGGGAAATTTTGAGGAAGTGGCTGAATTCAAATACCTAGGAACAATAATCACAAATAGGAATGAGATGCACAAAGAAATTAAACATAGGCTCAATTCTGGAAATGCGTGCTATTATGCATTGCAGAGACTTTTGATGTCCCAACTCCTTTCAAAAAACGTTAAACTGAAAATATATTAAACTATTATTTTACCAGTTATATTATATGGGTGCGAAACATGGACTCTTACTTTAAGGGAGGAAAGGAGATTATAAGTATTTGAGAATAAAGTTCTTAGGAGAATTTTTGGACCAAAGAGAGATGAACAGACAGGTGAATGGAGAAGATTACATAACAATGAACTACATGGTCTTTATAGGAAGCCAGGTGTAATGAGAACAGTTAAGTCTCGTAGACTGCGATGGGCAGGACATGTTGCACGTATGGGGAATGCAAGACTTGCATGGAAGCTTCTTGTAGGAAAACCAGAGGGAAAACGCCCAGTTGGTAGACCAAGAATGAGGTGGGAGATTTGAGGGAAGTAGTTTATACAGGGAATGATTGGAAAACATTAGCTCAGGATAGGGATGTATGGAGAGCTTATGTCAGCGCGTCCATGAACCTACGGGTTCGATAGTGCCAGTAAGTAAGAAAGTATTATTATTATTATTATTATTATTATTATTATTATTATTATTATTATTATTAAAGAGATGAAAGCCGAATAATAGAAAATGAGATGCGATTTATGCGCCGTACAGCAGGCTATACAAAGTGGGACCATAAAAGAAATGAGGAAATTATGGAAGAGTTGGATGTAGAACCCATTCTTCACCCACCATATACAAAACTACCAGAACAACTGGAAAGCCCATCTTCAACGAATGCCATCTCAGAATTCCAAAAGCCATGCTTCGTTACTGTCTCCAAGGCAAAAGACTGCTGGGACGTCCAAAAAAGCGCTGGATGGAAAACTCCTCTTTGAGACCGTAACAGGCCACATGGCGTAATACTTGCATGAATGATATTATTATTATTATTATTATTATTATTATTATTATTATTATTATTATTATTATTATTCCACATGATAGGTCTAGTGGGGGAAAAAAATTGTCAGCTCTTAGTGATAAAATAATTTATTAGACTATAAGCTTTGTCGATGTTTGTAATTATCCTGTAGAATATAAGAAACGTTAATTTTTCTTGATATCTACATGACCTTTTCACATTGAATTTGTTTGAAACATAGTTGTTTTGTGTGCTTTGATATGTACGTGATTCGTCCTGTGCTTAATGACGGCCAGTAATGTGTTTATTATGATGGTAATTTTATATTTAAAATTAGTGTATTTTGTTATGGTCATTGTGGTTACCATCCGGGGCGTTCTCAGCCTTGTTCCGGAGCATTGCACAACTTCCTCTCCCATAGAGAGTTGTCACATTTTGTCAGTCTGTGCTCTTCGTCTTAAACATTCGTACAGAATGAATTAATGTGAAGTTATTTCCTGGACTTAGGATTGGAAACATCAGGTATGCCTGGGATAACACTGAGCAACAAAAAATAAACTTTTTGTCTCAGAAAGAAAAATATGTGATTCTGATAATATTTTTTCTCCTGAATTCATTTATGATATCGGATTTTCTCCATCACGCAAGGTTCCCGAGAGACAGGCATTTATAATTTCAAACACTTTAATATTTTCTACATTCGTAACTATACAATAATCGAACATTCGGGCTCACCTAGAAAGTAAGAAATGACGATTTTCTGCTATATTTCGCCTGTGGAGCATCCCTCTTGATGGTCCAACAATAATCGTCCAGCATATTAGAATTCCATTTGCCTTGATATCTCTTTTCCATAGCTGAAACCATTTGAGTTAGCTCATTTGGCTTTATTTTACAATGGACAAATGGACGAAAAAACGTTTATTAAAAATAATTATTTAAATCCATTAATTGAAATTGAAATATAAAAACCGGTGGGCGATGGAGAAATTCCAAATACATATTTGAAAACACGATAAAAAAACTGCATTAAGTACAACTGTTGGTACTCATGAGACAAAAATCATGTTGACCAGTGTAATCTACTTCAAGCGGAAATAACAATATAAAAATACCGGTAATGTAATAAATTGTGGTTAAAATTTGATCACTTTCAAATCTAGGAACCAAAATTAAAATTAAGCTCTATTCATCATTAATTTATCTGTGTTCTCTGTCGCCATTGTGTGGTCGGTGTAGTCCACTCCAGTGGCCTAGATTCAATTCCTAACAGGATTTTAAATCTCCATCTTGGGGTCTCTTGTGTTTTTGTGAGCTTTCTTCGCAGGTAACCTTGATATACTGCTAATCACAGATTGAGGGAAGCTATCTACTGTACCTGTCTAATGTGCGGTTCAGAGTTCCCTGCTGGCTGCATACAATACCCTCTGAGCATATTGGTTTTCTTGGAGGCGGAGGTGCGAGGCCTACAAAGGAGTGAGGGTGAACCATTTTTCCCATTATCATTAATCATAATTTGATAACTGATTAAAAATGAAGGCTATTCTATGCCATCGTGCCACTAGTGAATATTCGATCGGAAAACAAGTGACTTTTAGGATCGTGTTGGCTAATGTGATAATACACGTTCTCACTAGTCCTAATTGCCAACATGTTTGCTCAAATATAAGGAGATTCTCTCCCAGGAATTCACCTACATTAGTGGGGAAGTTAGGGTGAGATTAGTGTTAGATTGGCAACTAATGTTAGTTTGGGTAAAGTAGGATGAGGAAATGAGCAAGTTAGTACATCAAATTAGTTTAGCGTTTACCTATTTGTTAGCGGGTTTTAGTAATAAGTTGGCTAGGCTGTATGAGCAATGACTGATACACATTTTACGTTGAAAATATGTTGATTTTAGGTTACTTTGAGCTCAATATTTATTTTATCGAGGATATTTATGTTGTAAAAGTTAAGATTACAACATAGTATAATGATAAAATTAATGTAATAAGCTCTTTATATCCAATCAACTGAATTTTTTAAAAATAATGTAACTTAAAAACGTTTCTTAATAATTTTTGTGTGGAATCTTAGCATTATTACATTTATATTACACAGTTTACTTTTAAATTAAAAAGAAATTGTGTTCTCTTTAATTCGAAGCTATGGAAATGATTTTTTTAATTCTAATAGAATACTACAATGTTAATAGTAATTTTCCCTTTAATTTTTTTAATCCCCCTATGTTTTATTACATTATTTCTTTTTTAATTTAAAAGTAAGACGTAAATTATAAATGTAATATTGCTAGATCCCACACAAAAATTATTGAGAAACGGTTTTGTTAGTTATATTATAAAAGATCAGTTGATTGGATATAAAGACTTATTCAATTAATTTTATCGCTATACTATGTTGCAATCTTAACTTTTAGAATATAAAAATCCGCTCCCTAATTATAAGGCATTTTTGATATTTTTTAAAAAATGAACATGAATATTTCTCTCAGGTAACTATTCACATACTACAACAAAAATTTGTGAATTTTTGCGTTTTTTAATTTTAATTTATATTTGTGAAATGATGGCATAGAATCCCCAAAATTAAATTCAGTCATATACCTTTAAAGAGGAAAAGTAAGCTAAATCAAGCTAATGGGTTCATACCCCATTTATAAAGGAAGGAACCTCTCTTCTCTAATTTCTAATAATTCAGCTAAAATCCTTCTTCTTCTTCTTCCTGCCAAGTATTAGGCCAAGGCCTGTTACGATCCTATAGAAAATTTTCCCTTCAGCGTTTATAGGACGGCCCAGTGATCTTCGTCCTCTTGGTATATAATTATAAACAGCTTTGAGGATCCGATTTGAACTCCTTCTTTCTAGATGGTGTTTCCAATTTAGTTGGTACTGTTTAATATATTCCAAAATTGGCGTAGTCTTCAATTCTTTTAAGATAACGGTGTTCCTTTTCCGATCCCATCTGGTGTAACCAGCTGTTCTGCGCATAAATCTCATTTCACAAGCCGTTATTCTGCTTTCGTGTTGTCTTTTTAGTGTCCATGCTTCACTACCATAGGTCAACACTGGTCTAGCCAAAGTGTTATATAAACGTAATCTGGTGTTTTTTGTACAAGGGATGGTTTCATAACTTGATTAATAATTCCCAAACTTTTATTATAACTAGTAATTTTTTCAAGGATAGGCCTATCATTTTCATCCCAGATAGAGAGATAATATCCAAGATATTTATATTGATTAGATCTCTCTAAAATTTTATTCTGGAGACAGATTTTACTTGGTATGGGGTCCTTCCATGAAATGCCATAATTTTAGTAAAAATCCTTACAACTTTAATTAATGATCTTCTTATTACAGTTTCTTCAAATTCGTGATTGGGAGCACGAATAGGGTTAAAAATGAATTTACTTTAATTTATCCCCCTCATAACAAATCATGAAAATATCTTTACTACAGAGACTTTCCTAAATGATTTTCTTATTCAAGAATTAGCCTCCATGTAACAAACATGTGAGTAACTTATACATAACATTGGGCATGTAGGCATACACCTGTTGATATCTTATACTCGATGAACTATTCTTCAAAGTGGCAAAAATATAAATAATCATTGACATTGATTACTTCATTGAAATTTAATACTTATTGTTACGGTGCAGGACATTGTAGAAGTTTTTTTGTCTTATCTTATTGAAGAAATGTTGCATGCATAATAATGTCGTCATTTACTAATACAATAGCAATAACTGTCATGTCACGTAGATATTCTTTGATTTCTCAATCTCTTGTACATTGCGCAGAGAGGAGCAGACGTGAACAGAATTTCTACATTCTACAGACCAATATTAGACTAACTTTGCTCACTAAAAATTAACGTTAAACATTTTTATATTACTGTGGTCTCGAAGTAGCGTGCTACCTTGTCACACAGCGGGCTCGGGTTCGATTCCCGGTCGAGATAGACCCCTGGGTGAGGTTTTTTTCGGGGTTTTTCCTCGCCTATAAGACAAATGTCAGGAAGCTTAGGGTCCAACGGTCCCCGAAAATCATCCCCATGATCATCATCCTTATTATTATCATTATCCTTCACCGGTGTGAAAAAGAACGGGAAGCTACCACACCTTAGTAAAACTGCAAAGCATAGCAAGAAAATGCAATGATTGCAGTGAAAGACCTGCTCTCGGGCAGAATTACTAAGGATGGATGGATATCATAAATTTTAATTTTATTTAATAAACATATTTTTTATTCCTGTTGACTTTTTTTTTTCAATGCTACAAGATTGACTTACGACATTTCTGGCATTCTCTCCTGACATTGGTAGAATTGTAATCTACTTCTGAGATTGGGTCACATGGAAGGAGGAGTTATGCCACTGCTATGATTTGATGGATAATAAATGACTTAATGAGAATGAACAACGAAAGAATACCAAAAAGAACCTTCCTGTATAATCCCAGAGGAACAAGAGATGTTGGCCGACCACGTAGAAGATGGACTCCACTTTTAACTTCGCCGGAACAGGCTGCATAGCCTAAACATTGTAGTAGAAGAAGGATAAATGATAACGAAACACGAAGGGAATACTCGGCAATAAATATGACATTGACAGGTATCCTTAAAATATGTTGGCAATTTTTGTTTATATACAAGGCATTTAATATATTTAATATATAGGTAGAGTCCCTACCTTCCACTCCGGCGACACGAATTCGATTCCCGGCAAGGTAGGGGATTTTAAATCTCCAGCTTGGGTCTGGGTGTGTATCCTGTCTTTGTGTTTGTATGTGTGAATAAGGTAAAAAGGTTAACAATTGTAAAAAAAAAAACTTGTAAACGAAAGAAAAGCGACAAAGAAAGGAAAAAAAAAAGACTTGGATTATAGTATTTAAAAAAATATTGGCTATCTTATTTATAGTCCTTGTCGGTTTGAACCAATCACGCCGATTGTCCTGAAATATTATCGAAATGAAATTGCCAGATCTGATGGGTAGTTGCTAAGAAATTATTTGTTTCGTTCTGCTTCCAATGACGCGAGGTTGACAAAGTTTCAACCATACAGTAGAGATGAGTCTGAACAGCTGTCAGATGTAAACAAGAGCAGGAATCAGACTTATAAAGTATATTTCGGTGAAATGTAAAAGTTGTGCTCTGACTGGAATGTTTGGAGTGAAGTATAACTAATGTAAAGTGGTTATTCTAAACTGTTGCTGTAATCAGATGGTATATAAAACTGTTCTAACCTCCTTCCCTCTGACATCATGTACAAGGTCGCTCAATCATACGCTGATATCGTGTTTACGAAATAATTGTTCCATTTTTCTTCTTCTCCTAAGAGAAGTCTGTAACCTCGCTCAGAAATGTCGTGAGAGAACCTGGTGGCATTTGATAACAAAACAGGAAATTGTCGAACTTGACTAACCTGACTCGCAAATGTATCTGATTTGTAAGCTATTAAGATTTTATTTAACAAACTTATCCAAATAGGGTCTGCCAAAAGTGACAAAATATACTTGACAATTGAGAAGGAAAACAATAAGAACATTTGATCTGTACTTCTCGAACTATGGGTCCCGACGCACTGGTGGGTCACAGGCAGAACGACCCATCACATCTACAAAATAAAAACACACACACGCACATATATATTTATAGTCAACCGCTGTGGTTTCGAGGTAGCATGGTGCTGCCTTGTCACGCAGCGGGCCCGGGTTCGATTCCCGGTCGGGACAGGCTCCTGGGTGAGGTTTTTTCGGGTTTTTTCCTCACCTGTAAGACAAATGTCAGGAAGCTTAGGGCCTAACGGTCCCCGAAAATCATCCGGCCATCATTATCACCCTTATCATCCTTCACCGGTGTGGAATGCAACGGGAAGCTACCATACCTATATTTCCCTAGTAAAGCTGCAAGCATAGCATGAAAATGGATATATATATATATATATATGACATAAGAAAAATAAACGCCTGAATGGAATTTGAATCCGGAACTCTGGCTCGGTTCTCCAGCGTGTTATCCATTACACCACCAGGTGAATCCAATTCAAACACTTATTTTTCTTATATATATATATATATATATATATATATATATATATATATATATATATATATATACACACACACACACAGTATATTATATTCTCCAATATTACTAGATGTCACGAGAACTTGGTCTTCACTGCCAGCTAGTAGCTGACTATAACAAGTAAGCAAATTAAAGACAATATTTTTACTTTATAGCAGTGACGCTTTACCGATGTTATAATGAATTAATTACAACATTTATATATCCTTGAAGGATAATGATGATGGTGAAAAATTTACTGCTAAATAAGCAATGCCATTCCACACTGTCTTCGTCAGCCTTCGTTCAAGATTAAACGTATTTGTGGCTTTAATCAAGAATATTAAAAAGAAAAGTTGCACTCAAATGAAGCTAAAAATCTCCAGAGTGATAGCGGATGAAGTGTCCGTGCTTCGAGCTCTGACATTGTTCCGAAAATAAAGAAACAATTTCAGTGTTAACATGATGCGAACTATCTGAGGTTGGGGCGGTAAAGACGGACCAAAACCACGATGTTTATTATGTTACGAAGTTCTCTCAAATACGTCCATGAAATCAAATAAATGATGAAGGCATTTACAGAGTCAAAACATTCAGAAGTCAAAAATAAACGCGAAGAATATATCCTTCGGACATTAATTCGGTTTAAACGGGAAAAAATGTGGGGTCACTAAATACAAAGGCTTTGATATCAGCATATTTGGCTAGTTCTCGTATTGCTAAAGATGGAAAATCTCATTATATAGGTGAGGAACTGATCCTTCCTATGGTTAAGGATATTGTTAAAAGCGTATACCGTGACAAAGAAGCAAATAGATTTAATTCGCTCAAGTCTAACGATACAGTTCATTGCCGCATGAATGAAATACCTAGTTATGTAGAGAATCAACTAATCACACTGAGCAACAAAAAATAAACTTTTTTTGTCCCAGAAAGAAAAATGTGTGATCTGATAGTTTTTTTTTTCTTGAATTCAAATATGATATCGGTTTTTCTCCATCACATACGGTTTCCGAGAGACAGACATTTATAATTTCAAACACTTTAATATTTTCTACATTCGTAACTACACAATATTCGAACATTCTGACTCACCTAGAAAGTAAGAAATGACGATTTTCTGCTATATTTTGCTGTGGAGCATCCCTCTTGATGGTCCAACAATAATCGGCCAGCATATTAGGATTCCATTTGTTTTTATATCTGTTTTCCATAGCTGAAACCATTTGAGTTAGCTCATTTGGTTTTATTCTACAATGGACAAATGGACGAAAAAACGTTTATTAAAAAATAATTATTTTAATCCATTAATTGAAATTTAAATTAAAATACTGTTGGTGATGGAGAAATTCCGAATACATATTTGAAAACACGATAAAGAAATTGCATTAAGTACAAATATTGGTACTCATGGGACAAAAATCATGTTGACCAGTGTCATTAGAATAAAAGCTGCTAGATTTTGGATTACAAATTGACGAATTAACGAAGATTAATTCATCTCAATCCATTTGTTTCATTACGCGTGAATATCAGAGTACCCTCAATGAATTTTTTTTTTGTGAAAGCTTATCCACGCATACAACAGCAGAATGTATTTTCGAAATAAAATGTGTTGTACCAACTTCCGATGGGTGTCGAGCGATGTGTGGACGTCGCAGTGGTGTTTTTGCATGTGTTCGTAAGGTCCAGATGCAATTTGGGTACACAGGTTCATTCACAGGGAAGCATTGGCTAGTAAGACAATGTCGAGTGACATGAAAAGGCTTTTCGATATTACAGTTAAACTTAACATAAAAAGTAATCTTTCATCATCATCCAGGGATTAAGTCTGTTGGCTCGTTCCGGTTTCATGAAAGCTGGAATTGTTATAATTGTTCAGATCATCTTCTGTGTGGGCCAACATTTCTCCTTCCGTGCGGTTTATAATTCAGCAATAATTTTGGAAATCTTTCTTCTGGCATTTTATCAATATGTTCTTTCCAGTCGTTCCTATATTTAATTATTCGGCCTGTAAGTTTGAAAATATTTAGTTCCTTTCTTATATCTTCATTCCTTTTCTTATCCAGCAGAGTATATCCTGCTATATTTTTTTTTAAATTCTCATCTCAGCTGCTTCCAATCTTTGTTCTTGTCTTTTAGTGATTGTCCAACATTCTGATCCATACATCAATACAGGAATAGCCATTACTTTATAGAACTTAATTTTTGCTTCTTTTCTTGTGTTTTAAGGGTTCAAACATATAGAATTTAACATCCCAACATATGTAGGATTTATAGACTATGAAAAAGCTTTTGATATGGTAAATGGAAGTAAATTATGGGATATAATGACAAATAAAGGTATTCCACAACATTTGATGATGGCTATACAAAGTTTATATGTAAATAATAAAATTGTAATAGACATGGGTTTTAAATCTAAATAACAAAAAATGGTAATTTAACATTTTCCAATACTGTCATTTTAACACAGTTCCAATAATGGATCATATTATAGTATTATAATGACATTGTGAAAAGAAAAATTAATGTGTGTCGAACCGTGGGCTTCTAGTTCCCCAGACTAGTGTGCAGTCCACTACACCATTCCACACCTGGCACAAACAACATTGGAACTGTGTTAAAATAACAGTATTGGAAAATGTTAAATAACATCGTTTACTACTTATAAAAGTGGTGGTGTAAAATTCTCAAATATAGATACTCCTAAACGAAGCCAGCCGTTGGCGATGGCAGTGTCATCTACCTGACAGCGGACGAAACGAGAATTATAGATTTGTATATGTGGAAAGAATTGTTGGTGTTTGTGCCAGGTGTGGAGTTGTGTAGTGGCCTGCACACTAGTCTGGAGAACTAGAGGTCCACGTTCGATTCCCGGTTCACACATTAATTTTTCTTTTCACAATATCATTATAATACTAAAAATGGTAATAATAAAAAGTAATCTTTATATACCTATATAAAAATGAGTATGAGTCTGTCTGTCTGTCTGTCTGTTTGTCCTCTATGGACTCGAAAACTACTTGACCGATTTGAATGGTGTTTTCACCATCATTTAGAGAATTCTAATAGGACAATTATTAACGTACTATAGAGCCGGAGCTAAAAAAAAGTATCGGTGCACTAAAAAGTAACTTTTTGGACGTTTAAATGACAAATTCAGTCTAAAGCACATCAAATACTCCAAATTAATGTATACAGAATTGAATACCTAAAATAATCTACGAAAACGTCCGCAACGGCTCATGTCTACCTTTAATGGATAACTTACAATAACCATTTCTGTCTTTCATTCACATTGATGCCAAGAAAATCGGGATAAGTAGATTCCCGAGCAAGCGTAGCAGTATATAATATAAATTAAGACTGTAAAGAAGATAGATAACAAGACGCCACTGATTGTCCTGATTTCTCGCCCACCTTGCAATGATTGGTTTTCAAGGACACGGTTTGCCATTCCAATGACACAGTTAGTTCTCTTAAGCTTCATCATGCTGTGCAAATAATAATGAATAGGTTCGAGAAAGAATTTCCAGTGTCCTCCCACATACACAAGCAAACAATCGCCAATACCGGAACTTCACAAACACACCCTAGAAAAAAAAGTATACGACAAATCTATTTAAATACCACTGCAGTTGATTAATGCTCTTTAGGGCCGGTTTCACCAACAGAGGTAACTGTATTACGCCAGTTTCCCTGTATATAATGCATAGCTTAAACTGGCGTTATACAGTTACCTCTGTTGGTGAAACTGGCCCTTAGACATTTATATGTATTTGTAGTTCCTTTTACTAACATAAAAATGAGGCACGAATGGGTAATGAAAGAGGTGCATAGAAACTTCTTGTAGGAAAACCAGAGTGAAAACGCCTAATTGGTAGACCAAGAATAAGGCGGGAGAATAAAATCAACCATGATTTGAGGGAAATATTCATTCGGTCTGAAAATAAAACCAAATCCATGGCAATCACTGGAAAGGGACTTTCGAGAGTAAAAATAATAATAAATAATAAACCAATAGAACAAGTAACACACTTTAATTATTTAGGTAATAATATATCACAATTTCATAATCAAAAAGATGTGGAAACAAATTTAGAAAAATATAACAGATTAAATGGTATAATTAGGAGAAATTTTGGAAAACAAATGAGGAAAGAAATCCAATTGAGATTTCATAATGCCATAGCCAAACCTGCGCTACTATACGGAAGTGAATGCTGGACACTTCGAGCAAAAGATAAATCCCGCATTAATAGTTCACAAATTAGATTCCTCCGATCACTAACTGGAGTAACATTAAAGGATAGAATGAAAAGTGATGAGATAAGGATGCAGTGGAATAGTAGGGAAATGGTTGATCATATACAAAATTATCAGATTAAATGGTTCCAACACGTCCAGAGAATGTCAAATTCCCGTTTACCAAAGATGATTTACCACCTCAACCCTAAAGGCAAAAGAGACCTCGGAAGACCCTTCAACCGATGGAAAGATCAGTTTTTGTAGTCGCAGAATGGGCATCATCACCCAATACTGCATTCGGAAGAAGAAGAAGAAGATTATCGCTGGGTTTTTTAAAATTTTCCTAGCTTCTGTAAAAATCGCTCCCCAATCTCGCATCGTAATATACTATTTAAATCTTAAATAAGAAATATTTTATCGTGGTTGCATGATATTCGGTATGACATTCCTCTCTTCCCTTTTCCCCGATATTGAAGCCGTTTACTGATCAGTCGCTGTAAAATACGCATTGTGACTACATGTCGGATTCATCAGATTGATTTCTCTCATTACAAACAACAACATAGTGTGTTATCAGTGACGGCTCGTGAGTAGCGAGTTGCGGCTAAACAGGGTTCTTTACTATTTTCGAAGAAGTAATGGGTAAATACAGGCAGAGATCGTCTCTATAGTGTTACAGAATGCGAGTCTGGCCGGCAACTCAGTAGTTCAGGTTTGATTCCTGTTCAATAATAAATTATTATTTGCATTCGGTCCAGAATAAGGTACATACAGCTTCGTGAAAACATTTGATTAGTGAGAAATACTGAAATCAGTTAATGGAACCCTGTGATTTTCGTCACTGCCATCTCCTAGTGGTAGGAATATCTTCAATCTGCTTTGGCTCTTTGGAACTCTCATTGCATTGATTTATTTTCATAAATTATCGAAATCCCAAATCATTAACAATAAACCATGTATTGATATTTCTAAAGTCCAGCCGCTGAATCTCCGTCTCTGACGTTTAGGTTGTACGAGGGGTAAAAAGAGAAACCCGCCCTTTACTGCCAATAAGGGAATAGTTGAGTGGGAGTGGACGTCTGTCACAACCAGTCACTTTTCTTGACGCCGCTATAGCGCGCTACTAAGGTTTGAATTTGCTGAGATGTTGTCAGCTGTATTTTTGCTAAGCGCATACATAAAGCGGCCCTTCCCATTAAATATCCATATTTGCAACACTGTCGTGAAAACGACAGAGCCAGAGACTCAGTGGTTGGACTATATATGTTTTTATTCAATGCCACCGGTTTGTCATTTCGACTTTCTGGTATTCTCTCCTGGTATTGGCGTATTGTAACCCAAATGTGAGGTTGGGGCGCCTGGAAGGCGGGGTTACGCTGCCCCAATGATATGATGGGTAATATGGTTATGGTAATGAAGCGCCAGGAGAGGCCTTAATGCTAAACTTAATCTAATGAATTTAATATGACTATTTAACTCATGCCCCAAATGGGAGTCAATGACCAATCATGTTTCAATGATTTCTGTTTTACAACCAATCAGAGTCGTGTTTCACGAAATATTTATCAGTGTTATAATTACCATATTAAAGAAAGCTCCTCCTTTTTAATATTCTGAAATAGTATGATCTAGTTGCAGTGATAAACAAAAGAAGCAGATGAAGCGTACCTATCGTTTCTCATTTGTTTTCAAACATCGCCGTTTACATTAGATATATAAATATTTTAAAATAACTACAGTTAAATAATGATTTGTGAGTAAACAGCTTAATTTTATTCGTTAAATAGTCCTAACAAATGCCACTCTTGATTTCCAAATTCTCTAGATAAATTCACTCCTCACTTCGTGAGTCGTGAATTTATCGATAATTTGGAAATCACTCGTGGCATTACTTATGATAATTATGGCCAGATGATTTTCGGAACCTGACATTTGTCTTGCAGGTGAGGAAAACCCCCCAAAAAAGCTCACCCAGGAAACTTGTCCCGACCGAGGATCGAACCCCGGCCCGCTGGGTGAAAAAGGCAAAACATTTCAAGTAAAATTTTAACATACTTAAATTAATAACCAATTTTAAATTCATAATATTTTTATTTTTTTTTCACGTATAAAAAATATAAACAAGTTTATCCCTATCTGTATTAAACTAAACTCAAAAATCAATTAATAATAAAAAGATTAAAGAAGAGTTTTAAATTGAATTATTTTCCCGTAAAACTAAGGCAGCACGCTCCTCGGGACCACAGTGGTGGAATGATGTTTTATTTTACTATCTGTAAATGAATAAGGTTTTACATCTCACCTCGTTTTTTGTATTCTTTCTAGGACTTGTAACAACGATTTTTTTCCTCGTCAACTGGAATCTGTCTGTTGATTTGACAGTTGATATTCCTTTGATCTCCTCCTTGTATTTGGACCGATGAATCTCCAAATCAAACATATTTCCCTGGGGATTTCAATATTCATTATCTTGTTTTTGTATTTTTCTATGTAGACTTTTTTTTTCTTCTCCTAACTGTAAGTTCCTTAGTTTTCTCTAATCGTTTCATTAGTTTTGCCTTTACTTCAACTACCTACGTGCTATTCTGACCAAGCGTGAGCAGTTACTGCAGATTTTTCGATTTCCTCATTTTTACATTTCTAAGATATTCATTTAATCTAATATTCGGGTTTTTCTCCTAGGTACGTCAAGTTTTCACAATGCCTACATTTTATCTGATAAATTTCAGATTTTTTGTCTTCGCTAATTCGCTTCCCTCTCTCTGTCTCTCTCTCTCTCTCCCTCTCTCTCTCTCTCTCTCTCTCTCTCCCTCTCCCTCTCTATCTCTCCCTCTCTCTCTCCCTCTCCCTCTCTCTATCTCTCCCTCTCCCTCTCTCTCTCCCTCTCTCTCTCCCTCCCTCTCTCTCCCCCTCTCTCTCCCTCTCTCTCCCTCTCTCTCCCTCTCTCTTTCTCTCTCTCTATCCATATCTATCACTATCTCTACGTCTCTCTATCTCTCTCTGTCTCTCTCTCTCTCCTTATCTCTCTCCCCTTCTTTCTTTCTTTCTTTTTCTCTCTTTCTTTCTTTCTCTGTTTATTTCTCTCTCTCTCTCTCTCTCTCTCTCTATATATATATATATATATATATATATATATATATACATATCTAATAAATATTTTAATTTAATCATTATTTATTGACTTTTGTATCTTTGATCATATCGCATCTGGAATTAACCAGTTTGTGTGTAGTCGGGTGTTTTATGTTAAAATTTACTCATTTGATCTTTTATTAAATGGTGATTATGATTAAATGAGCTTTGAAAATTAAATTTCTTTACAACATTTGTTGACTGATTTCAGGTAGGTGAGATTTGAACTCGGGACCTTCCATATACAACTTTGAAACTCTAACGTCTGAATTAACTCGTTCGTTCTTTTTATATTATTCATAATCATAATGTGTATCGTGTCAGCACTTAAGTCTTAAAAATGGGCGACAAATGTATTACAGTACCATGTACAGTGCTGGGGGGAGGAAATTCTTGATGTTCGCTTCAGAGCTCAATATACAAGTGTTAATCGTAAGTTGAAGTGACAGTTATTTCAGTGCATGTCTATTGTTTTTAGTGAGTTACATGCTAGAATGACATATGTCAATTTTAGCCAAACTATTTTAATATACTGAAAAAAAATTAAAATAATTATTACTGCGTTTATTCTCGACTATTAATCAGCTTTTAGAGCCCCTACATATTTCCAGAGGTGGGATGGCCCCTTATAATATATGGTCATATTAAGGATCATTGGTATGTTTTAGAGGAGTTAAAACTTTTTGTGTGCCGAATTGACCATCTCTCTAGGATGTTTACATAGATAGAGTACCGATTTACAAGCTAAAGATGAAGCATGTGCTCCGAAAGCACTCCACATCCTACATCCAAAGTTGAGGAAGACTGAGATCTCAGTTATTTCTATTTTGATATTGTAAATTTTACGTCTAGGATTTGCCATGAGTAACAAAAGTTAGTACATCATAGCTTTATAGAAGACTTCTCTAAACATTCATACTTGTATGTCTTCTTCTGTTGAAAATCTTCCTGGAATTTTTAACATTTTGGAATTTTGGATACAAGTATTCAGTTTTTTCTTGATATCTTCTCTGATATCATTTCACATCAAACGGCCTTCTTTGTTCTCTTTGTTCTGTTAACGTGACTAAATCCTTCACCAACTTTTTATTGTAATATAAACTGATAAGAAATAGCTCATAGATCAATGATTGATAAAGTCCATAATACTCTTAGAAATGTTTTGTAAAATAAGATAACTGGATGTTTCATTTTTGTAGTAAATGTTGTGTTACCATATCTCTCTTGGTAAATGTTAACATGATCTTCTGCCCTTTAATTTTATTCTACATACACGTGCATCGTCTCATTGCTGTAACGGTTAGGTTTTATGTTCAACATAACATGCTTTGTGGTCAAACCACAAAAATTGGGGGCAGGTCGTAGCGTAGTTGATTAAGGCTACAAAGCGGAAGGTCGAAGGTTGGAGTCCCGGCGGGGTCAGGATTTTTAAACTGATCCATATCTTCTGGTGGCACAATGGTCCTGGGGTCAACTCAGCCTCTAACGGAAAAGAGTAACAGACGCTTGTTCTGGGAGTAGAGGCGGCCATCACGCAGGGCTGACAACCCGGCTGACCTCGAGTGCCGTTTGTCTAGAAAAAGTGGGACCATTAACCTCCTACTACCCTAAGGGTCTCCTATGGCCTGTAGTGGGTTCACTTTACCTTTCACCACAAAAATTATTCTGTTGTATAGAATTCCAGCCTCATGACAACTGGGCACCTATTACTCGCCCAAGTTAAGTCTGCACGGCTAAAGGGGAAGTGTCTTAACGCTAGTGTCGCCAAACTATTTCTCTATGGAAGGGAGATTCCGTAAACACATGTGAAATATCATGACATGGTTGTCAAATTAGTCATTAAATCGACGTCTGCTGAAGGTTTTGGATTGTTTAAAATCACAGCGTTTGTCATCCATCTATTACCAGCCTCACAACACAACACACCGGATGGGAACTGGCAATATGTAATGAGTAGAGACAGGATTATATGCATTTGCATATTTATAAGCTTTTTCGCCTATTATTGCATATTTTAACTAAAAATTAGTGATAATGCATGTTTTCGCCCTATATTTACATTTTAAAAATCGGTATTGTTTTACAATGAACATTTCGAGACCAACAAAAGTGTAGTAAACTATTTCGATAGTGCAAAATCTTTGGCAGTTTGTCAGTGCAAGGAAGCATTTAACGATTCCAGTATTTATATAAAAATTACTGTGATTAGCACTCATTTTTTCCGTATACCTGTAACTATTAAAAAGCTTGAAACTGAAGGTTTGGTGTTGACTGATTGTATTCAGTTAATAGATAAAATCGTCAGCTGAACTCCTTATTGCCGGAGGTATTCCCAAGCAGACTTAAGGAAAAGTTTGAAAACATTTTGAACGATAACTCAGGCTTTGAACCTTTGTGTCAAATTAATAGTTTATAAATGAGTCGAGCGAGCTTTTGACAGAAATAATAAGTGCCAAAAAAGCATCCAAATTCAAATACTGCCCGTTAATTCAGTTGACGTGGAACGGTCCTTTTCTGTTTATAAACACATTTTGAGCGACCGAACACACAACCTTACTACCGAACATTTGGAACAATACCTGATCGTTTCTGTTTACAAAAGTAGCAAAATGTAGAATATTTTAATTTGTGAACAATACTTTTACCTGAGACTGGTCGATAATTTATCATTTATCAGTGATAAATGATAATATTAATAAATGGGTAATAAAAATACCAATTATTATGTTAATTTAGAAATAAAATATATACCGGTAATAAAGTATTAATTGTTATGTTTATTTATTACTTGATATTGCATATACGATTGACATATCGTATTGACGTTTTTCATGCATATTTTAAGAATTTTTCATGCATATTTTAAGAATTTTCATGCATATTTTAAGAATTTTTCAAGCATATTTGCATGCATATTTCAAGCATATTTGCATGCATATTTCGAGCTCGTTATGTTGCATATAATCCGATCTCTAGTAATGAGTAATGACTAATGAAGAAGGCAAAGGAGGGACAGCTCTTTTCCCAGTAGTAACATAGTTGCCGGATGATTTATTCATTTAGTCAATCACTACTCTAGATGACGGATCATTAAAAAAGCACAGTATTTACTAGCGTTCCCCTCCCAGTCATAACACAACACAGAGGATAGGAAGTTGCAACATAGTAAGAGAAGGAAGAGAATCGACAGCGCACTCCTAGCATATTTACGCGTGCAGATTTAACTTGGGTGAGTAGTAGGGCCTATTTACTATGAGAAGTAGTGAAATTCAGTTAAGAAAACGGAAAGCAAATTAAATATGTCAAGCTAGCTACGTGACTCCATATTTTGTCAAATAGTAGTCACATCAACCATTTTAGTCGGTTTTGGCTCTTCAGAACTGTTCTGTCACATATTTCTTATTAGTTACAAACGCCATATGTCAGTGTGGCGCTGCTATCAAAAGTCTGTGGCGTACTGTTTTATGATTTTAGCACAGTTGCATAATTAGAACTGTACTTTGTTATGGGTGTGGGAGTATTTTAATATGAAAAATGAATTCAACAGTTGGGATTTGGTTATTCTCCTGTAAGATAATAAGGTTCAATGAGGATTCTTTACAACATGTGACAAGTTCCAATCATACACCATTCGCATGCGCCAACAAACGCGAAGCGGTGTACACTATGGAATCACGGGATGCAGCCAACATATACGATATACAACGAACCTAACGCAATTTAAGTGAAAGACCAACCAAAAGCTAACCTAACGCAATTTAAGCACTCTAACCTATGAAAGAATGCAACGCCCAAAAATAAATCGTAAGTTCTGAAATTCTGAAGTATATGTGTACGGTTAATTAGTACATACTCTGTGTTGTCTACACTGGAATATGTCTTTGTTATTCCATAGAATACATTGAAATAATCATTAGAAAAAAATGTATAAATCATTGTAAAATGTTCTCCTTATTTCCGATAAAGGCACTAACTGACATTTTTACGTACGCATTCATAGTTTACTCTGAGTGTCATCCAAGCATACCTTTATTACTCTTATTTTTTGGATATACCAAACTTAAAATGTTGTAAAGAGAAACCTCTCCTAACTGAAGTCATACATTTTTCTGTAATCTATAACTAGTGCATAGGCTAATTGTATTATTTTATTTTTTTACATACAGATTTCCACAGATTATACATTTTTCTGATCTTAGTTTTATTTTTCATTTGTTCCTATTCATCCATTCCAAATAGTATTTCTGTCACTCCAGTTTTTATCTCTCGAATCCGTGAATTACCAGGTCTTCCTTCCGTTATCCTCCCATGAGGAAGTCATGCAAATACCATTAGAAAAACATTCCTTCTTGCATTCTTATGTGTCATCCACTGACACTATCGAAACCAGAGACTAATGACCTCGCGGACATATGCTCTCCATACATATCCTGAGCTAACGTTTTCCAATCATTCCTTTTATAATTCACTTCCCTCAACTCAATATTATTTTCCCATTTCTTGGTCTACCTACTGGACGATTTCTCTGCCCTTCTTTCATTTCCCATTTGTGCCACATGCTCTGCTCATCGCCGTCTACGAAACTTAATTGTTCTTATTACATCTGATTTCTCATAAGATTATGTAGCTCACGGTTTATAATCTTCTCCATTTACCTGTCTATTCATCTTTCTGTGGTTCAAAAATTGTCCTAAGTACCTCATTATCAAATACATAATTATACAACCTTTTTTCCTTCCTTAAAGTAAGAGACCATGTTTCGTATCCATATAATGTAAATGGAAGAATATCCGTTTTATGTATTTTTAATTAAACGTTTTTGGTGAAAAGTTGATCTCTATAATGACATAGCCTATAGTTGAGCCATAGTCTCTACTTTGTAAGGAATTGCTAGACCAAGTTAATTTTTAGTTACCTTATTTGCTCATAGATGTCATTGAAAAGTTGAGATGACATAAAAAATACCAATTAAATGTTTTTCTTACAACATCGATTTGTTAACGTTAATTCTTTCCCGTATTATATTGTTTTTATTTATTTATTTATTTATTTTTCCAATTTTGAACATTCCCATTTTCATTTCTAATTATTTTTTATAATGAATATTAGATCGATTGTTGGATAGAATACTTTTCATGTTGTCCATAAAAGAGAAATGCCACACTAATTATTATTACACTTGTGTTTATCATCTTTGGTATGAATTATGATAAATGATAATGATGTTTCTTTATATTCTTGTGGAAATCCCTTCTTATTCCATATTAAAAGTATGTGTTCATGCATTTCATTGTACAATGATGTGTCATCCCCTTCTCGAATCAATTCAGCTGGGATTTGATCAATGCTAGGAGACATGTGTTTCTTTAGTTTCTCAATAGCAATTTATATTTTAATAATTCCATCAATTAAATCAGTTATGCATCAGCTATGGGTATGATAAAGATATTGAACACAAAATACATCAGTTTCAAGCTATTTGTGGTACAATAAATAGAACATTGAATAATAAAGCCCATAAACGAACAAAATTAAAATTTTATAAAACAATGGCTGTCCCTGTCCTTCTTGGACTACCACTACCAAACAAGAAAGTAAAATCCAAGCAGCCGAGATGAAATTTTTAAGAAGAGTAAAAGGCTGCACTAGAATGGACCAGATAAGAAACGAGGATATCCGTGAAGAACTGCAGATCTACTCCATAAAAGAAAATATATTTAACAACAAGATATAGTGGAAAGAACATGTAGAAAGAATGGAAGAAAGAAGATTGCCAAATAAAATCTTCCATTATTTTCCAAGAGGAAGAAGAGATGTCGGACGTCCTCGGAAGAGATGGTCTTAGATCTATTAGTGAAGACGGAACAGGCAACTCTTGCCTAAACCAGGAAGTGAAGAAGAAGAAGAAGAAATCAGTTATGCCAAGAATATAATTTCAAAATATCGAAAGAAAAAACAAATATAATGGCATTTTGGGGAAACGATCATATAAGATCAAACATCGTAATAGACAACAAACCTCTGGAACAAGTAACAAATTTTAATTATATGGGTTCTAATTTTACTATAAACACAACAACTGAAAGAGACATACATATGAAACTGTCAAAATTTCAAATGATACGCGGAACTATACATAAAACATTAAATAATAAAACAAGAGATACTAGGTTGAAGTTTTATAAAACATTGGCAGTTCCTGCATTACTTTATGGGAGCAAAACTTAGGTAATGACAAAAACATTGCAAAGTAGAATACAAAGCGCAGAAATGAACTTACTTAGAAGAACAAAAGGCTGCACAAGATTGGATCGGATAAGAAATGAAGATATAAGAACAGAGTTAAATATATATCCTTCGGATGAGAAAATCAGAGAATATAGAGAGAAATGGTTTACACATTTGGAAAGAATTAGCGTATCAAGATTACCAAGAGCAGAATTCAACTACAAGCCTAGAGGTTCAAGGAATGTAGGAAGGCCAGTGAAAAGTTGGACAGAACAACTGTGATGCGGAACAGGCAATTTGCCTAGTCCGTGAAGTGAAGAAGAAGAAGAATTCCAGCTTCTAAATTATCTGATTCCGCTGTTTGTATTTAGTTTTCTCTCAAACATATTATTTCGATGTAGGCTACATTTAGTCATTTACTATAGAATTATTTCTATTTATCTAGGATGCTATATGCATCTGTAACAATATGTTACCTTCATCTTTCTTTATTGGGGGCTTGATGTAGCAATAGTTCGTTAAGACAGTATGCTACAAGCCGGAAGGTCGAAGATTCGAGTCCCAGTGGGGTCAGATTTTAAACTAGTCTAAACCCTCTAGCGGAGCCCCAAATGCCTCGTCATCTAATTAGTGACGCACGAATGAACTAACTCAGCCTCTAATGGAAAAGATTGCACAAACGCTTGTTTAGGGCATAAAGGGGACCCTCAAGCAGGGCTGAAAACCCGCTGATATGTTGTTCTGATTGTCTGTGCGAGACTTAACTTCCCATTATACTAAGGGCATCTCAAGGCTTGTAGTGGGATCACTTTACCTTTCTTTACTATACCAAAACTGCAGGTTTGTATTATTTATTAAATTCATGTATCCCTTTATACATGTCCCGATTATCTTTTCGGTTTTTTTTTGTAATTATCAATACTAATTAAAGTAAGTGTCGGCCGCGGTGGACTAGGGTTATGTTCATTACCTCTGGTTCCAAGGGCCACGTGTTCAAACACGGCCGGGGTCGATGGCTTTTTTAAGATGGAAAAATCCAAAGAGCAAGTCTTCCGGGAGGGATTTTAAGCCGTTGGTCCCGAGACTGAAGATTTTCAGGTTTGTAGAAGAGCCTTAAACGTGAATAAAGAGGCCTCTAATTAAAATTTACCCACCTTCTTCACCTAGTAATACCTTAGTTGCCTACTAGATGGTCAGTATGTTGACCACATACCATTCATGAACATCTTTAGGTAAATAAGCGTAACTAAATTAACTTGTTTTGGTAACTCCTAACAAAGGAGAGGCTAAGGCTCAACATGGGCTGTTACGCCATTGTAGATAGATAATTAAAGTATGTAGACTACATTATATTGGCTATATATGCCTGTTTTCTATTTACCGGTAAGGATGTAAATCTGGAGGTAGATATTGAGATTGGGTATGAATGACAAACATATTAACATTGGAATGCTTGGAGGAGACAGACTTTGCTAGAGTAATACGGCCACTTAAAAAAGACGACTCCATTTACAGTGGAGGAAATTGGTATAAAGGCACTTGTTAGAGGTGTGAACACAAGTTTATTTACTCTTTCTTTGACATTTTTCTGTCTTAACTTAGGAGGTGATTGAGTATAAAACACACACAAATAATGTCAAAATTAATTATCCATTTCCGTCCAATAAATACATGAAAACTAAAACCACTCTCACATATGGGTGGAAATTAGTATAAAGGCACTTTGTGTATTTCACAGATTAAATCAAAAAGACTGAGCACAAAGTGTGCAACAAAGTTCTAAAATTTAGTTGAACCTCCATTGTTGTTAATTACTTGGAAGATTCTCTTTGGCATTGACATGATGAGTGTGTTTATTTCTTCCACTGAGATTGAAGCCCACTCTTCCCGAATAACATATTTCTGCTCAGTCACTGTCCCAAACTGCCGTCCATTGCGATACACACGCCTTGCCAGGATCCCCCATAAGTTCTCAATCGGGTTTAAATCAGGACTTCTGACTCGCCACATCAAAAGTGGCATTTCTTTCTTCCTGAACCACTGCTTTGATTTGGCAGACACGTGAATGGAAGCATTATCTTGCTGAAAAATTAGATCTTCGCCAAATTCCTCATACATTCGTATCAATTAGGACTCCAGAAGCTCCTCAGTGTAGGACTCAGAATTCGTCTTGATGCGTATCCATGCTATTTTTGATCTTCCTTTAAAGCAGAATGCTGCCCAAATAATAACGCCTCCACCACCGAAGTTTCTACTTATTCTAACTTGCTTCTTCAGTACGGAGATCGTTCCAGTAATACTGAAGCCCATCAGGCCCGTCCGGATTAAACTTCTTCTCATCACTGAACGTTACTTTATTCCATTCTGAGGTCCAGGACATGTGTTCTTCAGCAAAAGTCATTCTAACTTTCTTATGTGCATCGTTCAGAGGTGTTTTTTTTTAATTTTAGGTTCTTGTCTTCTGACAGAATTTGTCTTACTCATCTGGCTGTTACTGAAAACTTCAAATCAGCCTGGATTTGAGAAGAAAACATACTCTTACCTTTTGCTTTACGTAAAATGAGACGTTTAGTGCGCTCAGACAATTTTCTTGTCCGTCCATATTTCCCGTTTTTTTTCCATATTTTGAGCCCAGTTTGACAAAATTATCAATGACTCATCTTGAAGCCCCAATTTCGTAGCTATTTGTCGATTGGAAAGGCCCATCTCCTTGAAGGCACTAACTCTTGATTTCTCTTCATTTGATAGAGGCTTTCCATGCGGCATTGTACGTACTGCTGACTTGTAACTGGCGAACGATGCTCACAGACACGTCATCTCCATGTAACTGCAGTGTTTTGTTTACATTTATGTCTCTGTAAGCGCCAGAAGTTGACCTGCCTTTATACCGATTTCCACCCCTAGGACAGCGTTTTCTTAGTTTTTACGTAATATTTACGTATATAATAAATACAAAATGTGGAGACCTGTATGAAATTATGTCCAATATAATTATATGTAATCTATGACACACATACGGTATTTGTACAAATATTTCAGGATCTTTTACTACTAAAAGTTAGTGCCTTTATACCAATTTCCTCCACTGTAAACTTATCCCATGACATTGTATTAATGGCAATATAGGATACTTCACTTGTAGTTTCTGATTCTTTTTTTTTTTCTTATTCGCAATGTTTAACATTGGATATTCCACTTCATTGTAAAATTTAAAATTAAATTTATGTCATCATCATCATGAACCCATTTAGATTTAGGCCGTTTGAGCCTGTTCCTATGATAAATCAAGATGTGGTTGATCAGTTCATCTTAATTTTGGTCTTCCCTTATTTCGATGTCGTTTAGGTTGATACTGCAATTCTACTCCGTAATTTAGGAAAGCGAGATGGTTCCATTCTTTGGACACGCTGCCATCAATTATGTATCTGTAGATTTTTTCATATACCTTATCTATAAATAAGTCCCGCAACGTAGTCAAGTGGTTAAGGCAATGGGCCTTGGCGCAGAGCTACGGGACTTGTGTTGTTTCGAGTCTCGATGGGGGAAGAAATTTTCTCATGGAATTTTGTCCAGTTCCTGTATGGGACCGGTGCTCACTCAGCATCGTGAGGGATTTTGGTAGCTACAATAAGTAGCGGCTCCAGGTTGAGAAAACCAGCTATAACGGCTACGGGATCCGACAAGCTGACCACATGTCACCCCTATACTGACAAGATGATAGTCTACTTATGTGATTAACACATGTGGATGTGAGGCTGCAGCCGGCTGTTATGCTAAGAGCCTTCTAGGTCGTCGCACCATGGATTTTTTTTTTATCTATAAATCTGTATGACATGAAAGTGCATTATTTCAATGTATGTATGATTTCGTTTAATCTGTTGTCTATTTGAGAATAAAGTTCAAATCCACGACACAGTAAACATAAGTCATATGCTGACAGTGTAACAAATCACTTCACCAAGTCACTTGTGGTCCTTTGAAGGTAAGTTTTAACTATTTTCCTTATATTTAATTTTATTTTATTTCTAAAACAATTAGCATCACTATAATATTTATTCCTTTTTTTAATTTGATGTCAGAATCATCATACTACTCGGTTATTTAGTTCAAATTGTGATCACCTGAAGAATATTCATATCTCACTTTACTCGTGGCAATTATCAACCAGTTCCCAGCTTTGCCATATATCCACTTTGATCTTATTTCCCATCGTTATCGCCTTAGCTATTTCACTACTTGCATTCTTTACATGTGACATTCCTACGTTAATATCTGGTCATTTATATCTTTTACATAATTAATCAAATTAATGCAACTTTCTCCCTAAATGGAATATTAATTTTTTTGATACTTACCGTCGTTTTACTCGACTTGATATACACTGCACAGTATTTAGCTTGTTTGCGTTAGATGGTAATGCTCCAGGGTATGAAATTTACTAAACATTTCTAACCTCCTTAGTCATTTGGAATTTTAGGATTTGTTGTGGTTAATTAATAAAATAATAGTTTTACATACTTCTGAATATAATATAATATTGTATAAATTTGATAAAGTATATTTGCTTGCGTATGTAATACATAATTTTATTTCACCCATATAGTTTTATTATTGTTATAGTTCGTATCTTTGGTTTGAATTCATAATTACTTTCTAGATGTAAAAGTTAGGTTGAGAGAACTGTCATCTCTGTGCTAAATAGTTTGTACATATTTATAAGAATTTTAAAGTAAATATATGATTTGGATAAAATCCGCCGACAAAACCCAGTCTATCTTCAATACTTCGGTCTTATTAGGCCATTAATTGCTGTGTTGCAGTATTCCAGTTTTGTCGAGAAAAGCCCCTAGACTAAGAAGACCAGACAATTTAATGACTAGCGGCGAATGGTCTTTTCGGTTTTTCTCAATGAGGTTATATCAGAGATAACCCTGGTCCCTGCTTGTTGCATTAGTCCCACCAATTTTGAGTTTGTGTAATAAGAAATGTCAATTATTGCATTAAATTTTATTATCTGGATGCCCAAGCACTTACTATGTTTCAGGTATTGTTATTGGTAGGCCTATTTGATATCATTAATTTATTAAAAAAAATCATCATCACTCCAGGGATTAGGCAATTGCCCGTTCCGACTTCATAATGCATCAGCCCAACATCTTCTAGGTCTTCCAACATCACGTCTTCTCTTGCTTGATAATTTCTTGCTAACAATGGATATCTCTCCTTACTCATTCCATCCATGTGATCAATCCATTTCTGTCTGTAATTCGTGACTTTATCCAATAAAGGCTGTACTTTCAATTCTTCTCTTATATCCTCATTTCTTATTCTATCAAGTCTTGTACATCCTTTTACTTGTCTTAGGAACCTCATCTCCGCCGTCTGTATTCTATTCTTGTTTTTTCACTGGAGCCCAAGTTTCACATCCATACAATATTGTGGGAACCGCCATAACATTATACATTTTTATCTTGGTTTCTTTTCTAATTTTATTAAAAAAAGATTTGTTTTAAAATTACGATATTAAAGTTATGAGAGTTAATTAGGAACCTGATATTCGGCTATACCATAATACTTTTTTTTGTATGTAGAGCATGTAATGGGATCTGGGCCTACTCAAATTTTGATAACAATTGATTAGTTACCTAATACGAGAAGTAATACAATTCGGTTAAGAAAACTGAAAATAAGATTGAGGATGGATAATTTTAACCACACGACTCTTAACTGGTAGTGACAACAACCACTTCAGTCACCCAGAGTTGTGTTATGTCAGTTTCGATACAAATCCTGTGATAGTTCGACTTGGGAAGCGCACCATATTTGACTTTTTAATATTACAAATTAATGTAATTTGAATGTTTTAATGTTATTAATTTGTGTTGAAAAGATCACATAGCCTGAACTCAATCAGAATAAATTAACAAACATGTATTTTTATTAATGTATTATCTTGAGTTTGGAAAGTCTCCTGTCTTGTTGGCTGGAGAAATCGCCCCTGGGCATTATAGTGTAGGGACTAGACCTTGGCCGTGAATTAGTGTGCTGAGGATCCTCTTGACCCCGTCATGAACAATATGTAGGACAACCAACAGTAAGTGCAATATGGTGCCCACATCTGTAATATACAGGAATGTTGCCGAGTCTGTTCCTCTTATGCAACATTGCGCGCACATTCTAGGTAACGACCTTGGCATTAATTTTTTTTTTCACACTTGTCCACCTCGGAAAATAAATGATTTTAATATGTAGAGAGAAGATGGAGTGCATCAAAAGAAGAAAGAAAGAAAAGTGAACTAGTTTGATCAGATTTTAGCGATTGAAATTCGTATAACCGATACCGATCAACTTCAGTGTTATCTTGGTTTTGCCCAGTCGTGACGGGAAATGTGGTTCGAAATTTCATTAGCACGAGCCGTTCGCTTTATATGAGTTAATTCCTGAATAAAGAACATCACCAGACACAGAAACAAATGTAAATAGCCTACGATCAGATGCGATATCATTTTAACGTTGAAATGTCTACAAATAAGAATGGGTGATAAAAATTAGTATACAATATATACTACGATGCGAGGTTGGGAAGTTGTTTTTACACAATCGAGGAAAAATTAATACAATACAAAATTAAACACCCTATTGTTTGCAGATGGCCAAATAATAATTGCAAATTCAGAAGATAATCTGCAGAAAGGTCTGTATGAACTTAACAAAATTTCAGAAGAATATGGATTGAAGATATCTATAGAAAAGACAAAAATTATGGCATTTCAAGGTGTAGATCCTGTCAGAAGTAAAATTGTACTTGACAATAAAATTTTGGAGCAGGTGAATAATTTTACATATCTAGGATGCAATATCTCATTATATGAAGAAGAAAAGGATGTAAATGCAAAAAATATCTAAATTTTTAAGAATTTTAGGGTTAATAAATTCTATCTCCAAGCCACAGTTAGTCCAAAAGCATTCAAGACTAAAAGTGTATAAAACACTGGCTCTTCCAACACTTTTGTATGGTAGCGAAGCATGGACGTTGAAACAGAAGGATATACAGATACTTAGATCTGCTGAAATGAGATACCTTCGGAGGACTGCAGGATACACACTACTAGATCAGAAAAAAAAAACGAAGACATCTTAGAAGAATTACACATGGAACCTTTATAAAACAAAATTTCTGATTATAGGCCTAAGTCAAGATGGATGCAACATGTTCATCGAATGGAAGATCACAGGATAATCATAAGATATCAACCTGCAGGCAGAAGAAGATCAGGATGTCCACTCAAAAGACTTCTGGATGGTGTTTTTTTAGGCCGAAACAGGTCAACAAATGGCCTAAATTCGTGAATGTACTATGATGATGATGAGGAAAAATGTTTAAAACCGAGCGATAGTGAGGTTTTTAATTTCCGAGATTCTGTAAAACACTTCACAAACATGCGTTGTAGGCCTATATTATTTTTTGCGCGATGGTGTTTTCAAAATAATAAATAATAGTAAAATAATATATTTGTTGGAAATATTTGCGTTCATTATAAACAATTGACTAACTTTAACAGTGTGGGCAATGTTTATTAGTTGAAACAACAGGAGGCCTTGAGAACAATTATTGATAGCATGGCCGTATGTATTTATTGTTTTATATTGTTTCAAATAAAATTCAGTTCATTTATAATGCAGTGATTTGTTTCGTATAATGTATATTAACACTATCTTTTGGATATTTTTTGTATATACACCGCCCAGTTTGAATAAAAAAGTAAGGACTATGGATAATATTTCTCCTTCCATAAGAAAAAGTGAATTACAATACATGTATCATAGATGATGAGTTTAATGGATATTTTTCTGTGATTTTTTGTAACTTATTTGAGTTAGGGTCTGATGATAGACGTTAGGGATGGTTATTGCGGTTTCCTTTCTCACTCATGGGAGAGAAGGTATGAGTCCGGTGCTCACCCAGCATCGTGAGGCATTTGGTATCTACAATAAGTAGCGGCTCCAGGTTGAGAAAACCAGCTATAACGAGGGGGACCCGATATTCTGACCATATGTCACCCCTATACTGGCTGGATGATTTTATCTAACTCTGTAATTAACGTCGATATGAGGCTAGCAGTCGGCTGTTCTCGCAACTGGAATTCCCTACCACAAGAAATAAGGGGCTGCCGGACATTGGCATCTTTTAAAAGAAATCTAAATTTATATTTGCTCTAAACTCGACTTCATTATTATCCAGTGTAAGATATATATATATAGGATATATATATATATATATTAATTGGTGTTTCCCGTATAATGTATCATATTTATATTATTATTATTATTACGCCGTAGCGTAGTGGTTAAGGCACTGCGCTACAAGCTGGAAGGTCGAGGGTTCAAGTCCCGGTGGGGTCAGGATTTTTAAACTGACCCAAACCTTCTGGCGGCACTATGGCCCTGGGGTCGACTCAGCCTCTAACGGAAATGAGTACCAGACACATGTTCTGGGGTAAAGGCGGCCGTCACGCAGGGCTGACAACCCGGCTGACATGAAGTGCCGATTGTCTAGAAAAAGTGGGAGCCTTAACCTCCTACTACCCCAAGGGCCTCCTGAGGCCTGTAGTGGGAATACTTTACTTTACTTACTTTACTTACTATCGTATCATTATTGTTATTACCCTATAAAATGTTGTTTGTACATGACATTTACATTGCTACATTTATTGTATCTTTTTTAACTGTTTATAATTAGTATAGTGTATATCTATATTTGTCGAATATTTATTTGTATTTGTGCTGGTTGAGTGGAAGAGAGGGCCTTATGGCCTTAACTCTGCCAGAATAAATAAAGTATTATTATTATTATTATTATTATTTTTATTATTATCATTATTATTATTATGTACGTAGTATACATAGAGGACAGTGTTTTACTTCCCGCACGTGGGTGTAAATGTAATATTACTTTATAGTTATTTAGGTTGGCAACCCCGAAATGTAGGAAGTTGAACTTTCAATAATGGTCGCGCCATTGCTGTAAGTACGACAAAACGCACTATCGCGCAAAAATTATTTTCTATATTAATAACTCGAGAACAGAATTTACACCTTAGACAGGAACTTAGCCCTAGATAATACAGTATTAGCTGATGGTCACGTTTTCAGTTAAGTTTCACATTTTTTTCTCTAGTTACGTCATAGTCATTGGATAAATTGTCTGGCAGCAATAATGCTACTTTTTTAAAAATTTAATTTAATTTATTTTTTCTTCCAATGCCACCAGGTTGCCTTTTTATGGCATTTCAGGCTTTCTCCCTTGGCACATTGACGAAATCGTAATCCATTTCTTAGGTTGGGCACCTGGAAGGCGGAGTTACGTTACCCCGATGACATTATGAGTGGTAAATGATAATGAAGCGCCAGGAGAGTTCTTAACCTAAATTCCAGACCATGGGCAACCCTTTAAGGAGAATCCTTATGATCTAACCGGGAATCGAAACCAGGACTTCATGAAATGTAATAAAAAATGCTGATCATTAGAGCATGAGGCTCGTCTTTATCATGTCTGTATAGGCCTAGTTTCCTCAGTCTGCCTTATATCTTAAAAAGTAATTTTGTCATTTAATTTCACACAACTTACTTACTTACTTACTCACTGGCACTATCGAACCCGAAGGTTCATGGCCGCGCGGACATAAGCTCTCCATACATCCCTATCCTGAGCTAATGCTTTTCAATCATTCCCTGTATAATCTACTTCCCTTAAATCATAGTTAATGTTGTTCTCCCACCTCATTCTTGGTCTACCAACTGGGCGTTTTCCCTCTGGCTTTCCTACAAGAAGCTTCCATGCACGTCTTTCATTCCCCATACGCGCAACATGTCCTGCCCATCGCAGTCTACGAGACTTAACTGTTCTTATTATATCTGGCTTCCTATAAAGACCATGTAGTTCATTGTTATGTAGTCTTCTCCATTCACTTGTCTGTTCATCTCTCTTTGGTCCAAAATTTTCCTAAGAACTTTATTCTCAAATACTCGTAATCTCCTTTCCTCCCTTAAAGTAAGAGTCCATGTTTCGCACCCATATAATATAACTGGTAGAATAATAGTTTTATATATTTTCAGCTTAACGTTTTTTGAAAGGAGTTGGGACATCAAAAGTCTCTGCAATGCATAATAGCGTGCATTTCCAGAATTGAGTCTATGTTTCATTTCTTTGTGCATCTCATTCCTATTTGTGATTATTGTTCCTAGGTATTTGAATTCAGCCACTTCCTCAAAATTTCCCTCATTTGTCATTAGCTGTCCATTCCCATTATGTACTGAATTTCTACGTGTGACCATATATTTGGTTTTACTGATATTTACTTCCAGTCCTAATTTCTTAGTGTTAATAAAGATATTGTTAATTTAAAATAATAGTCCAAACTCCAAGCGTGATAGATCTAGAAGCTCCTTGGCGTACCATCCGGCTGCTGTCTCACATTAATATGTGTTAATCGCAGAGGTAGACGATCATCCAGCCAGTGTAGGAGTGACATGTGGTTAGCATGTCGGGTCCTCCAACTCTAAATCTGGGCAAAGGTATGAAGCAGAATCTGAAAATTTAGAAATGAGAGAAAAAATAAAGAACAATCTAATACTGCATGGGCTGCTACGCCTAATTAAATTATATGTTTTTCCGTTTAGTTGAATAAATAAAAGGGAAAATAATTATAAATGTATATAATTATTTTTAGATACCCCGTGATGATTACCCGGTGTTGCCCGGGAATCTACGTATCCCGATCTTCTAGGCATCAATAAAAGACAAAAATGAATATTGTGAGTTATCCGTAAAAGATAAAGATATGCTATCGTGGATTTTTGTAGTTTTTTTTTAGATATTCAATTCTGTGTAGCCTACATTAATTTTGTGTATTTGCTATGGTTTAGGCAGCGTAAGCCATTTAAACGTCAAAAAAGGATTTTTTTCCCCACTTTTTCGCTATAAAGGGTGATTTTTAAGGGTGTAGGAGTTGAGTATCACAACTCTCTTATAGCCTATGTTCATCCCGGGAATCTCCTGAACATTTTGCAAAATACCCCATCACAATCGGATGGATGGTATGGCAGCGCATAAAAAACGAACAAACAAACATTAATTTTTATATATTAGACTACGTTGTTTTTACTTTGTATCATTGAGGGATTATCATTACCGTACATTATTTTTACTTTACGCCATTGAGATATTGTAAAATTGCTAAACAACTATTACCTGTATTATCCAAACGTCAGTCATTCCGTACCGTCACTTGCATTTTCTTCGTTTGCATTATTTTAAGTTAAATTTAATTTTTCAATGTAGGTTGAGTATATCTTTATTGCAAAAAAATATAACTGGCAAACATAACAGTACTTTGTAGATTTTAAGAGTGCATAATTTTCTCTTATCTTAAAAAGTTGTATAATATTTTTTAAATTGATTCTGTTAATCATCTGCCTTCGCTAAAATACCGTACAGTAAATGGAATTTACATTTCTGGCAAACTTCCTGATTTTTTTTTATTGTGGGTATTCTAACTGTACAAAAGCTCTTTATCTTTACATGCCACATCGATAAGCATTTTTTTTCAAATGTTTATATGTCAACCTTTGAAGTGTTAATAATATATTTTATTCACTTTGTTAATTTTATGTTCGATTATCCGAACAATTGAATATCCAAACTATAGATTGTCCCAATTTGTTCAAATAACATCAAAGTTATACTATATAACAAACAAACCAGATAACGACGGTAGGCAATGAAAACCTCGTGTAACTCCATCAGTAATTGAAAACCAGATAACTCCAGTAGCCAGTACAGCAATATGTGATGCATAACCTGTTCAGAACACGACTTAAAATTTATTAATAACTTGACTTGTATTGTGTACTAAAATATGTGGGATTTATTGCTGCATCAATATTTAATTATTTAAAACAGTCATTTGTTTCTCCTGTAAATTTTACAAAAATGGGGTTACGAGGTTTTCATTGCCCACCATCGATATGACAATGCCAAGTTTTCAAGTTTCCTCTTTAGGGACCAATTTACATTATTGAGTTATAAAGTTACATTATCGTCAGTTCGATGTACTGCAATGCCATGAAAATTACAGCGTTTCGGTCCACGAGCTTGACTTACTTGTCAGTGTGGGATTTGAGATTTGCGCGTACCGTTATGGAAGTCAATTTGGGGTAGAAACCGTTCATATTCAAACCAAGCGGAAACAAGTGCACCTCCTGAAGGATCCCATAGATCGTCAGTCGATTTGTCTGTTTGGAGGTCTGGTGGAAACATTATCTCTTCTAGACTTAAAGTTCGCGTGTTCAAACCCAGGCTGGCTCGATGTTTTTTTTTCTAACTCGTAAAGATGTTAATGTTGCTACCATGGGTATGCATCCTAGTATAAGAACTGTAGTAAAACAAAACTTAAACTAACAAAGGTTTCTAATCTTATATATAAAAATCAATGTTTGTTTGTTCGTATTCTATGCGCGGCCATACCGTTGATCCGATTTTGATGGGTTTTTTTGCAAAATGTTCAGAAGATTCCCGGGATGAACATAGGCTATAAGAGAGTTGTGATATTCAACCCCTTCATCCCTAAAAATCACCCTTTGTAGTGAAAAACGTGAAATAAAGTCCCTATTTTTACGCTTAAATGGCTTACGCTGCCTAAACCATAACAAATACACCAAATTAATGTACACAGAATTGAACATCTCAAAAAACTCTACAAAAAAAGTCCACTACAGCATATGTTTATTTTCTACGGATAACTCACAATAACCATTTTTGTCTTTAATTGGTGCCAAGAATATCGGGATAAGCAGATTCCCGAACAGTGCACGGCTGGTGGTAAAAACACATGAACATTTATTTATGAGTAGCAGCGCACGCCGAGTAATAGTATTATTTAAAAGTTTCGAAGGAATAAAGCAGTTCCTGGCTTAGAGGATAATATTAGGCTAATGTAAATACATTACTATTACTGGGTCTTTCGAAGGAATAAAGCAGTTCCTGGCCTAGAGGATAATATTAGGCTATCGTAAATACATCACTATTACTGGGCCGACCTATACGGTGCAATATTATTTCCCTATAAGTTAATTTACGGCTAACACTTCTGGAGTAAACATGCGGAACATAAAGAAAGCAGACCATCCTCAAGATTCTCGGTCAAACCATAGGAGTTTTTCCTTAAAGGGAATTATTCCTGTGGTTGCCCATGGTCTGGAATTTAGCTTAAGTTTAGGATTAAGGACTCTTCTGGCGCACCACTATCATCACCCATCATATTATCGGGGCAGCGTAACTCCGCCTTCTAGGCGCCCCAAGTTCAAATACAAATATGCCAGTGTCAGGGGAGAACACCAGAAATGTCGAAATGACAACCTGAGGCATTGAATAATTTTTTTAAGTATATAATGAAAGCAAGTTGTGTGGTCATTGCATTATTAGTTATAGATTTAAAAAAGGCGAAAAAGAAGCGCAGGTGAATGAAGAGACGGTTAAAAAATAATTCAATGTTTACTGCAGGACTGTGGAGACAAAGCTCAACCAGTATTGCGCATTATTACCCAGACAAAGCAACATTTACCACATTGCACAATAAGAACCAAACTATTTTTGATTGACACAATATATTGAGCTATCCTTCAGTATGATATACAGACGGCACAGTATAAATTATTGTGTAATATAGTGATGATAATATTAATCGTGTAGGGGCTACTTAACATTGACATAACAGAATTAGTTTTTATATGTTTGAAATTGAAAACAAATGTAAAAAGTAAAACTAAAATATTATTTAAATAGAATATTTTAAAAAATCGGTTAATTTAAATCGTGTTTAAAATCACATCGATATGAATGTATCCATCTTGATTAAGAATATAACACTGGTCAACATTATTTTTGCCTCATGAGTACCAATAGTTGTATTTAATGCAGTTTTTTTTTACCGTGTTTTCAAATATGTATTCGGAATTTCTCTATCACCCACAGTTTTTTTATTTCAATTAATGGATTTTAATAATTATTCTTCAATAAACCTAGATTTTTTCCCGGAAAAACTTGGCGCAGTGAGCGATGAACACGGGGAACACTTTCATCAGGAGATTTCAGCTATGGAAAAGAGATATCAAGGCAAATGGAATACTAATATGCTGGCCGATTATTGTTGGACCATCAAGAGGGATGCCCCACAGGCGAAATATAGCAGGAAATCGGCATTAACATATAACTATGGGATTTTGATTGATATTTCATTGCACACTTTATTTTGAAGCCAGTTTTACGTGGATTAGGAATGATATTTCCATGTATTGACATTTAAAATAGTAGTAGGCCTACTCTATGCCAGGAATGATAATATACCCATAACTCAATTTGTTTGTGAAATGTGGACTTTGATTTTTTTCCTTTGTAGTCTTCATATATATAATTTATTTATTTATTTTTCAACAGGATTAACGGTGTGTTATTCATTTCGTCATTATTCAGTATGTTCGTAACCGTTTAATGTACATTGAAGTGTATTTTTTAATATATTTAATAATAATAAATATTATAGTTAATTATATTATTAGCTATATTATTTGATACCGATATCTAAAAGGGAGAGGTTAAACTAATAATAAGAAAGAAGTAAAGAAATAAAAAAAACAAATTATACTGTACCCTTTGTTGAGAAGTGGGCACGTCATAGCGTAGAGGTTAGGGCAATACGCTACAAGCTGGAAGGTCAAGGGTTCGAGTCCTGGTGGATCAGGATTTTTAAACTGATCCAAACCTTCTGGCGGCACAGTGGCCCTGGTGTCGATTCAACCTCTAACAGAAATGAGTATCAAACGCTTGTTCTGGGGGTAAAGGCGGCCGTCACGCAGGGCTGACAACCCGGCTGACATCAAGTGCCGATTGTCTAGAAAAAGTGGGAGCCTTAACGTCCTACTACCCCAGAGGCCTCCTAACACCTGTAGTGGGATCACTTTACTTAACTTTACCTTTTGATGAGAAAAACACCCGTGGGCGTCAATGTATCAGAACACAGTTTATTTGGTGTTCTAGTTAGAATCTCTGATGATTGTACAGCAAATTAGTACGTTTAAACCAAATTGAGATTACATAATGTAACTGAAAAATCAGGACTGAAATACAGCAGCGAAAATTATATACTAAATTCTAAGATCAAATCAAAATTACAAGCGGCACAGAAGATATTTCTACGTCAATTCCTCGGTTTGACAGAAATGGACCAAAGAAACACAGATATACGCGATAAATTAAAAGTTCGTAATAGGCCTATAGGTGAAGAAATTGACAATTATCAAAGCAGTTGGTTGCAGCACGTCCAAAGAAAGAACCCATCTCGCTTTCCTAAATTAGCATTGCAGTATCAACCTAAATGACTTCGAGATAGAGGAAAACCAAATTAAGATGGACTGACCAACCATATTTTGATATCGCATAGAAACAGCCCCAAACGACCTAAACCTAAGTAAGTTTATGATGGTGATGATGACAGCTTGATTTCATAGATGTATTATCCAAATTTCTAATCTACATTAATGACAGGTACATGGAATCACATAAATGCTTGCATAAATTTTGAGAAGCCGTATTTACAAAATTTCTACTTTATAGTATGTATACTTCAATTACAATTTGAAATGTTTTAATGTATTTACAAAATGTATTTCATCAATTTCAAAAATTGTCTGTATCACTTTGTCCTTGAGGCAATCCTCTAATGAGGAAAGTTGTATATAATATAAAACTTTATATATGCTAATTTGTTTATAACTTGAAATAAAGTTGCATTAGTTATTATAGATGTAATAAAATACCAAGTAAATGATGTAGCAAATACACTTGTACATTCTCTTGTTTTCAAAGAACTAGAAATGTTCTTTCGAAATGAGTCGATGTGCCACCTGTTTTGTACTGTCATTAGGTAACAATCTCAGCTGGAAATAATCATATCCTTCAAATGTGGTGATTAATGTGTTATATATTCCCGTAGGAAGTAGTATATTACGATGCGAGGTTGGGAAGTGGTTTTTTACATAATTGAGGAAAACACTTCACAAATGTGCGTTGTACATTAATTTTTTGCGCGATGGTGTTTTCAGAATAATAAATAATAGTAAAATAATATATTTGTTGGAAATATTTGCGTTCATTATAAACAATTGACTAACATTAAAAGTGTGGACAATGTTGATTAGTTGAAACTACAGGAAGTCATGAGATCAGTTAGTGATAAAATGGCGTCAAGTACGTATTTATTGTTTTATATTGTTTCAAATAAAGTTAAGTTCATTTAATATGCAGTGATTTGTCTCGTATAATGTATATTAACACTACCTTTTGGGTATTTTTTGTATAGTAGTTTACATAGAGGGCAGTGGTTTTACTTTCCACACGCGTTTTGTAATATGTAACATAGTTATTTTATTATATAGTATAGTAGAGAATTCAACTACAGAAATTGAAAGAAGAATAATTGATGGAAGAAGAATCAGTATGTTGAACTCAGTGATTTGGAATAGAAATATAATATACAGAACGAAGAAAACTATATTTGAAGTTCTGTTACAAAGCTTTTTATTATATGGGCCCGAAATCTGGACAGTAAGTAGAAAAGCCAACAAGCTGTTAGCAGTAGAAATGGATTTTTGGAGGTGATCGACAAGAATTTCAAGAAGAGATAAGGTCAGAAACAGCACAATAAGGGAAATTATATAAGTTGAAGAAAAAAAACATAGGAAAAATAGAAGAAAAACGTTTGAAGTGGTATGGATACCTCATAAGAATGGAAGAAGAGGTAATACCAAAGAAGATCCTTAATTGGAAAGCTAATGGAAGAAATGGTAGAGGCAATGGATGAATGGAGTGAAGAGAAGTATGGAAGCTAGAGATTTGAGTGAAGAAAATGCTTTAGACAGGAATCTCTGGCGACAAATCACTTTGGATTGAAGGAGAAACACTGTATTGTGGAATATTTCTAAATTTAAAAAAATAGTTATTTAAGTTGGCAACCTCGAAATGTAGGAAGCTGAACTTTCAATCATGGTCGCCATTGCTGTAAGTACGACAAAACGCACTATCTCGCAAAAAACGATTTACAACATCAGATCGATTAAACACTCAAATATTTGTTATTTTTAAGAGATAGTTATGTATAAGAGCGCACGCGCGTGTGTGAATGTGTGAATTCTCAATTTTGGGAACGTTAAACATCAGTTAATTATTAATAGTATCAATAGAAGTAAGTTATGGAAAATAATGGAAATACATGGTTACCCCGCAAAATTAATTTATGTGCTAAAAAGTTTGTATGTAAAGTCTCAAATTATAATAAATATAGGCACATCAAAGACCGAAGCTATTTTAATAAATGGAGGTGTAAGACAAGGGTGTAGTTTATCACCTACCCTTTTTAATCTATATATTAATGACATCATCCAAAATTGGAAAAGTATTGTTAATATAGGTATAAGAATGGACCGTTTTAAAATATTAAACGTTTTAATGTATGCTGACGATGTGGTTATTATTCAAGAAAATGAAAATAATTTGCAGTACTCTTTACATCAATTAAATCAGTTATGCCAAGAATATAATTTCAAAATATCAAAAGAAAAAACTAAAATAATGGCATTTTGGGGAAACGAACATATAAGATCAAAAATCGTAATAGACAACAAACCTCTGGAACAAGTAACAACTTTTAATTATTTGGGTTGTAATTTTACTATAAACACAAAAAACTGAAAGAGACATACATATGAAACTGTCGAAATTTCAAATGATATGCGGAACTATACATAAAACATTAAAGAATAAAACAAGAAGAGATACTAGATTGAAGTTCTATAAAACATTGGCAGTTCCTGCATTACTTTATGGGAGCGAAACTTGGGTAGAGAAATAAACTTCCTTAGAAGAACAAAAGGCTGCACAAGATTGGATCGGATAAGGAATGAAGATATAAGAACAGAGTTAAATATATATCCATTGGATGAGAAAAACATAGAATATAGTGAGAAATGGTTTACACATGTGGAAAGAATGAATGTAACAAGATTACCAAGAGCAATATTTTAACTACAAGCCAAGAGGTTCAAGGAATGTAGGAAGGCCAGTGAAAAGATGGACAGAACAACTGTGAGGCGGAACAGGAAATTTGCCTAGCCCGTGAAGTGAAGAAGAAGTTTACTACTAGCGGGAAATAATCATCATCATCATCTTCACTTCAAAGTTTAGGCGATTCGCCTGTTCCGAATTCACCATGGTTCCTTCCATCTCCTCCTAGGTATTCCTACATCCCTTAATCCCTTTGGTTTATATTAATATGCTATCTTGGGCAATCTTGTTTCTTCCATAGTCTGAACATGCTCTTCCAACCGACGCGGTGTTGTTGAATTCTATCATTTATTGAATATATTTCTAATTCACTTCTTATTTCATTTCTTATCCAATTTTGTGCATCCTTTGGCCCTTCTTAGAAAAGTAATTTCTGCACGTCGTAGGCTATTATTTAGCTTAAATTATGTAATGTTAGGAAAACCTCAATGTTGTACTTGAGAGAAGACAAGGGGATTTTTTTTAATACTTCTGGGATTTTCCTTCGCGTATTGGCGTCATCTGTATAAAAAAGAAACCTGTCCAATTTTAGATTTTCCTCCTTATTGGGTTTCCCTAATAGCGCGCACTGAAGATATAGTTCATACGATCGTGTATAAAACATGTATTTCTGAGATCCTCAGTTTAAATCTTGGTGCCAAGCAATTTGTTTTATTCAGTTGTTGAAGCGAATGTTGGATCATATTTTCAATACCATAATACACTTCATCATAAGCTCTGTCTCGTGTTATTACAATTTTTTTATTCATAGACGCTTTTAAGATCTAAAGTCGTATAGCGTCTATTTGTCTTTTTATAATAATATTAATAATAATAATAATAATAATAATAATAATAATATAATTATTATTATTATTATTATCATCATCATCATCATCATCATCATCATCTGCATTCATGGATTAGATCTGTTGACCCGTTCCGATTTCAGCCCATATTATTATTATTATTATTATTATTATTATTATTATTATTATTATTATTATTATTATTATTATTATCATCATCATTATTATTATTTCATCATTATTATTATCATTATTATTATCATTATTATTATTATTATTATTATTATTATTATTATTATTATTATTATTATTATTATTATTATTATTATTATTATTATTATTATTATTATTATTATTATTATTATTGAAGTTAAAATATACGATTCAGTAGTGAGAACATATTGTCACATGTGGAACTGACGCATGGTAATTCAATAAAAACTTATGTTGATGGGAAGTGGATTCCTCGAGGAGAGTTAAAAAAAAAGTCATACGAGAAAAAAATGAATATTAAATATTCAATAGTATATTATATAAGATATAATTAAGTTGGTATGGGCATGTACAATGAATATGAGAAGAAAGGTTACCCAGGAAAAGATTGAAATGGTGTTTCCACCTGGAAGAAGAAAGAAAGGAAGACTTCGAAACTCATGGATGCAAGAAATAAGAACTGGAATGAGAAGAAGAGGACTGGAGGACGTGGAACAGAAAGATAGGGATCAGTGGAGAAGGAAAATAGAACTTTAGGCACGGAAAGATGTGTAAACATTGAAAATCTGTAGGCTATATAAATTAATAAAATATATTATTATTATCATCATTATTATTATTTATTTATTTGTGATACTATGAAATGGCGATGTGATGAAATGGGCCCTGATAATGAAATTCTAATCCACTATTTGATTGACGATTAACGAGTCAGGTTAGTCAGCACCGGGTTTTGGACCCGGGAGTTCCCAAACATAAGCTCAAACTCCATCGCTTGAGGAAACTGCATAGGACGTTTCAATTAAATTATGAATCCATACAGAAAACAAGCGATACAACAATAAAAATACACACCATACTGGGTGTTATTGAAGCTTCATGTACGATATTATCTTCGATATTAAATAATAATAATAATAATAATAATAATAATAATAATAATAATAATAATAATAATAATAATAATAATAATAATAAAGTTGGTAAGAGGCACTCGAAAGAGCATTAAGTTATAAGTTTATGATTTGTCTTTTATGAGTTCGTTCAGTGATCCTGTCCATATTCTGCATTGTTTGTAATGGTATCGCTCACACTTTTGGTCGCATATCTTGCATTCACACGAATCACTCGGTTGGTGGAATTTTGTATTTTTGCACATTTTGTGATGATATCCGTGTGTTGCTATGCCTATGATTCTGTGCCTTTGTGGTTGGTTACTTCCAGTCCACTCTCTGTTTACCATGGCATCTGAGGCGTAGAAATCTTCGTCGATCTCTTTTTCTCTCTGTTTCTTTTTTACGATGACTTTCTTATATGGCTCCGTTGCTGGCAGTAGTATCCTTTGCCTCAGGTCCTCTAGGAAGAAGGTTTCTCTGGCTAGCATATAGGTCATTCTATTTGGTGTGTATTTGCTTGCACCTAATGCCTTTTTGATGAATCTTGGTTTTACTTTTTCTAACCTCTCCAAATCGCTGGTCGATAGTTTCTCGCATATCAGTTCTATCCCGTAGGTGACGATCGGGGTGATCACTGTTGCGAATAATTTCATGGCTGTGACTAATTTTAACGATGTGATGTCTTTGATACTGCACATAGCTCTTATAGCTGCTGCTGCTCTCTCCTGCACATGTGCGCTGAAAGACTTCTTCGATATTAAAAGTCCTATAAATAATAAGATCTAGCGATTGGCTCAAACATTTTCGTTTGAAACTCGTATTTGGGAGGTGCTGGGTTCAAACGCCGGTGCCGATCGACTAAAATTTTTCCTGGTTTTCCTAAGTCAAAGCAAAAGTTGTGTCGGAATTTCATTATCCGCACCCTATCACCATAATAACCATTTTAAAGTATCGTTAAAAACAGATAAATATATCCCATGTGACCTTACTAAGAACTTTATTCTCAAATACTCGTAATGTTTTCTACTTACTTAAAATAAGAGTCCATATTTCGCATCCATATAATATAACTGGAAGAATAACAGTTTTATTTATTTTCAGTTTAACGTTTATTAAAATAAGTTGGGATGACAAGAGTCCCTGTAATGTATAGGCCTAATATCATGCATTTCCAGAATTGAGCCGGGTAAAAAATTCATTATCGCGATTTATTTTATAATTACATAATTAATTAAATTTAATGTCACTTCTGTTAGTTCGAAGAATACATACAAAAAATACAATCATAACGTACAGTGCTGGAATTTTCAAGTAGTTATAGCGGAAGCATCTGTGAGTTGTACGGCTGTTTTTCGATTCCGAGCAGCAGAGCTGTAGAGATTTTTATTCACTCATTCATTCCCATATTGAATACAGAGAACGTATTTTGGTTGGCTAAGAATTTTTTATTCCTGAGTCCTCCCGCAATGGGCCACAATAGCATGTAACGGGGAATTTCAGTTGAGTAGTCCAATGACAACAGTAGGTCGGTGCTTACTTCCCCCGCAGTAATCCGTTACTTGGTGACCTTAAAAACTGCCGGAATTGAAGATCTCTGTAAAATTACTTGAATGAAAAAATAAATACGAACAGTGAAGGTCGAATTAATTGGTTACTTCCCTGGCAAGCAGGAAATCATGTGTTAGCGGAACGCCATCCTGCAACCTTATCTTCAGTTTTATTAACCGAATGTATTTTCCAAGTCGAGTAGCTATTAAGTTATCTTCGCCATACTGAGTAGAAAATTTTGCAGAGCCTGTATTCATAGAAAAATTGTTACGTGTATCGGGTTTCGAATCCCTGGGATGCCAGTCTTAACAAGCTACAATAACACAGAGATGAACAATTAAATTGCTTATTTTGTCAAATACACGTTATACGTTATTATCCCAGTGGCGGAGGGTACATGTTAGCGCTGTTAGCCCGGCTAATACTTTCAAAAGTCAGAATTAAACTTTTTGATATTTAATTAAAACGAAACATAATACCAGAAAGAGATACAACAATGCATTGATGATAGTCTAAATGCTGTAAACAATAGTAACTTTATATATATGCCACTGTATGCCGAGTTTGGCCGCGTGAGTGTTAACGGACACATGTTGTTCGTTAACCAGCAAAATATCTAAACGAGTAGGAGTTCACCGGAAACAAAACTTAAAAAATCGTCCTAAGAGCTGCAATACTTTTAAATTAAGCGTAAATAATTTGAAAATATAAATAAACTGTTAAGATAACAACCTCAACCCCTATAAACTGTTAAGATAACAAGCTAAACTCCTGTAAATTGTTAAGAAAACAACCTGAACTCCTGTCTGGCCCACTGGATCTTGTTGTCATCTCAGCGCGTTAGCACAGCCCAACTTATTGAGGGACTGTTGGAAAACAGTGGCAAATTGGCACTTCTTGGCCACGGATAATTTCCCTGATCCTCACAGGCGGAGGAGTTTATTTGGTCGTTTGAGCTATAGCCAGATAGGATGTGGAAGGGGTGGGTGGCTGGATGGCAGATTTCCCCTTTTATGTATCCATTCCTCCTCCTTCCCCCGAATCCAGGCTCGTGGGAAAGCTGAGTCCCTCTGGGGTTCATCAGCCTGCCACCCAACCTGAATCCAGAAGGGTGCCAGCCCAGGCTATTCCCTGTGCTGAGTGCCGGAGAGGAAGGACCCGGGGTCTGTCCATCGGAAAGGCAGAATCACTCTTATATGTATTCATTCCTCCTCCGTCCCACGAATCCAGGTTCGTGGGAAAGCTGAGCCCCTCTCGGGTTCATCAGCCTGCCACCCAACCTGAATCCAGATGGGTCCCAGCCCAGGCTATTCCCTGTGCTGAGAACTGGAGAGGACGGGCCCGGGGTCTGTCCTTCCCTGGCCGGAGTAGTGATCGAGAAGGCAGAATCCCCCTTTTATGTATCCAGGTCCGTGGGAAAGCTGAGTCCCATTCGGGTTCATCAACCTGCCACACAACCTGATATCTCCGTTACTATGAATCTTAATTATACGAAAATCCATTTATCCGTGACCTGTTATCTGGAAAACTGATTGTCCGGAACTTCTATAATCCGGAATTCGGTTTATTCAGAACGGACATTTGGAAAGTGGAATAAGATAATAATTTGGACTATAGAAAATGGATTAATAATTTCTTTAAATTTCTCAATTTTTAATTGGTAGAGAAACTCATGACAAATGTAACTTAATTTAATTTTATAAATGTGAATATAATCTTTATTGTTATAGGCTAGCAATTGCTAATAGTGGTCTTAAGATATTCTATACTGATTAATTTGACTATTTAACTCATTCTCCAAATGGGAGTCAATGACCAATCACGTTTCAATGATTTCTGTTTTACAAACAATCAGAGTCGTGTTTCACGAAATATTTATCAGTGTTATAATTACCATATTTAAGAAAGCTCCTCCTTTTTAATATTCTGAACAGGTCTGACCATTACTTTGCAGTGACTGAGCCCATGAGAAATACGGCTACAGAATGTATATATAGTGCATGAATGTCAACACATGCCGCATGCGGGAGTTAATATAAAAACATTTGTAGCAATTGATTATACCACCAAAAAAAGAAACCACTGTTTGCACTTTCTTAAATGTATTTTTTCCCAGGTAACAATCCAGAAAAATATAATTGTCATATTTACATCATACGACATCAGAAATGAATTAATATACAGTTTGATGTGTTTAATTTTTTTTTCTCCACTAGAGAGCATTCTTACAATATTGCGTTCCTTTGGCAATAAATAATATGATCTGGTTGCAGTGATAAACAAAAGAAGCAGATGAAGCGCACCTATCGCTTCTCATTTGTTTTCAAACATCGCCGTTTACATTAAATATATAAATATTTTAAAATAACTATAGTTAAATAATGATTTGTGAGTAAACAGCTTAATTTTATTCGTTAAATAGTCCTAACAAATGCCACTCTTGATTTCCAAATTCTCTAGATAAATTCACTCCTCACTTCGTGTGTCGTGAATTTATCGATAATTTGGAAATCACTCGTGGCATTACTTATGATAATTAATATTTCTGAATAAAAAAGTATCATGTTCATACATATTGTGGAAGTCACCTGAGTCTGGGAACGTACATGTACATTGTCATATATAGTGAACACTTTCTCTGTCCATTTATTTTAGGGTGAATCACTTTCCTTGTATGAAAGTTGTGAAGTAGCACTTTCACTTGCAGAATTTGTTTGACAGGCTTAATTATTATTCTTATGATTCCTTTGTTCCTTCCACATAAAATAGACTATATAATTTATCATAGAAGTAATTGTATTCTTATAGTACCAGAAATTGCAACCTAAATGCAGACTACGTAAACCATAGAACTAATTCACTGGCTCTAAAGAACTCGAAGGTTCATGACCGCACTCCATACATCCCTATTCTGAACAAATGTTTTCTAATCGTACCCTGTATAATCTGCTTCCCTCAAATCTGGTTAATGTTATTCTCCCACCCCATGATTGGCCTACTAACTGGGAGTTTTCTCTCTGGTTTTCCTACAGAGAAGTTTTCATGCCCCTCTTTCATGCCCTATCTGTGGCACATGTCCTGCCCATCGCAGTCTACGTGAATTAATTGTTCTTATTATATCTGGTTTCCATGATGTAGTTCAGTGTTATGAAGTCTTCTCCATTCACTGTCTGTTCATCTCTCTTTGGTCCATAAATTTTCCTAAGAACTTTACTCTGAAATATTTTAAACTTTTCTCCTCCCTTAAATTAAGGGCTCTGTTTCGCATCCATATAATATAATTGGAAAATAACAGTTTTATATATTTTCAGTTTTATTATTATTTTTTAAAGAGATCGACGACAAGAGTCCCTGCAATGCACAATACAAGGACTCTTGTCTTCCGAACTCCTTTCAAAAACGTTAAACTGAAAATATACTCGTGAAATACTTTTATAACAATGTTTTTTTTTTTTTAATATTTACAGATTTTCATCGTGTATTCTTGATATCGAGAACAGATTTTTGATAGATGTATTTTAGAGTTCAGGTGTATTTTTTTTTTATTTTTGTAACATTTGAATGTATGTTTTATTACATCTGTTACACTTCGCGTAGGCCTACTCAAAGACAATAATAAAAGCTTTGTGTTTTTAGATTCTAATTTAATCTATTCATTTCCTAATGATCTTCAGTTTTGCTTCGTGTACTACCGACAAATTATACATATACTGGTCTCGAGGTAGCGTGCTGCCTTGTCACGCAGCGGGCCCGGGTTCGATTCCCGGTCGGGACAGGCTCCTGGGCGAAGTTTTTTTTCGGGGTTTTTCCTCACCTGTAAGACAAATGTCAGGAAGCTTAGGGCCCAACGGTCCCCGAAAATCATCCGGCCTTCATTAACATAATCATCCTTAACCGGTGTGGAAAGCAACGGGAAACTACCACACCTATAATTCCCTAGTAAAGCTGCAAAGCATAGCATGAAAATGCTATGATTTCAGTGAAAGACCTGCCCTCGGGCTGAATTATTATGGATGGATGGATAGGTTATTTTTTTTTAGGTAACAACTCGGTAAAATCATTATTTAAAACTCAATTGAACACACATTTATCAAATGTATAGTTAGAAGGAATCTGTTCATTATTTGCTGGATTCAAAGTATTTGTTGCAGCGGTCACTGCAAAATAATGCTCTGACCTGTTCAGAATATTAAAAAGGAGGAACTTTATTTATTTTGGTAAACATAATTTGATAAATAGCGAGGTGAAACACGACTGTCATTGGTTGTAAAACAGAATTCATTGAAATATTTAATTTTCAGTGACATTGAAATGAGTAATTTACGGATCATAATATAGAGCAATTAATTAAATATAAAATATTTTAACACCACTTACATAACATTTATATCAAAAGACTATAAATTCATAAATGAGAGTTTTACAGACTTTTACAGCTGAGATAAAGATTGTAGGGACATTATTTTAATTCTGTACATCTTAAAAACTCCAGGACTGGCAATAAATAAAGACAATTTTGTTTTAGACAGCTCAGAAAAGCATCATTTATAGGATGGAATTTTATTATTGTTCATTTTATATTTACTGATACGAGTACAATATTCTGCTTTTACGTGAGATCCCGGATTCGATTCCCGGCCAAACCATAGGATTTTTTCCTTGAAGGGAATTATTCCTGTGGTTGCACGTGGTCTGGAATTTAGGTCAAGTTTAGATTAAAAACTCTCCTGGCACTTCATTATCATTTATCACCCATCTTATCATCGGGGTAACTCCGCCTTCAAAGTGCCCCAATCTAAGAAATGGATTACATCTCCGCCATTACCAGGGAAAGAAAACCAGAAATATCATAAAAGACAACCTGGTAGCATTAGACAAAATAATATATATATTCCAGGTTCGGATGTTCATATCCGATCGGAAGCAACAATTTTGTTTTTTATTTTGTAGAAAGTAAAGACACGAGTTCCGAATTATACGTTTAAAACACGTCAAAAGTTAATAGTTTTTAGTCAATTTTTAATACTATTACACGAAACTGTCAACTTTCAGATATGAATTAACTAACTTCACGGCTTAATGAACCCGTAGGTTCAGTGCTACATTCGCTCATAGCTCCTTATCCTCAGTCATCTGAATTCAATTCAAATATGTGATAGGTCTATTCAGTTTCCTAAGATTCTTCCCAATATTATCATCCCATCTACACATTATTATTTTATTATGATTGTTTATTATTATTATTATTATTATTATTATTATTATTATTATTATTATTATTATTATTATTATTATTGATCCCCGTTTGTCCAACTGCGGGACATGGATGCTTCCCCAGTGGGTAGTTTGTTAACCAGACGAATTTAGTTAACTTATTTCCCTATAGATGTAGAAAACGAAGTTATTCCTCGGATAGATGAAGGACGGTTAAATTTTGTTTAGAGGTTTTTTTCATTCAGACTTGAGATTCTTTTACGAGCCCGAAAATCTAAAGACTCGGGATTCACCCCATTTACACCCATTTCTTCCTAATGATTTTTCACCAAGAGTTTTACAACTTTTGAAACCGTTTGTCTCACTAATTTCGAGCTGCATGACCTACCATCTCACTGTCCTAGATTCAATAGCACAGGCAATTTTAGAACAATGATATAAATTATGGAGTTCCTCATTTCTTGGGATCCTATTTTTTTAAACATTTTTTAGCTTGTTCTCTTATCTTAATTCAAGAGACAGTGTGGACATTTTTGCTTCAGTGTATAAAACTTTCACAAATTTTGTAAAACTGGAAAATTCTGCGTTATAATTTTTTTAAATAAGTTACTGAAAACCACTGAAAGAGACCTCTGAACAACATTTGTCAGTCAATACTAATAAAATGCATTGTTTAAAACCGTTGAGGTGGATAGTCATAAAATAAAATATGTATCTTCTTAGGCCAGTGCCGTCGTCCTCAACTTGTAAACAGATGTGTATGCTTTAAAAAATAAACATTTAAACATAGCCTATAAAACTAAATAATAAATAATGTAATAAATAACAATATAGAAAAACATAATAAATTTAATAGTAAGGGAGTATACAAATTAACATGCAAAAATGTTCTATATAGGTAGAACGAAAAGAAGCTTCAACATAAGGTTTAAAGAGCATCGTAACTATTTCGTATACGCATATGGAAAGTCTAATTACGCTAAACACACATAATAAACGCCGGTCACATAATGAATTCAATAGAAGACACCCTCACAATAATACACAAAGAGGGAAATCCGACAAAAGTCAATATATTGGAAGACCTTGAAATTACCAAAGAGATAGATAACAAGTTATTAATAGATGAAAGCACTCCCCGACTAAACAACCTGCTGTACGGTATCGTCAGAAAGAACACTTCAGATACGGACAACACTACATTAAGACCATCATCATGGAGAACATCTCAACAAATGTAGCGAAGAAATATACCTGCTGATGATGGAATAGATATTCTGAAAGGCCTTCAGGAAAAGAAAGCATACATTTATCTGTTTACAAGTTAAGGACAACGGCACTGACCTAAGAAGGCACATATTTTAGTTTGTCAGTCATTTGACACTCAGTTTTGAATAGTGACGCTAAAGGTCTGAGATGTCAAAAACGTTAAAATAACCGTCTTCTATATTATTAGGCATGTCCACCGCTGTGGTCTCGAGGTAGCGTGCTGCCTTGTCACGCAGCGGGCCCGGGTTCGATCCCCGGTCGGGACAGTTTTTCTGGATGAGGTTTTTATCGGGATTTTTCCTCAACTGTAAGACAAAATATGTCAGGAAAACTTTAATGCCCAAACGGTCCCCGAAATCATATGGCCATCACAATCATCATCATTCATATTCATCAAGCTTTAGATTAGGGACTCTCCTGGCGCACCACTATCATCGTCGGCGCCCCAACCTCAGAAGTGGGTTACAAGTACGCCATGCCAGGAGAGATCACCAGGAACCTGGGGCGTTTGCAAAAAAAAATGTAGGTATAAAATGAAATCCCTCACCGTCTGCCTAAATTCGTTTTTTTTTTTTTTTTTTTTTTTAGATTTTAAAGATGATAGCACATTTTAACCACCAACCACGTTTTAATACTTCTATTTCTATTTGTCTATATACTCCGTACTCCCCCATGTGGGGATTAGGGTGCTCCCTAGTGGGAGTGTTTTAACCAAGGTAATTTAGTTACGCTTCTTTACTCATAGATGTCAGCCGGTGATATGAGATGATACGGGGTCGGCATATCGCCTCAATGAGACATCTAGTGGGCAACTAAGGTATTACTTGGATGGATAACGGTCGGTAATTTTTTGCATAGAGGCCTATAAGTTATATTCAAGCTCGTGGTTATTTTAAGAGCCTGAAAATCTTCAGATTCGGCACCCACGGCTTGAAATCCCTCCCGAAAGATTTGTCCCTTGGATTTTTTACACCCTAAAACTCCATCTACCCCGACCGGGTTTGAACCACTAGCGCACCGCGGTCGACGTACTCCTATTTCATATACAACTTATATCCTCATACTGTAATATAAGTTTAAATCGTATATTAACGCATTACATTATTCAATAACATAAATTATATTAACATAATGAACGTTAGAAAAATAGCAGAAAAATCAAACCCCAGTCTAGGCTTATATTTTCTTTTGAAATATAATTTGTCCATCATTAAGATGTTTAAAAACGAATAATATTAACACTGAAAGAAACACTACTGGCTTTATAAGTAATGTTTAAAATTCCCAATAAAATGTCTACTTAATAAAGAAGCCGCCATTTGCAAAAATCATAGCAACGGCTCGTAGCATTTGGGGTTAGGGAGTTAACTATGTAGAAGAGAAAAATACGCGTTTAGATTGGAGGCCTAGGTAGCTCACTTGGAAGAGCATTGACATAGATAGTCAAAGGTCCTAGGTTCAAACCCCAGTCTATGCGTATATTTTTCTTTTGAAATATAATTTGTCCATCATTAAGATGTTTAAAAACGAATAATATTAACATTAAAAGAAGCACTACTGGACTTTATAAGTAATGTTTCAAAAATTCCAATAAACTGTCTTCTTAATAAAGACGCCGCCATTTGCACAAAACTCATAGCACCGGCTCGTGGCATTTGGGGTTGGGGAGTTATGTAGAAGAGAAAAATACGCGTTTAGATTGGAGGCCTAGGTAGCTCAGATGGAAGAGCATTGACATAGATAGTCAAAGGTCCTAGGTTCAAACCCTAGTCTAGGCGTATATTTTTCTTTTCAAATATAATTTGTCCATCATTAAGATGTTTAAAAACGAATAATATTAACATTAAAAGAAGCACTACTGGCTTTATAAGTAATGTTTAAAATTCCCAATAAAATGTCTTCTTAATAAAGAAGCCGCCATTTGCAAAAACCATAGCAACGGCTCGTAGCATTTGGGGTTAGGGAGTTAACTATGTAGAAGAGAAAAATACGCGTTTAGATTGGAGGCCTAGGTAGCTCACTTGGAAGAGCATTGACATAGATAGTCAAAGGTCCTAGGTTCAAACCCCAGTCTAGGCGTATATTTTTCTTTTCAAATATAATTTGTCCATCATTAAGATGTTTAAAAACGAATAATATTAACATTAAAAGAAGCACTACTGGCTTTATAAGTAATGTTTAAAATTCCCAATAAAATGTCTTCTTAATAAAGAAGCCGCCATTTGCAAAAATCATAGCAACGGCTCGTAGCATTTGGGGTTAGGGAGTTATGTAGAAGAGAAAAATACGCGTTTAGATTGGAGGCCTAGGTAGCTCAGATGGAAGAGCATTGACATAGATAGTCAAAGGTCCTAGGTTCAAACCCTAGTCTAGGCGTATATTTTTTCTTTTCAAATATAATTTGTCCATCATTAAGATGTTTAAAAACGAATAATATTAACATTAAAAGAAGCACTACTGGCTTTATAAGTAATGTTTAAAATTCCCAATAAAATGTCTTCTTAATAAAGAAGCCGCCATTTGCAAAAACCATAGCAACGGCTCGTAGCATTTGGGGTTAGGGAGTTAACTATGTAGAAGAGAAAAATACGCGTTTAGATTGGAGGCCTAGGTAGCTCACTTGGAAGAGCATTGACATAGATAGTCAAAGGTCCTAGGTTCAAACCCCAGTCTAGGCGTATATTTTTCTTTTCAAATATAATTTGTCCATCATTAAGATGTTTAAAAACGAATAATATTAACATTAAAAGAAGCACTACTGGCTTTATAAGTAATGTTTAAAATTCCCAATAAAATGTCTTCTTAATAAAGAAGCCGCCATTTGCAAAAACCATAGCAACGGCTCGTAGCATTTGGGGTTAGGGAGTTAACTATGTAGAAGAGAAAAATACGCGTTTAGATTGGAGGCCTAGGTAGCTCACTAGGAAGAGCATTGACATAGATAGTCAAAGGTCCTAGGTTCAAACCCCAGTCTAGGCTTATATTTTCTTTTGAAATATAATTTGTCCATCATTAAGATGTTTAAAAACGAATAATATTAACACTGAAAGAAACACTACTGGCTTTATAAGTAATGTTTAAAATTCCCAATAAAATGTCTACTTAATAAAGAAGCCGCCATTTGCAAAAATCATAGCAACGGCTCGTAGCATTTGGGGTTAGGGAGTTAACTATGTAGAAGAGAAAAATACGCGTTTAGATTGGAGGCCTAGGTAGCTCACTTGGAAGAGCATTGACATAGATAGTCAAAGGTCCTAGGTTCAAACCCCAGTCTATGCGTATATTTTTCTTTTGAAATATAATTTGTCCATCATTAAGATGTTTAAAAACGAATAATATTAACATTAAAAGAAGCACTACTGGCTTTATAAGTAATGTTTAAAATTTCCAATAAAATGTCTTCTTAATAAAGAAGCCGCCATTTGCAAAAATCATAGCAACGGCTCGTAGCATTTGGGGTTAGGGAGTTATGTAGAAGAGAAAAATACGCGTTTAGATTGGAGGCCTAGGTAGCTCAGATGGAAGAGCATTGACATAGATAGTCAAAGGTCCTAGGTTCAAACCCTAGTCTAGGCGTATATTTTTCTTTTCAAATATAATTTGTCCATCATTAAGATGTTTAAAAACGAATAATATTAACATTAAAAGAAGCACTACTGGCTTTATAAGTAATGTTTAAAATTCCCAATAAAATGTCTTCTTAATAAAGAAGCCGCCATTTGCAAAAACCATAGCAACGGCTCGTAGCATTTGGGGTTAGGGAGTTATGTAGAAGAGAAAAATACGCGTTTAGATTGGAGGCCTAGGTAGCTCAGATGGAAGAGCATTGACATAGATAGTCAAAGGTCCTAGGTTCAAACCCTAGTCTAGGCGTATATTTTTCTTTTCAAATATAATTTGTCCATCATTAAGATGTTTAAAAACGAATAATATTAACATTAAAAGAAACACTACTGGCTTTATAAGTAATGTTTAAAATTTCCAATAAAATGTCTTCTTAATAAAGAAGCCGCCATTTGCAAAAATCATAGCAACGGCTCGTAGCATTTGGGGTTAGGGAGTTATGTAGAAGAGAAAAATACGCGTTTAGATTGGAGGCCTAGGTAGCTCAGATGGAAGAGCATTGACATAGATAGTCAAAGGTCCTAGGTTCAAACCCTAGTCTAGGCGTATATTTTTCTTTTCAAATATAATTTGTCCATCATTAAGATGTTTAAAAACGAATAATATTAACATTAAAAGAAGCACTACTGGCTTTATAAGTAATGTTTAAAATTCCCAATAAAATGTCTTCTTAATAAAGAAGCCGCCATTTGCAAAAACCATAGCAACGGCTCGTAGCATTTGGGGTTAGGGAGTTAACTATGTAGAAGAGAAAAATACGCGTTTAGATTGGAGGCCTAGGTAGCTCACTTGGAAGAGCATTGACATAGATAGTCAAAGGTCCTAGGTTCAAACCCCAGTCTAGGCGTATTTTTTCTTTTCAAATATAATTTGTCCATCATTAGATGTTTAAAAACGAATAATATTAACATTAAAAGAAGCACTACTGGCTTTATAAGTAATGTTTAAAATTCCCAATAAAATGTCTTCTTAATAAAGAAGCCGCCATTTGCAAAAACCATAGCAACGGCTCGTAGCATTTGGGGTTAGGGAGTTAACTATGTAGAAGAGAAAAATACGCGTTTAGATTGGAGGCCTAGGTAGCTCACTTGGAAGAGCATTGACATAGATAGTCAAAGGTCCTAGGTTCAAACCCCAGTCTAGGCGTATATTTTTCTTTTCAAATATAATTTGTCCATCATTAAGATGTTTAAAAACGAATAATATTAACATTAATAATTATATCACTGTCGAGAAAAGGTGAATTGGTGCCGGGAGGAAACTCGGAAATATACTGTGGCCCGTAAAAACGTATTATAGAGAGACCAAAGTAGTAGAATTAACCATTCAGATGATAATTTATTCATTTTTTTTATTCTTTTTAAATCCAGTTTCCCACGTGTCCTTGAGTTTAAGAGAAGAACAGGATCAACCAGTCAATTAGATACATTCTCGAGCTCGGTGTTCTCTTCAGTTTTAAGGTAGGTCTAGGATTATTAAACGTCTATAAATTTAACCAACACAAATCTAATTGAGGTCTTTGTCCTTAGAACTGTAATATCATTAAATTTAACATAACATCATTAAATTTATAGTTTAATAAAATATTACAAATGTAAAATACATTGCTTAGAGATATTGTGTAGTAACCTTGTGTACTCTACAGTCTTACATGTATGCGAAACATGGACTCTTACTTAAGGATTTTTTACACGTAAAGCTAACGCGAGTGGAAAAATGATTTAACTATATACGTACTTTGTTAAAGTATTAAAAAATGTGAAACAGTACCTGATATCTCAGTCGTCTTCAATAATTTGCAGTGTTGTTTTATAGGAGGCCTTTCGATAACATAAGTATCATCTTCTGCTTTTAATTTTATATTTTTTTTTTATTATATACAACTTTCCTCATTAGAGGACTGCCTCAAGGACAAAGTGTTACAGACAATCAATTTTCGAAATTTATGAAATACATTTTGTAAATACATTTAATTTTTTTTTCAAATTGTAATTAGTACTGACTGCTGTTGGTAATTATTCTGTACATTTATACTGTTGGGTATGTTCTCATTTAATAGGTGTTTATTTGTGGTTTCCTTGATAATTTCTAACACTTCGAGAACGTTGATTTTCGATGTATCGTTTTCTCTATGCAGGATCGATAATACATTTTCTATTGTGTTGAATTGGTGTTCTGCTTCTACTATGTCTTTTGAAAAACTGATTTTAACCTCATTATTCAGAAAATCTCTGAAATGTTCATTAAATATTGTCGTGACATTTCTAGTAATTATTTCAATATAAAATTTGTCACAGCTATTGCATTTCATTTTATGACCTCCTTTATTTTTATATATGTTCGTTCCCTCTATTTTATTTTAAATTATATTATTTCGTTTGTTATTTGTTCTGTAGGCAATTTTTATGTTTTTATCATGTTTTTGAGGATTTTTGCTAGCTTTTGTGTTTCTATATCTGTGTATGTTAGTGATACCTACTTATATCTTTTATCAATTTCCCTGTTATATTTGTTAATTCTTTTCTCTTTTGTTTCATAATAAATTTATTAATCATTTCTTCATATACCCATTTTTATAAGCTAGGAGTTTTATATAATTTAATTCCTTATTACAATTTTATTGGGTAAGTGGTAATTTCATCATTCTGTTGATTAAGCTAATGGAAGTGCTAACTTTTTGTTGTGGAGGATGTCTGGATGTTTTATGGATAGCGATTGTGTTGCTTGTAGGTTTTCTATATATGCCAATATCCAAACTATTGTCATTTAATTTTTTTTTAGGATAAGATCTAGGTAATTTATAGAATTGTTATTTTCTGTTTCCGATGTGAATTTTATTTGTTCTTGCATCCTGTTTAGTTCTATTAAAATATCTTTCTCTATTGAATTTTCATTGTCTTATAAATACGTGCTTTTGTATCATCTGCAAACAGTGAAAATGAGAATGCTCTTGAAGCGTCTTATTGTGTTAGCTACAGAATTGATAAAACCGCAAAGCCTCATTCAATAGCTTAATATTTATTGCGGCCATGTATGCATGATGTAATACAGTGCATGCTTGGAGAATCTTTCATAAAAAACGCAATATGGTACCATTGCCCGACAATACGATCAACCGCCGTGTTAAAGACATGGAAAATCATGTCAAAAATTAAATTTTGTAAAAATGTTCTTGCCAGTCTTTTTGCGATTCAACTTGACGAATCGACTGATGTTGCCAAATTAGCCATTTTGTTACTATTCTTCTTCTAGTCCCGCGCCATAGCCGAGTGGTTAAGGCAAGAAGCCTTGGCGCACAGCTACGGGACTTGCGCTGGTTCGAGTCTCCACAGGGGAAGAAATTTTCTCATGGTATTTCGGCCAGTATGGGACCGGTGCCCACCCAGCATCGTGAGGCATTTGGGTAGCTGCAATAATTGGCGGCTCCAGGTTCAGAAAACTAGCTATAAGGGCTGGGAGACTCGACATGCTGACCACATGTTACTCCTTCACTGGCTGATGATCGTCTACTGTTGTGATTGACACATGTGGATGTGAGGCCAGCAGCCGGCTAGTAGGCTAAGGGTCTTCTAGGCCTGTCGCGCCAGGAGTTTTGTTACTCTTCTTCTTCTTCACTTCACGGGCTAGACAAAAATGGCCTGTTCCGCCTCACAGTTGTTCTGTCCATCTTTTCACTGGCCTTCCTATATTCCTTGAACCTCTTGGCTTGTTGTTGAATGCTGCTCTTGGTAATTTTGTTACATTTCGTCAGTTATATTAATGGGGAGTCTGTAGAGGAGGAGCTACTATTTTGCAGACCCTTGAGACAACTAAGGGTGGAGATATATTTAAGTTAACCGACGAATACTTTCGCGAAAATTCAATAGACTGGACCCGCTGTGTAGGCATTTGTTCAGATTTGCGAAAATCTATGACAGAGTGTTATGTTGCCAAAGTGAAATCGGTAGCGCCGAACGCTTCTTGGACACATTGTTGCATTAATAGACAGGCTCATGTTTCCAAACGCATGCCCGATGGATTGAAATGTGTGCTGGACGATGCAGCGAAAATAATTAATTTTACTAGTGGTCGCCCAGCGGTCGAAATTCGACCACAATTCATTAAATTTTTAAGTTTGTCACAAATACGTCATTATGCATTAATTTTCGATTTATTTTAAAAATACGAACGATAGGAAATATGTGGTATAGCTTGGCTTAGCCATATTTAAAAAACAACCCGTCATTTGACATTTTTTATACTATTTATACTATTTAAATTTGCATATGGCCTATTATTATGTGTATGGGAATATATATCCCTTCTTCTTGTCTCTCACTCCAACCCATCAATGTTCTATGTCGAGGCATAATGGAAGTAGGTGCGAATATGTAGGCCTAAATACAAAAAAGAATATGTAATGAAATTAGGCCTACTAAAACAAAGATTATTCAGGGTTTAATTTAAATTTAAATGATAATATGTACTCATTTTTTAAAATCACTAATAATAAATACCCGAGAGCAAGTCAATTCACATTGCTGTTGCACAATTTTCCTTTTACAACAATGCACTTTCAGTATGAACGTAAACAAATGAATGAGTAATAAGTAATAAACATAATTTTCTTAGAGACAATTTAGCCTATTTTATTTTGTTTTATATAATTTATTTGTAACACATATTATACATAAATCTTATTTCTCTACACTCCTTCTCTATATGAACTTATAATTATGTGAAATATCACACTCCACCGTGCGCGCAATGTACTTAAAAAGGGGTACAACAACTTTTCTTCACGTATTAATATACAGATTAAGGCTCGCCCTACAAATTCCCGCGTCTTTGAAGTGCTCTATGAGGAAATGGGAAGCATTTAAAAGTGTTTATTACCTCACACTGAGGTTAGGTGGCTGTCTACAGGTAGAACTATGTCCAGACTGAATGAACTTAAAGACGAAGTTCACGTTTTTCTCACCAGCCACGCGTTTCACAAAGCAAAGTGCATGGAAGATGAAATCTGGCTTCTGACTTTAGCTTATTTGGCAGACATTTTCTAAAAAAATAAGTTCAACTTTATCTCTCCAGAGGTCAAATATAAACGTTTATATTGTTCAAGACCTTATCGAATCATTCATTAAAAAACTTAATTTTTGGGAAACGTGTTTCAATAGCAATCAAACCGAGTGCTTTGATACCATTCACGACTTCCTGGTGGAAAATCATATTTCTTTGGACCGAAAATGTTAAGAACATGGTTAAAGAACATTTGAAGGGACTTGGAAAAACCTTCAGAGAATATTTAAAGTCCAATAATAATTGGATTCGCAATCCCTTCGAAGGGTTAACAATTTTAGAATACGTGTTAAGCGTAAATGAAAAAGAACAGCTTCCTGAAATGTCCACTGATTTTCAGTTACGGAAAAGTTATAAATCTTTGTCATTAATTATTTTTAGTCGAGTTTAAAGGAGTTCCCAGTGTTGGCTAATAAAGCCATAACGGCTTTATTACCCTTTTCTTTCACATATTTGTGCGAAAAGTCGTTTTCGTCATATGCCTATTTAAAAAATAAATACAGAAACAGACTTTGTTCTGAAAGTGATTTGAGACTTTATTTAACTTCTGCGGTTCTGTGCCATAGAAAGCAGGCGAAACCTTCTTTCTCACTGAATTTATTCCAAGGAAGAAGTGAATAATTACAATGAAAATTTGTATTTATTATTGTAACTAGGCCTACACGTTGTGTAACTTTTAAGCCATAACTAGGTCTATAAAATAAGATAAAGTTAAAATATACCTTCTTAGGTCAGAGCCGTCGTCCTCAGTTTATAAAATATGTATGCTTTTTTTTTTGTCTGAAGGCAAGTCATTGACTCATTGCCACATACAACACTACATTAGGATCAGCACCGAGAACATCAAGTAATGTAGCGAAGAAAGACCCGCTGAAGATGGAATGGAGATTCTGAAGGTCTTCAGACAAATAAGCATATATGTTTTATAAGTTGAGGACGACGGCTCTGACTTAAGAAGGTACATTTTAACTTTATTTCATTTTATGACTATCCACCTCAACGGTTTTAAACAATGCATTTTATTAGTATTGAGCCATAATTAGAGTAAATTTAGGTTTTAACCGTTAAGGGTTAAGTTAATTTAAGGTTATTAAACCTTTTGCTTGGAATTATATTGTATGCATGTCTATGTGAGGATAAACATAAGATGGTAATTATATAATTTTTACCTGGTAAGTCAGTTGTCCTCAACTAAATTATTAAACTCCAAGTTATTCTAATGTGGAGGCCTTTCGAAAACAATGTTTCATCTTCTGCAGAAGATGAAAGGCCTCCATATTAGAATAACTTGAAGTTTAATAATTTAGTTGAGGACGACTGACTTACCAGGTAAAATTATATAATTAACATCTTATTACATAACCTCAACGGTGCTTTAATATGAATTTCAAAAATATGGCTGTGGTCTCGAGGTAGCGTGCTGCCTTGTCACGCAGCGGGCCCGGGTTCGATCCCCGGTCGGGGCAGTTTTTCTGGGTGCGGTTTTTATCTGTTTTTTTTCCTCACCTGTAAGACAAATGTCAGGAAAACTTTAAGGCCCAAACGGTCCCCGAAATCATATGGCCATCATCATCATCCTTCACCGATGTGGAAAGCAACGGGAAGCTACCACACCTACAATTCCCTAGTAAAGCTGCAAGCATAGCATGAACATGCTATGATTGCAGTGAAGGACCTGCCTTCGGACAGAATTACTATGGATGGATGGTGAGTATATTTAAAAGTCAGTGGTACACCCTACTCAGATCGTTGTGGAAGAGGTTCGCGAGTCGAAAAAGGTTTGGGAACTACTGCCCTAATATATTCACGCGTCTTTAAATGAAAGTGAAATATAAATTATTGTGATACATTTAAAGTTGATTTTTTTTTTCACTTTCAAAGAGATTAGCTATTTAAAACCAGGTTTTAAACATTATTTAGATCAGGTATGTCAAAAAGCGTGGCTATTTAAGAGTTATTTTTTCTGTCAACATTATCGGCAACAATAATTCAGCCAATTTAAAAAAAAAACACTGATAAGTTAATCATGACAATGTGTAGAAGTAATAATTAACCAGCAAAAGGTTTATTATAGTCTCTCTGGTTTAAATTAACGAGAAATTTGTAGAATGAGACAACTGTACTCAGCTCTCTCACTCGCACCAGTGTTGTCGGAAGAGGAAAACTGACAACAGGGTGGGTTCTTTCTTTTGTATCTGAAGTAAAGTGGTCAACGATCTACCCTTGTATCTCCATCTCTCTCTCTGCCAAGTTAAACCAGCTATACAATAATACAGGTAATGGACAGCAGCCAGATACGACCACAGACACACCGTGACGAGAGTCGCGGTCCATGGTTTCCACCACAGGATATGCACAACAGTGAAGCGCCATAACCCAGAAGAAAAGTGCAAGTGCAAACTATGTGGGTCGCACTGCGACCGGTATCACCTATTACAGTGTAAAAACCTAGGCACCACAAACACTCGATAACAGACTTTTGTAAGACATGAACAGAGATTCTTTCTACCTTGCCATTGGCTGCAATGATATCTATTTTATAATAGGTATACGAAAAGACTCCCGGCCCAAATGAGTTTGACACGCCTGCTCTAGAGTTTTCTCTAAATAAACTCACCATTTGCGATATGTTATATTTTTAAGCTCGATGCCATTTAATATTAAGTGATGTGTCGTGATTTTAATATAGAATGCAACATGCTGAGTAATGAATGATATGTTCTCATAGCAATCAACATAAATCATGTGTGACTGGAAAAACAAAAGCCTTGAGAATATGATGACAAAAAATGTTGATTACTCTGAAAATTACAACAAGATATTATTGTAGCATAATATATTGTATGAGTAATTACTATTGGATAGTTTAAATTCGCAATGTTTATTATTAACAGATGAGTGAAATAAGGGGCTTACCTCAAATTGAAACGCGGGCTGTTTCCTATATTAATAAACCTCTCGCAGGTTTCTTATTACTTCTACACATTGCCATGGTTCATTACACTGAAAAAAAAGTTTTTTTTTTTTTGCCTCAGAAAGAAAAATATGTGATTCAGATAATATTTTTTCTCCTGAATTCAAATATGATATCGGGTTTTTCTCCATCACGCAAGGTTTCCGAGAGACAGGCATTTATAATTTCAAACACTTTTATATTTTCTACATTCGTAACTACACAATATTCGAACATTCGAACTCACCTAGAAAGTAAGAAATGGCGATTTTCTGCTATATTTCGCCTGTAGAGCATCCCTCTTGATGGTTCAACAATAATCGGCCAGCATATTAGGATTCCATTTGCCTTGATATCTCTTTTCCATAGCTGAAATCTCCTGATGAAGGTGTTCCCCGTTTTATTTTACAATGGACAAATGAACGAAAAAATGTATTTAAAAAAACATTATTTAAATCCGTTAATTGAAATTGTAATAAAAAAACTGTGGGTGATGGAGAAATTCCGAATACATATTTGAAAAGACGATAAAAAAACTGCATTAAGTACAACTATTGGTACTCATGAGACAAAAATCATGTTGACCAGTGTTATCAGTGTTTCTTTTTAATCAACTGAGTTCTTGTTGCCGATAATGCTAGCAGAAAAAATAACTTGTAAATAACCACACGCAGTCCGCCTTTTTGACATACCTGATTTAAATGGCAAGATTGTTGTAAATGAGCGATCCTAGTGATAACTGTAATCTTGTAGTATGTTGTTGAGTACTCTTTGTTGTATAAATCTGTAATATTGAAACTCTCAAAATAGCAATATTTTGTGAATACATTCACTGTTTCCCATATTTAGTAAGTAATACAGCCCTAAAAAAAGACGATCAGTAGAATTTGTTTAGGAGGTGGAATTGGGGGGGAAAAAAATTATGGTCAAAATAAAGGACCAGACCAAACATGGAAAATCAAAACAAATAGTGAATTAAATATTATAATTATATAATTAAAAATGAAAATATAATAAATCATATCAGATCTCTTAAGATTGGATGGTTTTGTCATCTGAGAAGAATAGATCAATAGAGATTAATTAAAAAAACTATATAAATGGAAGCCTACAGGAACTAAAGCTATTGGTAGACCTAAGATGAGATGGCAGGACGATGTTTGGAAGGATTTGAAGATGATGAGGGTGACAAACCTGAAATTGGCAGAAGATAGAAGAGTCTGGAGGAAGATTATTGAGAAGGCCACAACATTCAGTTTTGAAGTTGTAGTGTCCTAAGATGATGATGGTGGTGGAATTGGGAAGTACTCTAACATCCACCAAATTCGCCAGATATAAGCCCTTGTGACTATAACTTATTCACAAAGATCGAAGAATTTCTACCAGGCATTCGATTTCAATCAAGAGTTGACATCCAGAATGCTCTAAATCGATCAATGAAAGAGATATCCAGAAATGGTGTTGCAGATGGAGCGCCATATTGCAAAGATTTAGCAATGTATAGTTGACTTGACAGAAGACAATAAATGAAGTTTGTAACGTCAAAAGTAACCTAAATGATTTTTTGTGCTATAGCAATGTTGCTATTAATTGCCCCAGTAATTAAAAATGTTTGTCATTTGGAAGGAAGTTTCATAATCATCAGAATATTATCATAAGTGGAAGCAGTTGATAATAATTGAGGAACTTCGTGCAGATAAGTCTGATTTTTTTTCCTTTCTGGAGCAATGTAACCATAGGAGCAAAGAAGCTTTGTTTGACTGTGATGATGATGATGCTGGCGATAATAATAATAATAGTAATAATAATGATAATAATTTCTTAACAATGCCATCAGGTTGTCTTATGGCATTTCTGGTAATCTGTCCGGGCATGGCGGAAATGTAACTCACTTTTAAGTTGGGGCGCATGGGAGACGGAATTACGTTACTCCGATAATATAATAGGTGATGAGTAATAATGAAGCTCCAGGAGAGTCCTTAAACCTAAACCAGACCATGGGATGCCACAGGAATAATTTCCTTTAAGAAAAATGCCTGTTATCTGACCGGAAATGTAACCCTGGACCCCATGAACTGTAGTCAGAAGCTCTGATCACTAGCCCATGAGGCTTATTTTATAATAATAATAATATAATAATAATAATAATAATAATAATAGTAATAATAATGTTAATAATTTCTTAACAATGCCATCAGGTTGTCTTATGACATTTCTGGTAATCTGTCCGGGCATGGCGGAAATGTAACTCACTTTTAAGTTGGGGCGCATGGGAGGTGGAATTACGTTACTCCGATAATATAATAGGCGATGAATAATAATGAAGCTCCAGGAGAGTCCTTAAACCTAAACCAGACCATGGGATGCCACAGGAATAATTTCCTTTAAGAAAAATGCCTGTTATCTGACCGGAAATGTAACCCTGGACCCCATGAACTGTAGTCAGAAGCTCTGATCACTAGCCCATGAGGCTTATTTTATAATAATAATAATAATAATAATAATAATATATCATCATCATCATGTAGGGATTAAGCTTATTGGCTCGTTCCGGTTTCATGAAAGCTAGAATTGTTAAAATTGTTCAGACCATCTTAATAATAATATCATCATCATCATCATAGTACATTCACGAATTTAGGCCATTTGTTGACCTGTTTCGGCCTCATAATATAATAGGCCTAATACAATAATAATAATAATAATAATAATATATCATCATCATCATCATCATCTAGGGATTAAGCTTATTGGCTCGTTCCGGTTTCATGAAAGCTAGAATTGTTAAAATTGTTCAGACCATCTTAATAATAATGTAATAGGCCTAATACAATAATAATAATAATAATAATAATATATCATCATTATCATCTAGGGATTAAGCTTATTGGCTCGTTCCGGTTTCATGAAAGCTAGAATTGTTAAAATTGTTCAGACCATCTTAATAATAATATAATAGGCCTAATACAATAATAATAATAATATATCATCATCATCATCTAGGGATTAAGCTTATTGGCTCGTTCCGGTTTCATGAAAGCTAGAATTGTTAAAATTGTTCAGACCATCTTAATAATAATATAATAGGCCTAATACAATAGTAATAATAATAATAATAATAAATCATCATCATCATCTAGGGATTAAGCTTATTGGCTCGTTCCGGTTTCATGAAAGCTAGAATTGTTAAAATTGTTCAGACCATCTTAATAATAATATAATAGGCCTAATACAATAATAATAATAAATAATATCATCATCACATCATCTAGGGATTAAGCTTATTGGCTCGTTCCGGTTTCATGAAAGCTAGAATTGTTAAAATTGTTCAGACCATCTTAATAATAATATAATAGCCCTAATACAATAATAATAATAATAATAATAATAATAAGAGTAGTAATAGTTATTGTTATTAGCTCCATTATTGTCCACTGCTATGTTCTTGGGATAACGTCATTGCCTCTTACACAGCGGACCTTGGTTCGATCCCCAGTCGGGACAAATTTTCTGTGTGAGGTATTTTTCGGCGTTTTTCCTTGCCTGCAAGACCAATATCGGGGAACTTAACGACCCAAATCGTCCCCGAACATAATCTGGCTATCATAAGTATTCATATGATATTCACCTAGTTTAGTATGAACGAATGAATGAGAGGTGCAACGTGTCTTAAAGTGTTCGTGTTGTCTTGTAGGTGGCCCTGGCATTGAGTTGATCGCTAATCCAGAGAGACCTTCCATGTAATTGTGTGGTCAAAAAAGCATAAATGTGATACAAAGTTACAAATCCTCTCCCGAAAGGCCAGGCGCAGGTGGTATGGGGATGTGAAAATGCCTACAAAGAGGAGAGGTTAAACTAAGATAAAGAGAGAGATCATTATATTATTACAATCTACAATGGTGTAACAGCGCAATGTTGGGTCTAGCCTCTCCTTTTGTTAGGAGTTGCTATATACCATGTTAATTTAAGTTAATATTATTTACCTAAAGATGTCATGAATGGTATGCGGTCAACATACCGACCCAATGAGACATCTAGTAGGCAACTAAGGTATTACTAGGATAAAGGAGGTCGGTAAATTTTGCTTGGAGGCCTCTTTATTCAGGCTTAAAGATCTTTTACGAACCTGAAAATCTTCAGACTCGGGATCCATGGCTTAAGTTCCTCCCGGAGGATTTGCTCCTTGGATTTTTCCATCCTAAAAAATCCATCGACCCCGGCCGAGTTTGAAGCCACGACCCTCAGGACTAGAGGTAAGGAACTAGTCCACTGCGCTATTATTGTTATGCCTCTATTATTATTAATATTACTATTTTATTACTATTATTATTACTATGTGGTCTCGAGGTAGCATACTGCCTTGTCACGCAACGGTCCCGGGCTTGATTCCCGGTCGGGACAGGCTCCTGGGTGAGTTTTTTCGGTTTTTTTTTTCCTCACCTGTAAGACAAATTTCAGTTTCCTCACCTGTAAGACAAATTTCAGTTTCCTCACCTGTAAGACAAATTTCAGGAAGCTTAGGGCCCAACGGTCTCCGAAAATCATCCGGCCATCATCATCATCCTTATCGCCATCAACTTTTACCGGTGTGAAAGTAACGGGAAGTTACCACACCTATAATTCCCTAGTAAAGCTGCAAAGCATAGCATGAAAATTGTATAATTGCAGTAAAAGACCTGCTCTCGGGCAGAATTACTAGATAGATTACTATTTTATTATTACTGTTGTTATTATTATTATCATCATTATCATTGTCATCACCACCACCACCATCTCTATCATCATTATTCTAAAGGATATTTCCACCAGTACTGATGACGTTAATTAGTTTCCTCCAAAAATCTGTAATCTTGTCATTATTGTCTCATTTGAAATGGCACTGAGTTAACTGGCTTGATTTTTATAAAATTGTCCAGTTTCTTATTGCTATATTTTTCTTCTTGGGTGATAATATATTATGTAATAATTAACTAATTATTATATTATAATTATTTTATTTTCTATTACAATTGGTTGTTACAGGCTGGTGACATCTGCTCGCAGTTCGAGCGGGACGTGTTGACGGACTACGCGCTATGCTGCAACCCTCCTGGCCATGTTGCTGCTACTTGTTTGCTCTGTTCATCATTTATCTATCCACAGGTACAACGTCATCTCTTTTGTGTAATTAAAACGGCTCTCTATAGAACCCTGAAACTCAGCACCAGCTATAATGATAGCTTTATCTTACCTGTCAGAATTAAGTCTGTACAGCCTTGTCTACCACTCAACCAGGCTTAGAAAAAAAATACAAAAATTAGTCTTATATCTAAATTATAATAAATATGAATGATTAAAACGTAAACATATATCTATGAGACAAGAACAATAGAATTTCACAAAAACTCTTTGTAATAGATAGGAGAAGTTTAAGATGATTTACAGGATTTCAAATTAGACTTTGTCAAAGTTAATGAAGTGGATAATATAATGAGGTGAATATAATTATGATAGCCAGATGATGTTTGGGGACCGTTTGGGCCGTAAAGTTTCCTGACATTTGTCTTACAGGTGAGGAAAAAGTCATCACCTAGGAAATTTGGCCTGACTGGGATCAAACCCAGGCCTGCTATGTGACAAGGCAGCACGCTACCTCGAGATCACAGCAGTGGACTATTCCTTTCAAATATCATCATTAGCAGCAGCATCAAGGATTAGACCTGCTGGTCTGTTCCGATCTCATGTTAGAATTTGTCTATCCATCTTTTACTGGGTCTTCCAACATTTCTTTGTCCTAGTGGTTTGTCATGAAGAATCTGTTTCGGAATTCTATTGTTCATTTTCTACCATGAGACTTGAAAGTATAGATATTGATGTCCCCTGAAGACGTTACTGGCGTCTCGCAGGGTAAGATATCTGATGGGGCTGCCATCTACAACTCGATATCAAGCTGTCTGCTGTATTAGCCCCAACAGAAGGGATACCTCTTCCGCTCTGATGACTGTTGAGGATTTTCTCCTTGTTACCCCGGAGATGGGTCTTCACATTTGTCCCCTGAAGAATAGGTGCCTCTTCCGCGTAGTTGTACTATCCGTTGAGGTCTTCACCCGTATCCCTGGGCAGGGGCTCTCGTTATACCCCGAGAGACTTGATCCTTGACAGAACTTTGTCATAAGTAATGCCACGAGTGAATTTGGAAATCAAGAGTGGCATTTGTTAGGACTATTTAACGAATAAAATTAAGCTGTTTACTCACAAATCATTATTTAAATATAGTTATTTAAAAATATGTATATATTTAATGTAAACGGCGATGTTTGAAAGCAAATGAGAAACGATTGGTACGTTTCATTTGCTTCTTTTGTTCATCACTGCAACCAGATCATATTATTTATTGCCAAAGGATCGCAATATTGTAAGAATGCGCTCTAGTGGAGAAAAAATGAAACACATCAAACTGTATATTAATTCATTTCTGATGTCGTATGATGTAAATATGACATTATAGTTTTCTGCATTATTACCTGGGAAAAAATACATTTAAGAAAGTGCAAACAGTGGTTTCTTTTTTTGGTGGTATAATCAATTGCTACAAATGTTTTTATATTGACTCCCGCATGCGCTGTGTGTTGACATTCATGCACTATATATACAATCTGGTAGCCGTATTTTTTAGAGAGTCAGTCACTGCAAAATAATGCTTTGACTTATTCAGAATGTTAAAAAAGAAGGTGCTTTCTTTATTATGATAAACTTTAGTTGGTAAATTCTAGGCGAAACACGACTGTGATTGGTTGTAAATAAAAAATCATTTGGGGCATGAGTTAAATAGTCAATAGTAATTAGTGTTCACCCCGCGACGAGAACGCGCCTGTCAAGAGTTACCCAACTGCATATAGTTACAGCATTTGCCCCCTATAGGCGTTGGGCCGGGTTAATAGCCTTGTATACTTCCAAGGCTAAAGTCCCTTTCAAATATTTATAATTTATTTTTGTTAAATGTGGCTAAAGTGATGGATCCTTGTATTCATATCTTCCAAGGGCTTGTTAACAGTTCTCTTTACCTTAATGGTGATGTGTATTTCAGGTAGCGGAGTTCCGTTGCCAGATTATGAGGACACATGGGATGTGACAGGAGGCAGAGCAGATCAGTATGGAGTGCTTAGTAATGATTCAGTACCATCCATTCTGTTACCCATGAACCACACACATGATCTTCCCCCCACTCCTAGTCCAGAAGAGCTTAAACAGATGGAAATTGAAACAACTCGCCAGTTTGAACTTCTCAAAGTGAGTAAAATTATGCACTATATTTATTTGAATACACTATAGCAAAATATAATGTATTATAACGTAATCTCTCCATCTCTTTTCTACTTATGCATTTCCTCTTCTCATGATTCATTGTTAAATCAAATTTAAGTTGAATTGAATGTCATGGTTTTCAATTTATTTCACTACACTGACACACTGATACTGAAAAATGGTCCTTGGAATTTCCATTCAATCTGTTTTTTATTGTATTACCAATTCTGTGGAAAGCAACAGGAAGCTACCACATGTAAAATTCCCTAGTAAAGCTGCAAGCATAGCATGAAAATGCCATGAGTGCAGTGAAGGACCTGCCTTCTGGCGGAATTACTATGGGTGGACTTATTTCGGTTTTAACAAACATCTAATATATAAAAATGAATGTATGTTTGTTGTTTGTTCGTATTTTATGTACTGCCATACCGTTCATCCGATTGTGATGGAGCTTTTTGCAAATTGTTCAGGAGATTCCCAGGATCAACATAGGCTAAAAATTGCCCTTTGTAGTGAAAAAGTCCCTTTTTAGACGCTTAAATGGCTTATGTTGCCTAAACTATAGTGTGATCAGTTTAGCAGTGGACAGCAGACGCGGGTATTTCACTATACACTGCTGATGCACTCGCGGCGGGGAACGGACAGCGTAGGATCGCGGTGATACAACCAAACATTTTCGTAACTATTTTACAAATTGTTGTACTTACAAACTTTATTGAAGCAGGTGTTGGAACTGTTCACCTTCGTTGTCCATACATTTTTCACACCTCTTTATAAAATTTGTTATACAGATTATGGACTGTTGAACGTGACGGAATTTTTACACCCGGGAATCGTGTTTCAAAAAGTCTTCGTACTTGGCTGGCAGACTGAGTTAACAAATATTGATCATAAATAAGTACATGTTGTTCAGTAAAAAATTATTAGCCATTATACAGTTTACACTTTACACTTATACACACGCCATTCAGTTTACACTTATACACCCTGTTTTATAAGATACAAATTTTAAAATTGAAATAACTTATACACACGCTATTCAGTACACAAAGAAAAGCGAGCGAGCACACAATCTGACAGCGACCGTGAATGCGTGGGACGTGCTTGTATACTGCTGAGTCTGCGCACATTTCGAGTCCCGTGTCTGCACGTGTATAAGCCTTCGTCACCGCACAGCACAAACCCCGCGTCTGCTGTCCAATGCCTTATTGATCGCACTGTATAACAAGTACACAAAATTATTGTACGCATAATTGAATATCTTAAAAAACTCCACAAAAAATCCGCGACAGCATATGTTTATCATTTATGAATAACACAGTAACCATTTCTGTCTTTCATTGATACCAAAAATATAGGGATAAGCAGATTCTTGGGCAATGCCGGGTAACAGCACGGGATATCTAAAATTATAACGATATAAATTTATAATTATTTTTCCACTTACTTATTCAACTAAATGCAAAAACAGATAATTTATTTAGGCATAGCAGCGCACGCCGGGTATTAGCTAGTAATTAATAAATAAAGTTAATCCAAAATCATCTTACCTCTTAAATTGATGTCTGCCATTTGAACATGTTTCAATATGCAAAACATATTGAACCATGTTCAAATAGAACACAACAGTAAGATAGATTCACCTTATTTATAAAGAACTAGCTAATACCCGGCGTGCGCTGCTACACCTAAATAAATTATGTGTTTTTGCATTTAGTTGAATAAGTAAAAGAAAAAATAAATATAAATTTATATCGTTATTATTTTTAGATACCCCGTGCTGATTACCCGGCGTTGCCCGGGAATCTACGCATCCCAATGTACTTGACATAAATGAGCTGAAAGACAAAATTCGTTATTTTGAGTTATTCATAAAAGTATACCCGCCGTGCGCTGCTATGCTTGCCCGGGAATCTACTTATCCCGATTTTCTTGGCATCAATAAAAGACAAAAATGATTATTGTGAGTTATCCTTAAAAGATAAACATAAGCTGTCGCGGACTGTTCTGTAGAGTTTTTTGAGATATTCAATTCTGTGTATAATAATTTTGTGTATTTGTTATGGTTTAGGCAGCGTAATACATTTAAGCTTACAAAAAGCAACTTTTTTTCACGTTTTTTCACTACAGAAGGTGATTTTTAAGGATGAAGGGCTTGAGCATGAAAATTCTCTTATATCCTATAACCTTTCCGGGAAAATCCTGAACATTTTGCAAAAAGCCCCATGATAATCGGATGAATGGTATGTCAGCACGTGCTTGCCCGGGAATGTACTCGTACTTAACCCGACTCCTTGGCACCAATGAAAGACAAAAATGACTATTGTGCGTTATCTGTAAAAGATAAACATACGCTGTCGCGGACTTTTTTGTAGAGTTTTTTTTTAGATATTCAATTCTATGTACATTAATTTTGTTTATTTGTTATGGTTTAGGCAGCGTAAACCACTTAAGGGCAAAAAAAGGGACCTTTTCACGTTTTTCACTACAAAACATGTTTTTTAAGAGTGTAGGAGTTGTGTATCTCAACTCTCTTATAGCCTATGTTCATCCCGGGAATCTCCTGAACATTTTGCAAAAAACCGCATCACAATCGGATCAACGGTACGGCCGCGCATAAAGTACAAACAAACATTAATTTTTATATATTAGACTAGCTAATACCCGGCGTGCGCTGCTACGCCTAAATAAATGAAAATTAATGTGGTTTTTATGTTTAGGCCTTGAATCAGTGAATAGGAAAATAATTATAAAAATAAAAAAAATTTTTTTTAAAAAATAAATTTTTTAGATACCCCGTGGTGATTACCCGGCGTTGCCCGGAAATCTATTTATCCCGATCTTATTAATATAAATGAGCTGAAATACGAAAACTAATGTGTTTTATGTTTAGTTAAATAAGTAAGGGGAAACATTTATATCGTAATTATTTTTAGATACCCCATGCTGTTTACCCGGAGTTGTCCGTGAATATACTCATCCCGATCTTCTTGGCATAAATGAGCTGTAAGACGGAAATTAATGTAATTCTTATGATTAGTTGAATAAGTAAAATGAAAAATAATTATAAATGTATATCGTAATTATTTTAAGATTCCCCGTGTTGATTACCCGGTGTTGCCCGGGAATCTGCTTATCTCGATCTTCTTGGCATAAATGAGATAAAAGACAAAATTCGTTATTGTGAATTATCCGTAAAAGAATACCCGCCATGTGGTGCTGTGCTTGCGCAAGAATCTACGTACTTGTCTCGATCTTCTTGGCATCAATGAAAAACAAAAAAATGGTTATTGTGAGTTATCCGTAAGAGATAAACATATGCTGTCGCGGACTTTTTTGTAGAGCTTTTTGAGATATTCAAGTCTGTGTACAATAATTTGATGTATTTGTTATTGTTTAGACAGCGTAAGCCATTTAAGTGTCCAAAGAGCAACTTTTTTTCACGTTTTCCACTACAAAGGGCGATTTTTAAGGGTGTAGGAGTTGAGTATCACAACTGTTTTATAGCCTATGTTCATCCCGGGAATCTCCTTAACATTTTGCAAAAAACCGCATCACAATCGGATCAACGGTTGCACATAAAGTACGAACAAACAAACAAACATTCATTCATTTTTATATATTAGATAACACATAATGTTACTTCCTATTGTAATTTATTAATCACGTCCCTGGGGGCACACCAGGGCACGGCTCGGACCAATGCAGAGGGGAGCAACTGTGCTGGTTCCCGACTAAGCCTACTGGCTCGTTGACAAACTGTGGGGTCACCAGGAGATGAGCACCTGGATGTACTAAAGTCTCACACTGCGGGGCTCAAGGATTCAAGCCCTAGCTGGTCTCACAACGGCTGCAGGATGCGTCCCTGAAGGTAGAACAGGGGAACGGTCGGTGGATCTGCGACAGCAGTCCTCCCGGCTAGGCTCGAGGAGCCCGTGGACCAACTGTGGGGTCGTCAGGAATGAGCGACCTGACGTACTATGTAGCTCAGCAATTTCCCTGAAGTTGCGACTCCAACACCTTCTCCCTGAGGTGTTGGTTTAAGGCCGAGAACTCTTGAACATGGACGCGAATAGATAGGGAGGACAAGATACTGGGACGTGGGAGTATGGTCTTTGACCGAAGTATCCCAAGGGGTGGAGGCATGCCCCCCCCCAGATGTAATTTATTAATAAATATAATCAAAATTATTTAAATACCAGGTCATTCAATAAATAATGGCAACACTGTTGTAAATCAGTGATCCTAGTAATGACCATTCCAATCTTGTAGTATGTTGTTCGGTAGTCATCGCGAAAGTCTTGAAGTAGCAATATTTTGTGAATATATTCACTGCTTCTCACATCTAGTAATCTTCATCTCCAAGCGCGACAGGCCTAGAACACCCTTGGCCTACATCCGGCTGCTGGCCTCACATCCACATATGTTAATCACATAGGTGGATGATCATCTAGCCAGTGTAGGAGTGACATGTGGTCAGCATGTCGGGTCTCCCAGCCATTATAACTGGTCTTCTCAGCCTGGAGTCACTACTTATTGTAGCCACCCAAATGCCTCACGATGCTGGGTGGGCACCGGTCACATACTGGCCGAAATTCCATGAGAAAATGTTTTCCTTCATGGGAACTCTAACCAGTGCAAGTCCCGTAGCTCTGCGCCAAGGCTTCTTGCCTTAACCACTCAGCTTCGGTAAAGGACACACGTGTAGTAATACCGTCCTAAAAAGGTGTTCAGTAGATTTTTTCAGGCTTAAAGTTCTTTTATGTGCTTTAAATATGCAACATGGAACTCATGGTGTTAGTTCCCTTTTAAAAGAATCTATACTCACAAGGAAACTGTCAAGCATTGCATGCCGAAATCTACCTTGAAATTTCTCTCAGAAAAGCAAAAACTTATCTGCCGTTTTTAACTGTAAGGCACAGAAATCAAAGCCAGAATCCATTGTGTGAAGCATGAGTAAAGCGGAGAGGTGTGTAGTGAGATGCAATGCGTGGGCAGATTGTCAGGGTTACCCATTTCACCAAGTCAGGAATTGTTTTACTTCCCTGTAGTTTAAATGAGAGATTTGGCGCTGGATTTTAGTGCCTTGCAGTTAAAAGCAGCAGATATTTTTTTTTGAACACGGCCTTGGTATATCACCATGCTCCTCTGCAAGAAATTTCAAGGTCGGTTTTGGCATGCAATGGTTGACAGTTCCCTTGTCAGAATTTTTATGCCCTGAAAAATCTATCAGCCCAGCTGGGTTTGAACCTGGAAATCCTGCAACCAGAGGTGAACATGGTAAACACTAGTCCGCCAGTCCAAATGAAATTTATATATTTATGTTTTTATTATTAATTTAACACTTCTCACTGAAGGATAAATTATATTTGAAGAGAAAAATTCTCGCCCAGACCGAGACTCGAACCCGGGACCTTTGGCTTTCTAGGCCAATGCTCTACCATCTGAGCTATCGGGGCGAGTTCCGATCTAGACGCAAATTTTTCTCTTACATACGTTGTAATTCCCAGCACCAAATGCTATGAAGCCTTTGCTTCTATCTTTGCAAATGGCGGCTTCTTAGTTAAGAAGACATTTATCGGGAATTTAAACACTACTTTATAAAGCCAGTACGGCTTCGATTTAAGTTTTTATTATTAATTTAACACTTCTCACTGAAGGATAAATTATATTTGAAGAGAAAAATTCTCGCCCAGACCAAGACTCGAATCCGGGACGTTTGGCTTTCTAGGCCAATGCTCTATCATCTGAGCTATCGCGGCGAGTTCCGATCTAGATGCAAATTTTTCTCTTATTAGGGTCCCGGGTTCAAGTCTCGGTCTGGGCAAGAATTTTTCTCTTCAAATATATTTATATATTTATGCTATGTCCACCGCTGTGGTCTCGAGGTAGCGTGCTGCCTTGTCACGCAGCGGGCCCGGGTTCGATCCCCGGTCAGAGCAGTTTTTCTGGGTGTGGTTTTTATCGGGGTTTTTCCTCACCTGTAAGACAAATGTCGGGAAAACTTTAAGGCCCAAACAGTCCCCGAAATCATATGGCCATCATCATCATCATTCCTATCATTACCATCATGATCATCATCCTTCACCGGTGTGGAAAGCAACGGGAAGCTACCACACCTACACAATTCCCTAGTAAAGCTGCAAGCATAGCATGAAAATGCTATGATTGCAGTGAAGGACCTGCCCTCAGGCAGAATTACTATGGATAGATTTATGCCATCTTACATTATGTGTTTCAGATAAATTACACAAAGCTGTTAAATGACTTGGATGGAGAGTTGAGGGAAGATCTTAGAAGTGGTCGACATCTGCCAAGGATTGTGGATAAAGCTCTGAGGTTATTTAACCTGAGACAAGTGATTATGGAAGTGGAAACTAGCGTCATGTCCAAAGTATCATGTACAGCTTGTAAAGCAGGTAATAACAATGCACTGAAATACCTAAATCTAGGAATGAGGTGCACAAAGAAATTAAACATAGGAAATGCATGCTAAGACAAACATACTCTTGTATAAGGTTCTCCTGAGACCAGTGTTAACATATACATCAGAAACTTGGACCATGTTGAAATCTGATGAGGAATTATTAGGGTATTTTGGAAGGAAGATATTCCGATCCATTTTTGGTGCCGTGAAAGAAAATATTATATGGAGAAAATCACCCCTTGATATAGTCGCTTTACAGGAAGTTAGGTGGCCAGGAGAAGGTAATCAGGAATCAGGAAGCTTTGCATTATAATACGGGGGTGCAGAAAGACCTGAATTTGGAATTGGTTTTTTAGTCAGAAGGAGTATCCTGTCCGCTATCCGAGATATTATGGAGAAAGAGATACAATAATGAATTGTACAATCAACCAGATATTCTGAATTTTGTTAAAATTAATAGACTGGCCTGGGCTGGACACATTATTCATATGGACAGCAAAAGGATTTCAAAAAGAACTTACAATGAGCACTCTCTATTGGCTAGATAAGTTGGACGACCTAAATTAAGATGGAAGGATGATATAATTCAAGACATTAAGATTCTAAAAATAAAAAGAAAAAAAAGAAACCACTGTTTGCACTTTCTGAAATGTATTTTTTCCCAGGTAATAACATTCCAGAAAAATATAATTGTATTTACATCATAGGACATCAGAAATGAATTAATATACAGTTTGATGTGTTTCATTTTTTCTCCACTAGAGTGCGTTCTTACAATATTGCGTTCCCTTGGCAATAATTAATATGATCTGGTTGCAGTGATGAACAAATGAAGCATACCAATCGTTTCTCATTTGTTTTCAAACATCATCGTTTACATTAAATATATAAATATTTTAAAATAGCTATATTTAAATAATGATTTGTGAGTAAGCAGCTTAATTTTATTCATTAAATAGTCCTAACAAATGCCACTCTTGATTTCCAAATTCTCTAGATAAATTCTCTCCTCACGTCGTGAACCTTGAATTTATCGATAATTTGGAAATCACTCGTGGCATTAAAGTAAAGTGATCCCACTACAGGCCTCGGGAGGCCCTTGGGGTAGTAGGAGGTTAAGCCTCCCACTTTTTCTGGACAATCAGCACTTAATGTCAGCCCTGTGTGACGGCCACCTTTACCCTCTGAACAAGTGTCTGATACTCATTTCCGTTAGAGGCTGAGTCGACCCCAGTGCCATAGTGCCTCCAGAAGGTTTGGGTCAGTTTCACTTATGAAAAATAAAGTGAGTCTGTTGCATCTTACCTCATAAAATAAATTCTATTGCTTAAGTCACAAGAAAATAAAACACAGAATTTGATTTTTATGTTAAATATGTGCGCTGCAATGCACAAATAAATGGAATTTTATGTTTAGTTGAATAAGTAAGAGGAAAAATAATTATAAATTTATATTTTTAGACAACCCGTGCTGATAACCCAGCGTTGCCCGGGAATTTACTTATCCCGATCTTCTTGATATAAATGAGCTCAAATACGAAAATTAATGTGTTTCATGTTTAGTTAAATAAGTGAGAGGAAAAATTTATATCGTAATTATTTTTAGGTACCCCGTGCTGTTTACTCGGCGTTGTCTGGGAATCTACTCATCCCGATCTTCTTGACATAAATGAGCTGAAAGACGAAAATTAATGTACTTCATATAATTAGTTGAATAAGTAAAATGAAAAATAATTATAAATGTATATCGTAATTATTTTAATAAGATTCCTCATGCTGATTACCCGGTGTTGCCCGGGAATCTACTTATCTCGATCTTCTTGGCATAAATGAGCTAAAAGACAAATTTCGTTATTGTGAGTTATCTGTAAAAGAATACCTGCCATGTGTGCTACGGTTGCATGGGAATCAATGTACTTGTCTCGATCTTCTTGGCATCAATGAAAGACAAAAATGGTTATTGTGAGTTATCCGTAAGAGATAAACATATGCTGTCATGGACTTTTTTGTAGAGCTTCTTGAGATATTCAATTCTGTGTACATTAACTTTGTGTATTTATGGTTTAGGCAGCGTAAGCCATTTAAGCATCCAAAGAGCTACTTTTTTCAAGTTTTCCACTACAAAAGGCGATTTTTAAGGGTGTAGGAGTTGAGTATCACAATTCTCTTATAACCTATGTTCATCCCGGGAATCTTCTGAACATTTTGCAAAAAGCCCCATCACAATAGGATCAGCGGTATGGCCGCACATAAAGTATAAACAAACAAACATCCATTTTTATATATTAGATATGGGAAAACAAAATGGTGTCCTCTAGTTTTTGTGACTTCAATAACTTTTCAGAATTAAATGGAGAAATTAAAAAGTTTATAAAGTTAAAGGAAAAGAAAAGAAAAAAAACTTGTATGAGGTAAGACCTTATTTATTAAGAAGAATCTCATAATGTTACTTTCTATTGCAAAGTTATAATAGTGATAAAATTTAATGCTGGTCTTTAGTAACCAAAGTTAAATTTTGGAAGTATGTGAGGAGAGTGAAACGGCCATTGTTAAACTGTGAAAGATATAATCTTTATTTACAAAACCTAGAAACACACTTAAAAAATGATGCGACAGTTTGTAACAGGTTGTGTAATGAATCATGCACATAAAATAGTTTGAGTTGACTTTGGTTGTGTTTGACATACTTATTATCACTTAGGATAACATGAAAATAGTTCAGAGAAGAAATATTCCATCACAGTGCCTACATTCCACAAAATATAATAACCAAATTAAAAAGCCACACAAAATTATAAACATATAACAGAGATAATTAAGATTTGATGCTATTCTTTTTGCAGATGATTTAGCACTTCTGGCACTTTCTGAAAATGATTTGCAACGATCAATTTATAATTTACAAAAAATAGCTGCCAACTTTAATATGGAAATATCAATTAACAAAACTAAAATTATGGCATTTCATGGGAAGGACCCCATACAAAGTAAAATCTGTCTCCAGAATAAAATTTTAGAGAGATCTAATCAATTTAAATATCTTGGATATTATCTCTCTATCTGGATGAAAAAGATATCCCTGAAAAAATTACTAGTTATAATAAAAGTTTGGGAATTATTAATCAAGTTATGAAACCATCCCTTGTACAAGAAAACACCGGATTACGTTTATATAACACTTTGGCTAGATCAGTGTTGACCTATTGTAGTGAAGCATGGACACTAAAAAGACAACATGAAAGCAGAATAACGGCTTGTGAGATGAGATTCATGCACAGAACAGCGGGTTACGCCAGGTGGGATCGGAAAAGGAACACCGATATCTTAAAAGAACTGAAGACTATGCCAATTTTGGAATATATTAAACAGTACCAACTAAATTGGAAACACCATCTTGAAAGAATGAGCTCAAATCGGAACCCCAAAGCTGTTTATAATTATATACCAAGAGGATGAAGATCTCTGAACCGTCCTATGAAACGCTGGAGGGAAAATTTTCTATAGGATCGTAACAGGCCTTGGCCTAATACTTGTAAGGAAAAAGAAGAAGAAGAAGAAGAAGAAGAAGAAGAAAAATTAAGACATTTTGTCTGTACATTCTTACTCATGTGGTTATTTTGTCAAATAATATGTTTCAAGGCTTCTGAGCCCCATCGTCAGCTATTACAAAAACAATCATAAGAGGTAAGAATGTACAGACAAAAGTCTTAATTATTAAACAAACCTCTTAATGTTACTTCCTATTGTATTTTAAAATATAACAAGAGATTGTAATTAATATTTTATTTTAGGAAGTAATATTTTGAGATTGTCTTAATTAAATTATTTTGAGTCGGTGATATTTTACCTCAATATTAATGTATTATTAATTACAGGTAACTTTAATATTGAGGTAAGATATCACAGACTCAAAATAATTTAATAACAGAGATACCCAGAACCATAAATCCTCAAAGCACTTCTCTGGACTGTAAAGTTTAATATTCAATTTTAGATATTAAATTTATCACTTCTCACCTAATGGAAAATTTTATTTGAAGATAGTAATATACTAAGTCTAAATCAGGATTTGAACCCAAAACATCGAGTTGAAATCTCAATTTAGGCGTACATTTTTCTCTTCAAATAAAATTTTATATTCAAACTTGAAGGAATAATAAAACAAAAACAAACTTTTTTGTTAACACTATAGCTCTGAAATTGAGGAGTTGCAGATACGAAAAGTGAACTCAACAAATTCTGGTATCCAGAAAAAGCATTTATATTTCTTGCACTTGGCCAAACTCAATAACAAAAGCATTTTAGCCATTTTTGCTCTAGGATGTTTAAATGTTTGTAATAAATGTAATCTGCAATATTAATTCTAAATTGAGCAAAGAAAATGAATTTTAAAAAAAAATTGAGAAAACTAGACTTATAATAAAAATAACTGTAACATTATATTTTGTAACTTATTGTTGTGAACAGAGATAATTAAATACTGAAATAATAATACATATTTTCTTAGAATATGTCAGCATTGAGTTACCGTGAATTTCAAGTTTTAATATCTAACTGAACTCTAACCTAAAATACTAATTTAACCCATTTGCCTCAAAAGACGAGATTGACTAACCGGCAGTTAAATGGCCTTCAACTCAGAAGACGAGGTACACTCGCTTAACAATGCTGTTATATATTTTGCAATATTTTGTATATCCCTTGACAGGGTAATCTTTTGTTAACATATATGAATAGTACAGGAATATGTTTTTGCCTTCACTCTTATTGTGATCACAAGTACTGTTATCTTTTGTTTGTTTTGAATGTCTGAAAATAGACAATATAATTTACGGTAGCTTAAATTCAGTTTCTAGGAAAATGCATTGGGCATTTAAACCTGAAACGAATGGGTTAATTGTGTAAGTGTTACAATATTTAAAAAAAAAAGTTAAATTGACAAGTACATAGGTTGTGATGGCTTAAAACCCATTCACATATTATCAAACTTGCCCCATATGACATCAGGAAGACTGCTTACCATGTTATAAGTTCTGGGGATGGTAAATGTTGTGTGACATAATTATTGCAAAGAAGAAAGTTAGGTGTTTTATGTTGAAGGTGTGGGGCTGCTGCAACATTACATTCGTGCTGGGAAGACGAGAGATGATATTGTCAAGATAACATATCACTTCTGTGTTAGTTTGAACATTCAGCCAGCTCGAGTGTGTGAGGGCATTACAGAGTTATTTGGGGTGAGTATACTTTATGTTAAATAAAATAATGTGGTCATTATATCATTAAAAAGACAATACATTTATTCCACCATCAGAAAAGTAAGAGTAAAAAAATGATAATTTACAGTGAAAAAACCAATAATATTAACACTATTACTAGCAACAATGATAATATAATAATAATAATAATAATAATAATAATAATAAAGGAACACATTTCTGTATCAATAATATCTATTAATAAAGGAAAAATAAAAAAATGTTAAAAATTATTATTGTAAATTATATCTTACATTAACTTTCTGTATCTCAATGTATGGTATAAAAAATTATTTTTATTTTCCACATTTTTTTCCATACTCTTAATGCAATTATTGTAATATTTTAAATGTATTATTCAATGTTTAAAGCATCAAACTACATATAATCCATATTAAGGCTAAAATAATTTTTTAAGAATTTCTAATTTAATGGATTTTTATTATTTATTACCAAATCCTTAAAAATTTAGAGTTTTAAACATTTTCAGTAATTAGGTTTGCCAACTTGAACAAGTAAAAAGTAGGAATGCATCCATTTTTGAATAAGTTAAAATCTGGGATACACAGTGTCATGCAGGTAAAGGCCTAAATAAGTAAAAATGGTTCACCCAAGTGGGCATTGATTCTATTTAATCTTTGCTATATTTGTTCAGCGATTTTGTGTTCTTTGGGCATGTGGTATTGTTTGCATCTGTGGCCACACAAACACATATACATTTTTCATTTGGGTCATGGTACTTCTTGTTTTCACACACTTTGTAATGAAAACCATGCACAGCATAACGTGTCACAACATGTCACTGGTCCTGGTTAGTGTCCAGTTCCTCTCTGTAAAGGCCTAAATGAGAGTTGAATTTTTCTACTAGTTGTTACAAACTTAGAGGACTATAAAACATAATTCATGTCCTTGAGTAGAATTCAGTATTTTACCATCCTCTGTCAGATGTATACTCTAATTTCCTTCTTTAGCTTTTCATTTTGACTGTAGCTATCATATTTTCCTTCACTACTACTGTTTTTTCTGTAACAATACTAATGTTTGATCATGTTGAACATATTAGGTTTAGGTCTAGGCAAAAATTTTTCTCTTTAAATATAATTTATCCTTCAGTGAGAAGTGTTAAATGAATAATAAAAACATCAATAGAAGCCCTACTGGCTTTATAAAGTAGTGTTAAATTCCAAATAAATGTCTTCTTAACTAAGAGGCCGCCATTTGCAAAGATAGAAACAAAGGTTTCAAAGCATTTGGCGCGAGGGAATTACAACGTATATAAGAGAAACATTTGCGTCTAGATCGCAACTTGCCTTGGTAGCTCAGTTAGTAGAGCATTTGGCCTGAAAAGCCAAAGGTCCCGGGTTCGAGTCTCGGTCTAGGCAAAAATTTTTCTCTTTAAATAGAATTTATCCTTCAGTGAGAAGTGTTAAATTAATAATAAAAACATCAATAGAAGCCCTATTGGCTTTATAAAGTAGTGTTAAATTCCAAATAAATGTCTTCTTAACTAAGAGGCCGCCATTTGCAAAGATAGAAACAAAGGTTTCAAAGCATTTGGCGCGAGGGAATTACAACGTATATAAGAGAAACATTTGCGTCTAGATCGCAACTTGCCTTGGTAGCTCAGTTAGTAGAGCATTTGGCCTGAAAAGCCAAAGGTCCCGGGTTCGAGTCTCGGTCTAGGCAAAAATTTTTCTCTTTAAATAGAATTTATCCTTCAGTGAGAAGTGTTAAATTAATAATAAAAACATCAATAGAAGCCCTATTGGCTTTATAAAGTAGTGTTAAATTCCAAATAAATGTCTTCTTAACTAAGAGGCTGCCATTTGCAAAGATAGAAATAAAGGTTTCAAAGCATTTGGTGCGAGGAAATTACAACATATATAAGAGAAAAATTTGCATCTAGATCGCAACTTGACTCGGTAGCTCAGTTGGTAGAGCATTTGGCCCAGAAAGTCAAAGCTCCCAGGTTCGAGTCTCGGTCTAGGCAAAAATTTTTTTCTTTAAATATAATTTATCCTTCAGTGAGAAATGTTAAATTAATAATAAAAACATCAATAGAAGCCGTACTGGCTTTATAAGGTAGTGTTAAATTCCAAATAAATGTCTCCTTAACTAAGAGGCTGCCATTTGCAAAGATAGAAACAAAGGTTTCAAAGCATTTGGTACGAGGAAATTACAACTTATATAAGAGAAAAATTTGCGTCTAGATCGCAACTCCCTTCGGTAGCTCAGTTGGCCGGGAAAGCCAAAGGTCCCAGGTTTGAGTCTCGGTCTAGGCAAAAAATTTTATCTTTAAATATAACTATATTAGGTTTAGTTTCTTTTCTGAACCTGCTCCTTTCCAAGATGCCCTTGACAGGCCTACTGTTCTTCATATTAATACTAAATATTTTTTTCAATACTTAATTGTGAAAACAATAAAATAATTATTTGTATAGTGGTCCCATTAATAGGTTAATGTCAATTACATTTTGAGTATATCATTGTCACTCGCAACCATGCTGCCAATAATGTTAACTTATTTGAATGATTGTAAAAATGTCAAAAATACAATTAAATGCCAATTGTTGGTGGACAGCAATAATAAAAATATGCCACACATGTTTGTCAAGCCAAATGTTAACATAATGAAAGGGAGAATCATCATCATCATCATCATCATTTATGCAAGTATTAGGCCGTGTGGCCTGTTAATAGTCTCAAAGAGGAATTTTCCATCCAGCGCTTTTTTGGATGTCCCAGCGATATTTTGCCTTGTGGGCAGTAACGAAGCATGGGTTTTGAAATTCTATGAGAAGGCATTCATTGAAGATGAGCTTTTCAGTTGTTCTGGTAGTTTTGTATATGGTGGAGAATGGGTTCTACAACCAACTCTTCCATAATTTCTCATTTCTTTTATGGTCCCACTTTGTATAGCCTGCTGAACAGCACATAAATAGCATCTCTTTTGCATCACATTTGCTCTTATTCAGCTTTCATCTCTTCTTCGCATTGTTCATGCTTCACTACTATATCTTAATACTAGTCTTACGAGAACTTATAAAGCCGTAATCTTGTGTTATTTTGTACTAAAGATGGTCTCATTATACTGTTAATTATCCTCATTGTTTTTGTGATTTTCTTTGATATATCAGCTTCATCTTGATATGTTAAATTATAATTCAAATAGTTAAATTTGAAAGGGAGAATAAAATATTATTACATATATATACAGCACTATACTGACACCAATAGTTCACATTCACATTTGCAAAACAACAATTACTTCATGAATAAATTAATTGTTTGTAATTAAAAATGCAGTTGTTTATAATTCCTTCAAATCTCGTCAGAATAGCCAACATATCCAATAGCATTTTCAGTTATTTTATAGCTGTTATGGAAACAGTAGAAAATTATGAAACAGTGATCTTGTTTATTTTTTATTTCACTCACCTCATACTTCATAACTCCTAGCATACCCAAGGTTTCGTCACATCCTTTGTGACATTCTCAATGCTGTGTCACATTCACAACTGACATCCGGCTGCCTTCTATCCTGCAGACTGACCTCCGTGCCATCTGATGGCTGACCGACGAACTTCCAAATCAGTCCTCTCTCCTTATAACCGGGTATTTCAAAATTCATAGTTGTATTTTCATTCTTGCATATGTAAATTTTTTCCCAAATTGTGAGTTCCTTCGGTTTTTCCAATTGTTTAAGTAATTTTGTTTTGGTTTCTATTCTATGTTTTTCTGACCAGGCATGTGCAGCTATTGCAGATTTTTTCGGTTTCTCCATTTTTAACATTTCTGAGGTGTTCCTTTAATCTTGTATTTAGATTCCTTTTTGTTTTTCCTATGTATATCTTTTCACAATCTTTACAATTAATTTGATAAATTCACGATTTTTTGCAGTCTTCAATCTTTTCATTTTTGTTGGTTTTTATTAAATTACCTAAGCTGTAATCATTTTTTGGTGCTAATTTAATGTTGAATTTGTTGAAGATCTTGTTTCAGACTTTGTTTTTGCAATCAAGTGAATATGTTCTCATGTTGATATTTTCCAACAGAATTTCCAAAAGAAACAAAAGAAAGAGAAACCACAATAATTTACTTTTTATCTATTGAAACCTAGCACATTACTCATTGATCTGACTTTGACAGGGAGAAGTGGTTTATGTACTGAAGAGGATAACATTGGGCCCTGAAGAAATTTGTGGCTTTGTGATTGGAGATGCTTGTGGAGATGTATACAACCCTTACCACGAGTGGAAAGTCGTGTTTCCTCCAGTTCCAAAACCTGTTGTTACTCCACCCGTTGCACCAAAAGTAAGTAAATCAAACAATCTAATAAAATGTTGGTTGATATTTTAAATTTAACGTTTTCCATCACTGGACATTATTATTTTGAAGAGAAAAATTAATGCTAACACCCAGGTCAAGTGTTAATTTGTCTTTAAGAAAAATATATATAATAAAAGTTGAACTATTTTAGGAAATATCATTACGAGGTTTAATTTAAGTAGTAAAATAAAATTAATTAAATCAAATAAAACTTAGTTTTATTTGATTTTCATATTTATTAAGATATAATTCAGTGACAGCTGTTTTGGTACACTGTACCTTCTTCAGACATGTTAAGTTATGAATTGTGTTTGGTACAGTGTACCAAAACAGCTGTCACTGAATTATATCTTAATAAATATGAAAATCAAATAAAACTAAGTTTTATTTACTTTAATTAATAAATATGGATTTTCATTAAGTAAACACCAACTCAATTGATTATTTAAAATAAAATTCTTTACACCTCACCACCTCATATCCAGTCTTCTAATTAAACAAGTTTAAGCTAAGGCAGTTTCATCTTCAGTAATTTCACGACTGATGTTGTGTCATCCAAGAGAACTGCTTCTTACTCCATCTGTTGATGGACCAATGAACCTCTGAATCAAATTAAATTCCCCGTTCAATTCATTTAAGATAACAAGAAAGAAAAACTAATGAATTATGAAATTCCTGGGAATTTAATTTGATTTGGAGGTTCATCGGTCCACCAACAGATGGTGTAAGAAGCAGTTCTGCTGGTTGACAGAACATCATTCATTAAATTACTGATGACAAAACCAACTATGTTTTGAAACTGGTTTAATTAGAAGACTGGATATGAGGTAAAGTGTAAAGAATTTTATTTTAAATTTTAATCTAATAAAAAATCATGATTGCTATATTTTCAATGTTTTTCTTTTCAATTCTTTTTGGAGTTTGATATCAGAGTACCATAGTTACTCAAAGTTTTTTTTTTCAAAAAATCTGAAATCCAAAAATCATGTCTTATCTCAAATTCACCAACTAGAAAATAAACACAGTCAAGATCAATATTTTTAATTGCATAGTAGTCAACATCTTACTTTAAGGGAGGAAAGGAGATTACGAGTATTTGAGAATTAAGTTCTTAGGAAAATTTTTGGACCAAAGAGAGATGAACAGACAGGTGACGGAGAAGACTATATTACATGGTCTTTATAGGAAGCCAGATATAATGAGAACAGTTAAGTCTTGTAGATTGCAATGGGCAGGACATGTGGGGAATGAAAGACATGTATGGAAGCTTCTTGTAGGAAAACCAGAGGGAAAACGCCCAGTTGGTAGACCAAGAATGAGGTGGGAGAATAACATTAATTATGATTTGATACGGGTTCGATAGTGCCAGTGAGTAAGAGTAAGTAAGCAAGAGATATATATGTATAAAGTAAATGTTGTTCCTTTGTTGCAGCATGGAGCTCCTACATTCAAAGTACTTCACTTGTCAGATACACATTTTGACCCATATTATCAAGAGGGAACAAATGCTGACTGCAGGGAACCACTTTGCTGCAGGCTTACAAATGGACCAGCTCTGACACCTCAAGGAGCTGCAGGGCGGTGGGGTGACTATCGCAAGTGTGACACACCTAAACGCACTGTTGACAACATGCTCCAACACATATCTAGCACTCATCCAGTAAGTAATCAACAATTTTATTCAGAGTTGGAATTTATTTCCAGAAAATGAAAATTGAATGAGAGGGCTAAGGAATGAGTCAATCACTTTCAACATTTCCGATTCCGATTGAGAGTCTTTCCACTTTTCAGCGGTTGCCCTTTTACCAGCCGGCTGCTGGCCCTTCACATCCACATGTGTCAATCACAGAGGTAGATGATCAACAGCCAGTGTAGGGGTGACATGTGGTTAGCATGTCGAGTCCCCCAGCCGTTATAGCTGATTCCTCAACCTGGAGCCGCTACTTATTGTAGCTACCCAATTGCCTCACGATGCTGGGTGGACACCGGTCCCATACTGGCCGAAATACCATGAGAAAATTTCTTCCCCCATGGAGACTCGAACCAGCGCAAGTCCCATAGCTCTGCGCCAAGGCTTCTAACCTTAACCGCTCGGCTACGGCGCGGGACTACTTTCAACATTTCAAGATGTTTAAAAATCAAGATTTATCTTTTAAATAGCAGAGCAGAAAACTAATTAATCTATGTGCTTTATTGTGTTTTTATAGTTTTTCCATCGAATGAACAGTTTATATGTTCACTGGACTCTTACAAGTTATTTTTGATTCCTATTAATTTTTTTTTATTTACATCAGTTAGCATTTCTACTCTATAATTATCGTAAAATATGAAGAAAATGACTTCTGTGTTAACAGAAATTATTTTTTTAAGTTGTGAACAAATCATCCATTTTTGTTTTCTTCTATCAGCAAAAAAAAAAAAGAAAAACATTTTCTGTTAAGAAAATAAAAATAAATCATTAATGTTATTTTAATATATTCTTACACAGAAACCCTTAAAATTTACTGAAATCCTAAATCCAAGGTTTTATTTTGTCATATGAATTGCAAAATTGTCTATTTTATTTTTTTAGAAATAATTTAAATCAAAATTCTTTAATAACAACATACTAAGGATGAATAATATTCATAACAGAAATAAATATTTTCATAAGACCATTTAGATCTAAACTCTAAAAAAACTGTAGGCAAAGTCATATTTTTGGTATGCTACTTTCTGAGCAAGGACTTTTTTTAAATTCATCAGAGAACATTTTGTTTAAACAACTCACCTCATAGGATTCATGCTTCCATGATACCGCGGTTTCAAACACAGTCGGGTTCAACCTCAGCCATAACTCCGACTGATGAAATTCTTCGGCCATCAACTGTTCTGTTGTCACCATCTTTATTGCTGACATCCATGATTGAATTTATGAACTTCAAAATCAAAGTAATTTCGTTAGGAATAACAAAATAAAGATAGATCAATGAATTTTGATATTTCTAACGCATTCAGAAAAAATAAAGATAGATCAATGAATTTTTATATTCTTAACGAAATTACTTTGATTTTGAAGTTCATAAATTCAACCATAGATGGGAGCACTGAAGATGGTGACAATAGAATGGTTGAAGGCCGAAGAATTTCGTCAATTGGAGTTATGGCTGAGGATGAACACGACTGTGTTTGAAACTGCGGTATCGTGAAAGCATGAATCCTATGAGATGAGTTGTTTAAACAAAATGTTGTCCGATGAATTTTAATGATTATATCTCATAATGTTTACTTCCCAACATTAATTTAATATAAGTACTTTTTTTTTTGTAGGATATTGATTACATCTTATGGACAGGTGATCTGCCACCACATGACGTCTGGAATCAAACCAGAGAAGAAAATCTAATGGTACTTAAAAGAAACAGTGAACCAGCTGACTAAAACATTTCCTGGGATCCCAATATTTCCAGCACTCGGCAACCATGAAAGTGCTCCAGTAAACAGGTGAGAATATAATACATAAGGTGAACAGACTCACCGTATTGAATGTGGACAAGCTGAAGATGAAACACAAGTGTGTATTGAAAAATATCCTAAAAGAACTCAACTTTTATGAAGTAAGACGCAACAGACTCGCCTTATTTATTAAGAAGAACTTCATAATGTTAGTTCATATTGTAATTTTATAATATATTTATTATATAAATATATGAGAATATACTGCTGTTGTGACTAGATATTGACTCTTGCTTCCCAAAGATTTGTTATTTGTTTTCCTTTGTCAAATTTTCTGCAATGAAGCAAATAGTCTCTCTTTTTTATATAATAAATTTGGGAATTTTTAACATTATGAGGTTCAATTCATAAGAATTAAATGAATCGTGATTTCTTCTTACCTCATACTTCTATGTTTTTTAAAACACAGTACTGCAGTATCAGTGACCATTGTTACCATATTCAGCTGTTTTCACGACTGTCAATTTTTTCTTTTGCCGGTAATTATACCAGATGGCAGTTTAGGAAATAATTCCTTCAAAAGAACACCAGATGGCAATTTGGATAATTACCAGCAAAAGAAAAATGACAGTCGTGAAAACACTGAAGATGGTGACAATGGTCGCTGATACTGCAGTGCTGTGTCTTAAAAAATATAGAAGTATGAGGTAAGAAGAAATCATGATTCATTTAATTCTTATAAATAGTCTCTCTATTCATTACTGAGGTGCTGTTACAGATGGTACATGTATGTTGCTTATTCAAATACTCATGAGCTTTATAAATATTATTTATGTCCTGTGCATCCATCAAACAGTCGTTAAAGTTTTGCATTTTGCGTTAAATTTAAGGAAATATTCATCAATATCATAAGAAAACAATCAGTTGATATGAAAGTCCGACATTTTTTCTAGTTATACAATCCTTAAACAAGGCTGGAGGCATGTATAACGATTCCCATGTAAAGCTGTACATCTCTTACACACTGAGCAGCTAATACAGTGTTTATTAGTAAGAATTTTCAACTGTAATGTGTATAAAACTTATGTAAAAGTTATATATCGTTTATTAGTAAGAGGGTAAATATATAAGAGAAAAATTTGTGTTTATATTGGAACTTGCCCAAATAGCTCAGTCGGTAGAGTCTTGGCCTAGAAAACCAAAGGCCCTGGGTTCAAACCCCAGTCTGAGCATATAATTTTTCTCTTCAAATATATGATGTATGAAATGAATAATAAAAACATCAAAAAACCTCATAATGTTACTTCCTATTGTATTTTCATAAGTAATAAATAATTGAAATTTACCTGAATAAAATATATAAGTAATTGTGCAATAAGTTTGATATAGATTGAAAATAAATTATTAAGTTACAAAATTTGAGTAGAAAATGACATTGAAAAAAATAATAAATAAACATACATATAAATGATGTTATATTTTAAATTAACATGTTCTGGAATTGGATATAGTTCCTGTTTGAACGTAATTTTTCTTTCTAAAATAATACACATAAATGTTTTCCAAAGAAAACATAAAGAAATATGTTGTAATGTCATATATAGGCCCATTTTCAAATAAAATATCTAAACACTTTAAAAAGTTGAACATTAATGTGGCATTTAAAACTAATAAAACTTTACAAAATATAATAAACAATAAAACCAAAATAAAAAAAGAAAAATTATCAGGTGTGTATAAATTGAAGTGTGGCACATGTGACAATATCTATATAGGAGACCTTTTATCTTTCGGATAAAGGAACACATGAGAGCATATAACAGAAATTTAGAATATTCAAAATATGCTAACCACCTATTCCAATTTAATCATTGTTTCGATCCAAATTTTGAAATTTTACATGTTTGTGATAAGGGTAAGAAGTTGGACCTTTTGGAGGCTGTAGAAATAAATAAATTGAAAAGTAGTAACAAACTCAACTTGATTTGAATGAATCCCCTTTGTTAAATTTAAAAATTTAAATAAATATTGTTGTTAAGGTAGAATATGTTTATCACTCACCTCATATTGTTCTTCTTATTTGATTATAAACTAGTTTCGGAACATAGTTTCTGTTCCATCCTCAGTATCATCACGACCGTTGTTCTGTCGTCTTCTCGAAGGACAACTCTTCAAGACGACAGAACAACGGTCGTGATGATACTGAGGATGGAACAGAAACTATGTTCCGAAACTAGTTTATAATCAAATAAGAAGAACAATATGAGGTGAGTGATAAACATATTCTACCTTAATGAATATACCTCATAGTGAGAATTCCTAAAATAAGTAAATATTGTTGTATTGTTGCTTAGATCAGTTGGAACACAATTCATAATTAGTTAACATGTCTGAAGAAGGTACAGTGTACCGAAACAGCTGTCACTGAATTATATAATAACTATGAAAATCAAATAAAACTACGTTTTATTTTTATTTAATTAATAAATATGGATTTCCATGAAGTAAACACCAACTCAATTGATTACATATAAATGTTTTTATTATTAATTTATCCTTCAGTGAGAAGTGTTAAATTAATAATAAAAACATGAAAAGTAGTCCTACTGGCTTTAAAAAGTAGTGATCAAATTCCCAATAAAATGTCTTCTTGAATAGAAGCTGCCATTTGCATAATCGGGCAAATGCTCGTAGTATTGTTTAGTTGTTTCTTCACTCACCTCATACTTCTTAACTCCCAAGCAGACTCGAGTTTCTTCACTTCATTTGTGACATTCTCAATGCTCTATTACGTTCATAACGTTGTGAACGTAATACAGCATTGAGAATGTCACAAATAAAGTGAAGAAACTTGAGTCTGCTTCGCAGTTAAGAAGTATGAGGTGAGTGAAGAAACAACTAAACAATATTAAAATAAACCTCATAGTGTTATTTCCTACCTACATAACTTAAATGTTCATAGTATTCGGCACTCAGGAATTAACAGTGTATAAGAGAAAGATTTGTGTTTAGATTGGAGTTCTCAGGTAACTCAGTGGTAGAGCATTGACCTAGAAGGCCAAAGGTCCTGGGTTCAAACCCTAGTCCGAGCATATAATTTTTCTCTTCAAATATAATACATATAAATGTTAATATACTGGGCAGAAGAGACTGTTTTGTAGTAGCATAGCTTGTTTGCAATTTTTTAAGCAAACTGCTTACTTCAAATATTAGATTATTGTGCCAGAGATAAACATACTTATTTCAGTATAACAGTAAATAACTGTTCTAACAGTAGGCCTTACACAAATAGGTAGATATTTCTTATCTATAACAAAAAAAAATTCTATGCATATTCATATGATAAGCAAAAATGTCAATTTTTATAAATTTTTAGTTCCTTGTAATTTCATGACAAACATGGAAAAAATAGAAAAATGGAAAAAAAGGCAGTTGTCTTCCATGCACTCTACTTATTAGAATGTTTTTGATATTTTTTCTTTATTTTTTTAACACTACTTCAGTTTTTGCTAGTAAAGCTTATATTTTTGATGTTTCAATGTTAAATTTGTCACATTAAAGGACAAACTAATATTTTAAGAGAAAAATTACCAGCTAAACTGAGATTTGAACCCAGGATATTAGAATGTTAATTAATAAACTTCATCTGTTGTTTTTAAGATCTTTTTATTTATCATTAGTTTTCTATTTTTGTACATTCTCTTGCATGTTGTAATGTGAGCTAATCTGCCTTAAACAATCTCACAGGATAAACTCACTTTATGAATGGTTTATGTTTTAGCTTCCCTCCACCTTTTATTCAGAATGACTTCGCAATATCATGGTTGTATGATGAAGTTGACAGTCAGTGGCGACAGTGGTTACCCACATCAGTGTCCCACACGGTGCGACGAGGTGCATTCTACAGCGTGTTGGTGAGGCCTGGTTTCAGAGTCATCTCGCTTAACATGAACTACTGCAACAACAAGAACTGGTAAGAATCCCACATCTTGCACTTACAACCTGTAACTGCATAAACTATTGTAACAATGGTAAAGAGAAAATATTTTGCCTGAACCAGGAATCGAACCCCGGACCTTTAGCTTTATGTGCTGATGCTCTGATCACTGAACTAATTCAGGCTTCATTCCCATCTAAGCAGAAATCCTCCCTTTACCTTACTTTCTTGGTCCCACATTCAATGCAATGAATCATCATTCACAAATACACAATGTAAGGTTTCTACATTGAAGAGACATGATGAGACTCCACACAGCTATAGCATTATTTATTAAATCAGTATTAAGAAGCTAAAGCTATTACTATGATTGAAATAATTAAATTAATGTACACAACTAAACTTGTAATAGCTTTAGCTTCTTAATATTGATTCAACCCTTAAATTGGTGAAACAATAATTTCTCATGCCAATTATTTAAATGTTTCAGACTACAATGAAAACAAAAACATGTAAAATTACTTATTTTAGGAATTCACACTATGAGGTATATTCATTTAGGTAGATTTTTTTTATTTTTAACAATCACCTCGTATTGTTGTTCTTATTTGACTATAAACTAGTTTCAGAACATAGTTTTTGTTCCATCCTTAGTATCGTCACGACCACTGTTCTGTTGTCTTGAAGACAAGTGTTAAAAAAATTCTACCTACATGTAAAATTGTTAAGTTATTGTTGTAAATTATTGCATAATTTGACACAAATTTAAGTAATTTCCATTAATTTGTTTTTATATTGTTTTATATCGGCCGCAGTGGACTAGTGGTTATGTTCCTTGTCTCTGGTTCCGAGGGTCGCAGGTTCAAACCTGGCCGAGTTGATGGATTTTTTTAGGATGGAAAAATCCAAGGAGCAAGTCCTCTGGGAAGGACTTTAAGCCGTGGGTCACGAGTCTGAAGATTTTCAGGCTCGTAAAAGATCCTTAAGCCTGAATGAAATGGCCTCTAAGCAAAATTTACTGAATTTTACCGTCCTAGTACTAACCTTGGCTTCCTAGATGTCAGTATGAGGCGGAACGCTGACCACGTACCTCTCAAATGACATATATACGAAAACAAGTGTAACTAAATTAGTATGGTTTAAATTCTTCCCTGTAGGGGGAGAGCACCTAAATCTCTGTTAAGGGAAACATGGGCTTACAAGATACAAGAAGATATTGTTTTATAAACAATATTAAATAAATGGAATCTTATAGGATACATTGCCAATTTAAGGATTCATAAATAATGCTATAGCTGTGTGGAGTCCCTTCATGTCTTCTTAACGTAGAAGCCATTCAATGTGTGTCTGTGAATGATTATTCATTGCATTGAATGTGGGACCAAGAGAGTAAGGTAAAGGAAGGATTTATTATATTTGAAGAGAAAAATTCTCGCCTAGACCGAGACTCGAACCTGGGACCCTTGGCTTTCCGGGCCAAGTGCTTGGATAGGAATGTAGCAGTAATTAGCTCAGTGGTCTAATCATCAGCAAGTAAACCTAAAGGTTCGGGGTTTGATTCCCAGTTCAGGCAAGAAATTTTCTCTTTACCATTGATTACAATAGTTGTATACATTAATTTACTTATTTCAATCATATAATAGCTTTAGCGTCTTAAATTGACTTAATGCATGATAAAATGTTTGTTATTTTAAAGTTACAGAGTAAACAATGTCATATGTTAAATGAAGCATCAGAAGTTCTGAGAATAAATATGTTCTTAAATAAATTATAAGTCCCACACTGTAGCCGAGCGGTTAAGGTAGGAAGCCTTGGCGCAGAGCTACGGGACTTGCGCTGGTTCGAGTCTCCATGGGGAAGAAATTTTCTCATGGTATTTCGGCCAGTATGGGACCGGTGCCCACCCAGCATCGTGAGGCAATTGGGTAGCTACAATAAGTAGCGGCTCCAAGTTGAGGAACCAGCTATAACGGCTGGGGGACTCGACATGCTAACCACATGTCACCCCATCACTGGCTGTTGATCATCTACCTCTGTGATTACACATGTGGATGTGAAGGGCCAGCAGCCGGCTGGTAAAAGGGCAACCGCTGAAAAGTGGAAAGACCCTCAATCGGAATCAGAAATAAATTGTAATAATATACAATGTTTTAATATTAATATCAAATTGGAAATGCATCCAAAAATCAATTTTATGATACATTTTATGATATGTATATTTCCCATTCAGTTTTAATAATAAATAAGGTGGGTCTGTTGTCATCTTATCTCATAGAAGTTGGTTGAGGTATCATGAAAAGAGACTCACCTTATTTATTAAGAAGAACCTCATAATGTTACTAACTAACTCACTGGCGCCAGGTTACTTCCTATTGTAATTTTATGATTTATTGTGATTATAATTATTTTGTTTTATTAATTTTAAGTAGCTTAAGAGAAAGAACTTAGTAATCAGTTTTAGTAAGTTCCAACATCTTCTCCTGAACTATATATCCTATTAACTTATGTAGGTAGGAAATAACACTATGAGGTTTATTTTAATTTTGTTGAGTTGTTTCTTGACATATCCCATGTCCATTACCTAAGCAGGATATTTGTTTAACTATAACAAAAATGTATGAATTAATATAATAAATTTGGGAATGAAAACAGCTGACGATGGTCACTGATACTGCGGTGCTGTATTTAAAAAAAATATAGAAGTATGAGGTAAGAAGAATTCACGATTCATTTGATTCTTATGTATGAATTAACCTGTCACCTTATGATGTTTTTATAAAATGGTTGGCTTATATTGATGTTTCAATAATTAAGATAGTATTTTGTAGGTGGCTGCTGTTGAACAGCACAGATCCAGCTAAAGAACTGCAGTGGTTTATTTATGAGCTACAAAGTGCTGAATTCAGTGGAGAAAAAGTGCATGTGATAGGTCACATTCCGCCTGGGCACAGCGACTGTCTTAAAGTGTGGAGCAGGAATTACTACCACATCATAAATAGGTAGGTTATTTCTTTACATTTCACTAATCTGTGGTAAGTGAAATCTCTGTCCACCATGCTGGTACCACATCTGCCTCCTCACTAGTAGATCTGGGTTTAATACCTGCCAGGATTGAAATTTATAAAATTGTCAAATTTTCAATATCGGTGCTCTGAGGGTTGATAGCATACAATTTTTAGGTTGATGTGGGAGAATAACATTAACCATGATTTGAGGGAAGTAGATTACACAGAGGATGATTGGAAAACATTAGCTGAGGATAAGGATGTGTGGAGAGCTTATGTCTGCACAGCCATCAACCTACAGATTCAATAGTGCCAGTGACTTTAGATCCATTCCATTAATACAGTTTAACCTTTTGCCTTAAAGGCACTTTTATGTGCCACATGCCACCTGGGCCATATAATGGCATGACCTGTTAAAAGAAGAATTTTAACTAAGAATCACAACACATACTTTTTTGACCACACAAGGACATGGAGGCCTCCTTGAATGATGAGGAATCAGCTCAATGTCGGGGCATCCTCCAAGACAACACAACATTAAAACAAAACAAGCCTTATACACACACACATTCATACTAAACATGGCAAATACGATAATGATTTTTGTAATGCCCAAGGTTGTTCTTTTGGACATTTCTGGTGTTCTCTCCTGGCATTGGCGTAATTGTAACCCACTTCTAAGGTTGGGGCACCTTGGAGGCGGGGTTACATTGCCCCGATGATATGATCGGTGATGATAACACTGGTCAACAGTGGTTTTGTTGCCCTTGATATAAGATTAATTTCAGATATATTTATGCTCACAATTCATGAAACTATCAATGATTTTGGAAGATTTGCTCCGTTTTTTTTTAAATCTTTATTTTCATTTTACACTACAAAAATCGGAAAATATGGAAAAATTTAACAGATGTATTTATAATGTCAATTGTTTTTTGAAAAATTAGTATGTACTGACGTAAATAGAAAGAAAAATACCGAAAACCCTCGTTATGCTTTAGTAAAATGCCTTTTATAAGATTTTCTTCTATAATTTTTTAGGGGACAATCACTTTTTAAAGACTAGCAGTAATCTGCCATCATGTGACGGTCCCATCTACCCTGATACCTTTCCTCCATTACTTTTAGATCCTAGTGAAAGCACACTCCCTGTTCATCGCTATAATTTCCTAAATTATCCGGAAATCTATCCAGATGACTGTGGAGAATGTGTAACATATTTGCTCACAGAATCATGAAGCTTATCAACATGTTTTGCACAATTTCTTTATAATTTGGTGCTTTATAGTTACCTAGGAAATTTTCTACTACCAATACAAAACCTTTCCAAGCTTCACTTTCCAGAACAGTCATAACTTTGATAAAATTTGCATCTTTCATCAATTGCCGAATTTGATGACCATCAAATATTCCGCCATTTAACTTTTATGTACTGAGCTTAGAAAATTTTCTACAAATGTATTTTAAACATTTTCCTCCCTTGTCCAATGCTTCGACGAATTGTTTTATCATATCCAGATGCATGTTGTAAAAGTAAAAAAAGTAAAGTGATCCCACAACAGGCCCAGAGGCCCTTGGGGTAGTAGGAGGTTAAGGCTCCCACTTTTTCTAGACAATCGGCACTTTTTGTCAGCTGGGTTGTCAACCCTGCATGACGGCCGCCTTTACCCCCAGAACAAGCATCTGGTACTCATTTCTGTTAGAGACTGAGTCGACCCCAGGGCCATAGTGCTGCCAGAAGGTTTGGGTCAGTTTAAAAATCCTGACCCCAACGGGACTTGAACCCTCGACCCTCCGGCTTGTAGCTCAGTGCCTAAACCACTACGCTACGCCCCGATGCATGTTGTGAGTACTTTAATTTTGTCAAATAACTGAGATTACGGCCGATGTGCAGAGTGAGGGGTGTAAGAGTGGGGATCACATGATGTTTGTATACATGAAAAAAATGCACAGAAATGAAATCATGACTGGAAACATAAATTTTATTAGTAACAAGCCGTTTACTGTTTAAGATATAAGATATGCAAAAATCATAAAAACTAGAGCACATTCAGCACTTTCATGAGTATATTCGTAAACTGTGCACTTGAAAACATAGAAATTCGCTGAGATATCCAGGGCAACAAAAAAAAATTGAAGAGCTATGTAATGATAGTGGTGTCCCGCGCCGTAGCCGAGTGGTTAAGGCAGGAAGTCTTGGCACAGAGCTACGGGACTTGCGCTGGTTCGAGTCTCCATGGGGGAAGAAATTTTCTCATGGTATTTCGGCCAGTTTGGGACTGGTGCCCACCCAGCATCGTGATGCATTTGGGTAGCTACAATAAGTAGCGGCTCCAGGTTGAGAAAACCAGCTATAACGGCTGGGGGATTCGACATGCTGACCACATGTCACCCCTACACTGGCTGATTATCATCTACCTCTGTGATTGACACATGTGGATGTGAGGCCAGCAGCCGGCTGGTAGGCTAAGGGCCTTGTAGGCCTGTCGCGCCAGGAGTTTTTAGTAATGATAGTGGTGCACCAGGAGAATCCTTAATCCTAAGCTTAATCTAAGATGAATATGAATGATGATGATTGCAATGGCCATATGATGTTTGGGGACCGTTTGGGCCTTAAACTGAATGACATTGTAAGATTATAATTAGAAATTTATTTAAAATTTACATAATTTTAGTTAAATGTCCCTACTATAGTAGAAAATACAGTGTGTCTGTAGTATATCTTTGCTGGTTGGAGTGCAATGCTAAATTTCACTCTAGCGGTTAAGTGTATGACAGTTAATCAATAAACAGTTTTGTGGGTGTCAAGGTCATAAATAAATAATAAGGACAATAGGGCTTCTTTCAATATCTATATTATTAATTTAATAATATTATTAATTGAATACTTCTCAAATATAAATAATAAGGATTTGTTATGTAGTGGGCCATGGTAGTTGAATACAAATATATATATGAATATAAAGAATGGGCTCACATAATTTTTTTTGTGGGGGGAGAGGAAGAGGCAAGCATGATTTCTTAGTTAAACTATTGGAGACTGCAATATGATTGCTAACTAATTTTGTTGCAGATACGAATCTACAATTGCAGCACAGTTTTTTGGTCACACACATTTTGATGAATTTGAACTGTTTTATGATCAAAATGATTTAAGTAGAGTTACTAATGTTGCGTACATTGGTCCATCTGTAACTCCATACTATGACTTGAATCCAGGTTACAGAATATATTACGTAGATGGTGACCACCAGTCAACCACACGAGTAAGTTCACAAATCAGCTTATAGAATTGTCAATAAAAGAAAATTGCTTAACAGTTTTCTCCTTGCCCCCCATCTCTTTCCTGTTATTAAAGTGTATAGTTATATTTTATTAAATAAATATATATAATAAATTAATGAGTCATTTTAACATCTTACCTCATATTTCATGTTTTATCAAACACCGTGTTTGATAAAACATGAAATATGAGGTAAGATGTTAAAATGACTCATTAATTTATTAATTAAGAACCTCATAATGTGTTTCCCAATTTTAACTTTGAAATATATATAAATATTAAAATTCATCAGAGGGCATTTTGTTTAAACAACTCACCTCATAGGATTCATGCTTCCATGATACCGTGGTTTCAAACACAGTCGTGTTCATCCTCAGCCATAAACTTTCCTTCCCTAGACTTGAGTAGTCTCTAATTATATTAAATTAATGTTGGGAAGTAAACATTATGAGGTATTATATTATTATTTTTAGTCTGGACATCTTACCTCAATGCTATTGAGGTAAGATGTCCAGACTAAAAATAATAGTATAATTAAAATAACCTCAATATATAACTTCCTAAAATTAAATATTATGAGGTACAATCATTAAAATTCATCAGAGAACATTTTGTTTAAACAATTCACCTCATAGGATTCATGCTTCCATGATACCGTGGTTTCAAACACAGTCGTGTTCTTCCTCAGCCATAAACTTTCCTTCCCTAGACTTGATAATGTCAGTTGAAAATGAGAGAGATCCTCCTCTCGAAAACTAGTTCCTGTGTTTGAAGAAACATAAAATATGAGGTAAGATGTTAAAAAGTGACTCATTAATTCACGGATATATTTTATTTATTAATATCTAAAAATAAAACAAATTAATTTTAAATAAATCACGTTATATTCTCTCCATCTTGTACCTAATATTCTTTTATGGTTTCACTTCCTAGGAATCCTAAGTTCAACCTATTTATATGTTCAAAACATTTCAACCTTGATTTTTCATTTCTGTTGCAATGATATTACTCATGTAATCTTTTAATAATTTATTTTTTTAATCTGTTTTTCATTTTGTTTATCCTGTTTTAAGCTGCTAAGTAAACAACATCTACTTACATTTTTTTAAAATCTGGATTAATGTAAATTTTTCTGCAGTCTATGTGAGTATGTGGATATAATGATATTTGTGGTTATGTTTAGGCTGTGGTTGACCATGAAACATGGGTAATGAATCTAAAAGAAGCAAATTTATTTGATTACCCCATCTGGTACAAATTGTACAGCTCAAGATCAGCATACCAAATGCCTTCACTTCTTCCCCAGGACTGGGACAATTTTCTCAACAAACTGGCAGGAGATACAAAACTTTTTGATCTCTACTATAAGTAAGTGTATATTCAGTATTACTAGGGAAAGAAATTGTTTGTTATTATTATATTATTATTATTATTATTATTATTATTATTATTATTATTATTATTATTATTATTATTATTATTATTATTTTATTATTATTTATTTCAGGATTGTTTCTATTATTTACACAGGTATCCTCAACCAAAAATATACAATTTTTTCTTCCACACTTCCTGGTCTTGCTGCTTCTGTCATATTTCTCTTCTTCATGTTGTCTTGAATTCCCATTATCTACATTGTCTTTGGTCTATTATATTTTCCTTTTCCAGGAGGTATCCATTTCAATGCTTCTTTATTTGTTTCTGTGTCCCTTCTTCTCATTATATGTCCATACCATCTTAGTTGGTAAAAGTAATGAGAATTCTCATTAAAAAGGCTTTGAATAGAAGTTGTCTGATGATGTTAATATCTCTACCTATCTACCTTCATACGTATGAGAATTGTATATGTGAAAGAAATGTTAACATTGATTTACAATAATTTAATTGTGTTCATTAATTTACTTATTTCTATCAGCTTTAGCTTCTCAATATTAATTTAATAAATAATGCTATAGCTGTGTAGAGTCCCTTCATGTCTTCTTCGGGTAGAAGCCATTCATTGTGTATTTGTGAATGATGATTCATTGCAATTGAATGTGGGACCAATAGAGTAAGGTAAAGGAAGGATTTCTGCTTGGATGGGAATGAAGCCTGGATTAGCTCAGTGGACAGAGCATTAGCACGGAAAGCTAAAGGTTTCGGGGTTCGATTTCCGGTTCAGGCAAAACATTTTCTCTTTACCATTGATTTACAATAATTTAATTGTGTTCATTAATTTACTTATTTCTATCATAGTAATAGCTTTAGCTTCTCAATATTAATTTAATAATTTATTTATTTTGTATTTCGAATGGTGTAATGGACTGCACACTGACATACAGATTTTGAGCTCAGATGTTAATTTTTATTAAAAAAAACACTCATGTACCATTATTGGTTTTTAATAGGAAATGTGAAAGATATAAACTTGATACTGGTTATGTGAAATAATAGCATTATAAAGTAAGACTTTCAAGGTTTCTTTAGTTTTAAAACATTACACTATACGACATCTGAAAAACAAGTATATAACTTGCATTATGTTACAGACACTACTACAAGAACTCTCCTGTGAGACCAAGCTGTGATCCTGAGTGTAAGAAAAGGTTACTCTGTGATTTGAGATCAGGAAGATCGCATGACCGTAAAGGACTTTGTCAAGAGCTGGAGAGTCGGATCGATGCCAACACGAGAACAGGCTGGCGAGCATGGATATACAATGGACTCGCTCTGTCGTATGTTAACTATTTCACTGGATTCTGCTGGATAGGAGCAACTCTTAGAGAAGCTTTCACTCTCGACTAAACACTACTCACTCAAGGGAGAGGGGGAGGTGATGGTGGTGGTGGTAATAACACAACAACATGTTTAATTCAGATACATACTTTTAAATGTTTTTATTATAAATTTTAACATTTCTCACTGAAGAAAAAAAATTGAAGAGAAAATGAAACGCCTAATGGGGGTTTGAAACCAAGACCTTTTAGCTTTATACACTACTGCTCTGCCGTCGGCTGCGATGGACTAGTGGTTTATGCTCCTTGCCTCTGATCCTGAGGGTCGCAGGTTCAAGCCCAACTGGGGTTGATGTACTTTTTTAGGATGCAAAAATCCAAGGAGCAAGTCCTCTGGGAGGAACTTTAAGCCATGGGTTCCAAGTCTAAAGATATTCAGGCTTGTAAAAGATCCTTAAGCCTGAATAAAAAAGGCCTCTAAGCAAAATTTACTGATCTCATCATCCTAGTAATACCTTAGTTGCCTGTTAGATGTCTCATTGGATTGATATGTTGACCACATACCATTCATGACATCTATGGGCAAATAAGCAATACTACACCCGAGCTGCCGATTCTCCAGCTATGAAGTTTAGGTTGTATGAGGGGTAAAGGGAGAACTCGCCCTCTACTGCCAATAACAAAATGGTTGTAGTGGGAGTGAAGTTTGCCACAACCAATCACTGCTCTTGATGCAGCTATAGCGTGCTAGTAAGGTTTGAAATTGCTGAGATGATGCCAGCTGTATGTCTGCTAACCGCATACATAAAGCAGCCACTCCCACTGAATATCCATATCGGCAACACTGTCGTGAAAATGTCAAGGCCGGAGAATCAGTGGCTGTAGTGTAAATTAACTTGGTCTAGTAACTCCTAACAAAGTAGGCTTAACATTGGGCTATGCCATTATAGTTATAGTAGACTAATGCTCTGCCACTTAGCTACACAAGGCCTCCAGTCTAAACGCAAATTTTTTTCTTATACTTTTTTTTTAATTCCCAAGAGTGTCAAAAACTTGCGAACTGTTGCTTGACACACGAATGGTGGCATCTTATTTAAGAAGACTTTTAATGGGAATTTAACATAAGTGTTAAATTTATAATAATAATATTGAAATAAGCTCAACTGGCTTTATAAAGTCTTCTTAAATATGAAGCTGCCATTCGTATGTGTCAGTTTGTAGTCTTTGGTGCTCTCAGGAATTAAAATATATAAGAGAAAAAATTTCCTTTTAGATTGGGGTCTTAGGATGGCTCTGGCAATAGACCATTAGCATATAAAGCTAAAGGTTCTGGGTTCTAACTCTAGGCATATATATTTCTATATTAAATTAATGTTGGGAAGTAAGCATTATGAGGTATAATCATTAAAATTCATCAGAGAACATTTTGTTTAAACAACTCACCTCATAGGATTCATGCTTCCATGATACCACGATATCATGGAAGCATGAATCCTATGAGGTGAGTTGTTTAAACAAAATGTTTGCCAATGAATTTTAATATATTTTCCTATTCAAATATATTTTTACTGTAATATTCAATAATATGCTTAGTATATTGTGCGACAATGCAAACTAATTATTTTTCAAGGGAGGACCTATGTCTAGAAATTCATAGTTTTATTCTTATTAAGCATCAAAGTTTATTCAGATTGGGAAAGAAAGTATTACGGCCCAGTTTCATAAATAATTGTTAATATTTGACAATGTTTTAGATTGTTTTAATGTCCTCTGCTGCAGCCAAGTGATTTAAGGCACCATGTTGCGGTACAGAGCTATGGGACTTGCACTGGTATGAGTCCATGGGGGGAAGACATTTTCTTATGGAATTTTGGCTAGTATGGGATCCATGCTCATCAAGCTTTGTGAGGAATTTGGATATCCAAAATAGTAGTAGATCCAGGTTGAGAAAAACAGCTATAACAACTGGAAGACCCATAATGCTGACCATATGTCACCCCTATACTAGCTGGATGATTGTTTATTCTGTGACCAACATATGGATGTGAGACCAGCAGCCAGATATAAGGCTATTGACCCTCTAGACCTGTGATGCCATGGATTTTTTGTATTATTATAATAAGAATTTTAAAATAATAATGCTCACATCTTTGTGTTATTAAAACTACGATTGAGGAAACTAAATACCTGTGTATAGGAGAAGAAATAGAAAATATAAATTTCAACAATGGAGAAGAACTAAAACCTAGTATTGGATGCACTTACTTAGGAACAAAATTAGAACATTCAGGCGATAACACAGTGGAAATTAAAAATAGAATCACACAAACAAAACAAGCAATAAATGCTTTAAACTCTGTTTGGTGGAGCAAACATATTTAAAAAAAAGTAGAAAATTACAAATATATCAAACCATAATTCAGAGCATTTTAACGTATGGTGCTGAAGTCTGGCAAATTCCTGCCAGGGAAACGAAAAGAATTTTAAGTACAGAAATGGACGTTTTAAGAAGATCAGGTGGAAAATCTAGAATGGATAGAATATGAAATAAAGAAATAAGGGAAATTATGGGTGTAAAAGAGGAGCCAGACATCATAGACATTATAGAAAAGAAAAGATTACATGTCAAAAGATTGCCTAAAATTGTTGTGGAATGGATCCCAATGGAAAGGAGGAAGACCAAAGAAAACTTGGATAGAAGGGATACAAGCAGCTATGAATATCAGAGGATTAGAGGAAGATCAATGGATGGACAGAGAGGAATGGCGTTTGGTTTCCGGAAGACGGCGGCAGCTGCCATGATACCAGATGATGATGATGAATTGATAAATCTAATGCACCTACTCCAGTGGCCCATAGTGCCCAAAATATTTATTTGCAAACTCGGGTCTTTTCTTGAGAAATGGTTAGTTTACCATCTCACATAATAAATTAAGCACATTGTTGTCCTTGCTATTTTACATCATTCAAGGTAAATATTAAGAATCTCTCAGTGAACTATTTATTTACTTCATAGTTCATTTTATTGATTGATTAATAAATTGTTGATTTTAAGGCTGTGAAAAGTAAGGTTAGACATCATTGTTAGCTGTTAAGTTTAAACAATTATATAATTTAACTGAACTCTAATCTAAAATCAATAAACAATCATAGTTATTAATCAATATGAAATAAATAAATAGTTCACCAATGGATCCTTCTATATTTACTGATATATCTGTTAATTTTTTACTAGATATTGTCCAACAATAATTTTAATAGGAACTCGGTTCTGGTCCAGTTATGATATTGATTTGTACAGTGTATCTCAAATTAATATAGGCTATACACTGAAACACTATACCTCAGAAAAAAAAAAACAGATATATAGTTTTTGAGGTTATTTGTTCCTTAGGTTCTTGAGTATTCAAAATGGCCACATTCTGTCAAATTGCAATTCTGACAACAGCATATGACAGAGTAATATATTGACTGTATTTTTGTAAATGGAATAAAATTACTGACATTCAATTGCCTTTTCATTTTGTCCAGTGTTTTTGGCATATTCTGTAATTTAATGGCCATGAAAATACTGATGATGAAATAATAAATTATTCTGAAAGTGGTCTAAAAAGAAGACAATATATAAGTGAGGTGATATTTTTAATATTGAATTGAAATATATACTGTCATTATTTTGGAAAGAAAAAGTAATGCCTGAATCGGGAATTGAACCCGAAACCTCTAGCTCTGTATGCTAGTGTGATAACCATTACACTATTTCAGGCTCTCGATGCAAACACAGATTTTTTTTCCTCATATACATACTCTTTATCGTCAGAAGCAGATAGCCATCGCTGTCTGTGCTATCTGCCAGCTTCTAATTATCTTCTTGCATCTTGTAAGCCTATATTTCCCTTAACAGAGATTTAGGCACTCTCCCCCTATAGGGAAGAATTTGAAACATACTAATTTAATTACACTTGTTTTCGTATAGATGTCCTTTGAGTGGTCTGTGGTCAGCGTTCTGCCTCATACTGACATCTAGGAAACCAAGGTAGTACTAGGACGGGAAAATTCGGTAAATTTTGCTTAGAGGCCTTTCATTCAGGCTTAAGGATCTTTTACGAGCCTGAAAATCTTCAGACTCTGGACCCACGGCTTAAAGTCCTTCCCGGAGGACTTGCTCCTTGGATTTTTCCATCTTAAAAAATCCATTGACTCCGGCCAGGTTTGAACCCGCGACCCTAAGGACCAGAGGCAAGGAGCATAACCCCTAGTCTACCGCGGCCGATTTCTAATTATAATAATAATAATAATAGTTCATCATTGCAAATGTTAAAATTTGAATTAATACATTGAAATATAATGTTTAACTGTTATAAAAAGTTATGTGATTTCTCATTAAAAATGTCTTCTTGAATCAGAAGCCACCAGATATAACTGATAATGGTGGCTATCTGCTTCTGACAATAAAGAGAATTGTATATGAGGAAGAAAAATTAACATTTGCATCGGAAGCCTGAAATAGTGTAATGATTAGCACACTAGCATACAGAGCTAGAGGTTTCTGGTTCAAATCCTGTTTCAGGAATTAATTTTTCTTTTCAAAATAATAATTGTCCATCATTGCAAATGTTAAAATTTAAATTAATACATCAAAATGTACATTGTGATCTTTGAATCCCCTCAAAATTAGAACTTGGTGGTGATGTTCCAGATTAAATTCAACATTTTTTGGCCTCACCATTTTGCAATAAAATTTCAGTGTACATCTATTTCTACCATGTTTGTTTGCAATGCTTTGAACATGTTGAAGTGAAAAGTGCAAACACAATTATAAGGTAATGTGAGAAAAAGCTGGATAATGGCAAACAGCTCTCCGCGGTGCATACAATGCACCAGCTGATAGAGTTGTGGAGATCCTCATATCCTCAGTCACCATAAGCATTCTCTATAGTCACAAATGTTACAAAATAATTATTTAATTATTCAAGTTTACAAAGTTAATGTATAAATTAATAGTGAGTGGAGAACATATTTTTAATGACTCACCTCATATAATTTCAAATTTCTTTGATACCGGCGGTTTCAGACAATATCTTGTCCCTCTTCAGTCATGGCTTCCGCCGGTATCAAAGAAATTTGAAATTATATGAGGTGAGTTGTTAAAAATATGTTCTCCACTCACTATTAATGATATAACCTCATAATGTTTACTTCCCAATATAAATTTAAATACATTAATGTATAAATTATTAAAATTCATCGGAGAACATATTGTTTAAACAACTCACCTCATAGGATTCATGCTTCCATGATATCGGGATTTCAAACATAGTCGTATAAAGTTTAGTTGACTTTTTAGTAATTAACATTATGAGGTATTATTTATTTAAGTATAATTTTATCACCTCACCTCATATTCTTCTTCTTCTTAGACCGGTTTCAGGACCTTCTTTGGTTCCATCTTCACTATTTTCACGACTGTTGTTATATCATCTTGAAGAGCAGCCTCCTTCTCCCTCTGTTGGTAGAGCAAAGAACCTCAAAATCAAATCATTTTCCCAGGGAATTTCAGAGTTCATTAATTTCTCCTTTCCATTTTTTGAATGGGGAAAAAAATCTACATAAAAAAACCGAAAGGCACAGAATCTGTTGAGTGTAAAGAAGTTCAAGTAATCAGTGTGCAGGAAAAGAAAATTATAAGCCATTATGTAGATTTGGCTCTTGTGAAATAATTTAAAAAAAAGTGATGTAGCTTGTCTTTTCTCTACTTTAAGAATTTCTTAGATTTTGCCACTTGAAATATAAATCATGAAAACTATATATCTGATTGCTGAAATGTGTTCAAATAGTTGTAGGCTGAAAATAAATTTGAGATTCTTTGTATTATGTATAATAATCAGCTATTATTTTAATATTGTAGCTTTAATGTGGCTTCGTCACTTTTTATTTTTCAGATTTAGTTTTAACGAATATTCAGCTTGTTTTTCTTTTTTTTAACATTGTTAATGATTTTTGTTAGTTTTTAATTTGATTATATTATTCATTGACAAGATTCTGTTTCTTTAAAGTAACTAATTAGTTATTGATATACAAGTAACAGAGTGATTCTGTAAGAGCCTGCAAAAAATAAACATGAGATGGGGATGCTCCATTCAATAATTTGAAATAGAGAATGTAGGGTCCAAGAAGCCAGTTTAATGAAATATGGGAGTATACTTGTCTTTCACATTACTGTCCAGTCTTTTTATTTGCATTATTTATCAGTAATTGCAAATACCATCATTGATACAATTAACGTATCATTTTGTATCTTACAACGGTTGCTCAAACTGATGGCCACCAACCTCAATGCAAGCATGACATCAGCATACAAGATTCTTTCGATGTTAATATTATTCGTTTTTAAACACCTTAATGATGGACAAATTATATTTCTTCTTCTTCTTCTTCTTCCTTTCAAGTATTAGGCCAAGGCCTGTTACGATCCTATAGAAAATTTTCCCTTATGGGAAATTCTCATATAAGACTTGAAAGCATAATAATAGTCCCTTCGATTGGTTGCTGGCCAGAGGAAGGCAAGACCAGTGATGGGGCTGCCATCTTATAGCCTCTGGTCAGGTTTTCTGGAGAAGAAAAGAAAATAAAGGAAAGAAGAAATGGAAGAAAGGAAGGACTCCCTAGCCCTCGGATGCCCTAATAGCGTCGGGGTCGAAAAAACAAGAGTTAACCAAGAGAGGTTAGATAGTAAAGTTAAAAGAGTGCAAAAACACAAGTAAGTGGAAGAAATGTTTTGCACAGCTTGGGCACCTTGTGGTCGCCATCCACATATCCTCTAGATGAGGACCCCTGAGGGCACAATTGAAAAGAAAAATATACGCCTAGACTGGGGTTTGAACCCAGGACCTTTGACTTTCTATGTCAATGCTTTATAAGTAATGTTTAAATTCCCAATAAAAAGTCTTCTTAACAAAGAAGCCGCCATTTGCAAAAATCGTAGCAACTGCTCGTAGCATTTGGGGTTAGGGAATTAACTATGTGCAAGAGAAAAATATGCGTTTAGATTGGAGGCCTAGGTGGCTCAGATGGAAGAGCATTGACATAGAAAGTCAAAGGTCCTGGGTTCAAACCCCAGTCTAGGCGTATATTTTTCTTTTCAAATATACAAGATTCTGTTACACCTTGGTGTGTTTCAAATCACATCATAAGTAGCTACAATCCTGACAACTAATTCCATATTCAGTTTACACTGGAGTTTCAAACACAAGTGACTTTAGATATCCCAATAGGAAATAATCAAGGGGAGCCAAGTCAAATCCTGGATCTTGATTTTCTAGTCATCAGGCTCTTCCTTGCAGGAACTAAAGGATGCAGTACATGTAAATAAACAGCACAGTACATGTAAACTTGTAAGCATGTTAGATGTAAATCAGCTGGAAAACAGTAATGCTAAACAGTGTGATAGAAAAGTTTACTTTCTTATCTCCATAAGCTGCTTCTTGGACCCTAGGTTTCCTACAGCAAATTGTTCAATGGAGCATTCCCTATGTCCTGTGTAATTTTTGCACATTCTTACAGAATCGCCCTGTAGAGGATGTTTCAGAAAAAATGTGGAAAAATGAAACTAGAAGTAACAGATGTTCTACTGAACAATTGAGTTAGAGAATTTGTAGCCTAAAAAGTCAACTTACGGAGATATGGACAAGAGCATGAATGCATGTTATAGTAAAGGCACTGAATATCAAAGAGAGCACTTTCCTTTGATCATATAATTAAACATCTTGCACAATAATGTTGAACAAGCTATTGTTTATTGTTATCAATTTGTCTAAAACCTACTCTATTCAAAATGAATCATGATTGACTTTTTAGGAATTAACGCTACGAGATATTTTATTTGAAGAGAAAAATATATAAAATATATCATTTATCCATCATTGAGATGTATGAAATAAATAATAAATATATATGCCTGAATCGGAATTTGAACCCTATGTCTCTGGTTCTGTACACCAGTGCTCTTGACCACTAAGTTACCAGGCATTCTGATTCCAACACATATTGTATTCATGTAGACTTTCATGGCCGGAGTTGCTATGATGATCTTGAAGAAGATTTTTGGGCTGTAGGTCGAAACGTCGGGGAACTACAAGCCTCATGGCCTACAGCCCGAAAATGTTCTTCAAGATCATCATACCAACACATATTATTTCTCTCCTTTATTACATGAATTCCCACATGTCGAGGCTATGATCTTTTCATTCCACATGTGCCTCTAGCGGCTTCTTTATCAAGAAGACTTCAATAGGAATCACATCACATTTGTAGTCACTGATGTTTATTTTTTATATTAAATTTAACACATTCTCACTGAATGTCAAATTTTATTTGAAGAGAAAAATACATGCGTGAATTGGGATTTGAACCCGATGTCTCTGGTTTTGTACACCATACTCTTGTCCGCTAAGCTACCAGGCATTCCAATTCAAACACACATATTATTTCTCTCCTTTACTACATGAATTCCTGCATGCCGAGACTATGAACTTCTTCAAGACGACATAACAGTCGTGAAACTACTAAGGATGGAACCTAATTAAGTCCCAAAACCAGTTTAATAAGAAGGATATGAAGTGAGGTGATACAATTTTCCTTAAATATATAATACCTCATAGTGTTAATTTCTAAGAAGTCAGTTTTAAGGACGACTGAAGTCTAATGAGTCATAATTTTTACTACCTAATATCTTCTTGGTATTTTTTAAATTAATATTATATTTCGAAGTCCCACGCCATAGCTGAGTGGTTAAGAGAAGAAGCCTTATTGCAAAGCTACGGGATTTACACTGGTTCGAGTCCCCATGTGGGGAAGAAATTCGGCCAGTATGGGACTGATGTCCACCCAGCATCATGAGGCATTTGGGTAGCTACAATATGTAGAGACTCCAGACTGAGAAGACCAGCTATAACAGCTGGGGGACTCGACATGCTGACCACATGTCACCCCTACACTGGCTAGATGATCGTCTACCTCTGTGATTAACACATGTGGATGTGAGGCCAGCAGTCGGATGGTAGGCCAAGAGCCTTCTAGGCCTGTCATGCTTTGAGTTTTTTTTATTTATTATATTTCAAATATTGATCTGTTAAAAATGCAGTGTATAAAGTTTACCATATGCACTCTTTCAACTATACAAAACAATCTAATTAGGTTATAGCTTCCATCTGCTTGTTTGAATATTCACTTCTATTGCAGTTAATACAGTGAAGTTTGCATGAGTTGTTCGCTGCTATGAGAGAATATGTTTCAGTTCAGTGTCAATAAAATAAAATAAGTTAAAATATACCTTCTTTGGTAAAATCCGTCGTCCTCAACTTATAAAATATGTAATTTTTATGCCTGTAGGCCTTTCAGAACATCCGTTCCATCTTCAGCAGTTCACTCTTCGCTACAGCATCCAGTATGATGTCGTGTCACGACAAAGCCACATTAGGATCAGCAGCATCAACCATCATAAAAAAAAGTAAAGTGATCCCACAACAGACCCGGAGGTCCTTGGGGTAGTAGGAGGTTAAGGCTCCCACTTTTTCTAGACAATCGGCACTTTATGTCAGCCAGGTTGTCAGCCCTGCGTGACGGCCGCCTTTACCCCAGAACAAGCGTCTGGTACTCATTTCCGTTAGAGGCTGAGTCGACCCCAGGGCCATAGTGCCGCCAGAGGGTTTGGGTCAGTTTAAAAATCCTGGCCCCAACGGGACTTGAACCCTTGACCCTCCGGCTTGTAGCTCAGTGCCTTAACCACTACGCTACGGCGTGCCCCCTATACTAGATGCTATAGCGAAGAGCAAACTGCTGAAGATGGAATGGGTGTTCTGAAAGGCCTACAGGCATAAAGATTACATATTTTATAAGTTGAGGATGAAGGATTTTACCTAAGAAGGTATATTTTAACTTATTTTATTTTATGACTCTCTACCTCAACGGTTTTAACAATGAATTTTATTAGTATTGATTCAGTGTCAATGTTCACAATGATTTGGATGTTGCATTTTCTGATTGCTGGATTTTAAGGGAAGGCCTATAAGGTCATCTAACTTGAATCCACTCAATCAAAGAATAATAATTATAGATATTTAAACCAATATCTCATTAAAATGAGTTCTCAGATCCTAGGTTCCATAAATCAAAATATTAATTAGAGCATCCCTTACTTTTTGTTTTAATTTGTGCACACTTTTATGGACCACTTGTATTTAAACTTCCTGAGCTTTAAGTAAGGAAGTTGTGTATCCCTCATCAGTGGCCTGTGTGCCTTGAAGAAATATACTTGTCCAAGTTTTAAGATTTTAAACTCTTATCATGGAGTAGTATAACAGAATAGGAAACTCATGTAATTTATTTTACAAGTGATGCTGCTGTAATATGGGCTGTTTATGCTGAATTTATAAAAACAACATAATCTGATAAAAACCAGCTATAACAGCTGGGGATCCGACATGCTGACCAGATACCACCTCTATACTGGCTACCTATCTAGATCTGTGATTAACATGTGGATGTGAGGCCAGCAGTTAGCTCATAGGCCAAGGGTCTTCTAGGCCTGTCATGGCATAGAGTTTTCAGTTTCGTAATCTGATGACCAGCTATAAAATTAGTTAAATTCAGTTTATTTCCATAATTAAGTTATTCTTTCCTTTAATTGTTATTATTTTTATAATTAATATCATACTATATATATTAAAAATGAACAAAGGTAGATTAATGAAGGAATACTATAAAAGTGTCAAATAATAGGGAAGACAATTATATATCAATATATAATTAACTTTCAACATTTGCAAGAATAGGGGATAGATATGAGACAAGAAAAATTAATGCTTGCACTGGAAGCCTGAATAAAGTTCTTAGGAAAATTTTTGGACCAAAGAGAGATGAACAGACAGGTGAATGGAGAAGACTACATAACAATGAACTACATGGTCTTTATAGGAAGCCAGATATAATAAGAACAGTTAAGTCTCGTAGACTGCGATGGGCAGGACATGTTGCGCGTATGGGGAATGAAAGACGTGCATGGAAGCTTCTTGTAGGAAAGCCAGAGGGAAAACGCCCAGTTGGTAGACCAAGAATGAGGTGGGAGAACAACATTAACTATGATTTAAGGGAAGTAGATTATACAGGGAATGATTGGAAAGCATTAGCTCAGGATAGGGATGTATGGAGAGCTTATGCCCGCGTGGCCATGAACCTTCGGGTTCGATAGTGCCAGTGAGTGAGTAAGTAAGTAAGTACTGGAAGCCTGAATGGTGTAATGGTCAGCATGTTAGTGTATAAAGCTAAAGTTTCAGGTTCAAATCCCAGTTCAGATGTTAATTTTTCTTTTCAAATAACAATTACATATATTTTTTTAATTTTATTTTACTGAAAATTATACATATCATGAACTTTAGAACATTTAGGGAGAATCGTAATTAAATATGGGAAATAATATTATGAGGTTTTTATTCATGATGAATGAGTAATTTTCTATATCTTTTACCTCGTAGTTTGTTTTCTTAAACATGGGAACTGCAGTTTTCAAGAGGAAATATCCCTCCCATGAGTCATAATGTCAGTTGAAAATGAGAGGGATGTTTCCTCTTAAAAACTGCAGTTCCCATGTTTAAGTAAACATAAACGATGAGGTAAGATATAAAAAATTAATCATTCTTCATGATTTAGGGAGATATATAGCCTTAAAAAGAGAAAATTCTCCTCTTAAAATATTGGAATCCAAGAGGACCAATACTAAATATGTAGGCATTTCAATAACATATTATACTCATGGCTTCTAGAATTTTTCTGCATAGCTTTGTAATTTTTATAATACAGTAAAAATATTTTTAAAAATCTAACTTGTTCACAAATTAAGAATTATTTAACTTAATTACTTCATGAGTTCCTGAGAGAAAAAAGTAATTCTTTTTATTTCCCAGTAATTTTGGGGCTAAGAGTCTAACTTTAAAAACTATTTTTATAATAAATTTTATTGAGAATGACTATTTTAATAATTTTTTCAGCATGTATTAACAGTCAACTAAAATTATAATAGTCTTATATTGTAGACTATTTTGTCACTATAATTCTAGGTGTCAATGAATACCATACAATTTTCTTTCTTTTATATTACTCCATGTTGTTATACATTTATCTACAACTGCTGTTACAACAGTGTACATTTTTAAATTTGGTATGCGAGGACTGAAGGCTAGTTCACACTGGTACTGCTTTCTTCTGTACAACTTCTTTCTCCTTATTGAATTTAAAGAATTTATAAATTAATTAAATAAAAATAAAACTAAGTTTATTAAGTTATGTAGGTAGGAAATATCACTATGAGGTTTATTTTAATATTGTTTAGTTGTTTCTTCACTCACCTCATACTTGGGAGTTAAGAAGTATGAAGTGAGTGAAGAAACAACTAAATAGTATTAAAACTGAGTTTATTTAATTAATAAATATGGATTTTCATCAAGTAAACACCAACTAGATTGATAATTTATAAATTATTTCCACTGTATATTTTCTTTTTATTCTTTGGACTTCACAGCTAGCCTGCAATATACAGAATATCCTAAATGTCTTGCTTCAAATTATTGCAAAAAGTAAAATAAATAAATAAGCTCATGACAAGAGCTCAGAAGAGCCAAGGCTAACTGCAGTGGTTGTTATTGCTAGCTAGCAGATGATTGATAGAGAGTTGCTTTGTTAGCATGACACAATTTCTCAAGCACAGTTTGCCTTCTTAATTGAATTTCACTACATTTATATTTAAGTAGTTATCAGATGACCTTGTGAGGGACAGTTGATCCTCTTCCACGCCATAATTTGTATTAAAAATGTCCTATGATAAAGTGAGAAATCAAAGTCTGGATACGTGGAATTCAGTCAGACACACTAACTGGTTTATGGTACATATTCCAGTCCTGAACGATTTTATTTTTTAAATTAACACTTAAACCGGGAATCGAACCCCAGACCTCTGACTCTGAGTTCAATTCCCGGTTTAAGTGTTAATTTTTCTTTTCAAAAATAAAATCTTTTATTATTTAAAAATGAATTGCAGCCCAATAAGCTCTCTCTTTTTTATCCCAAGAGATTTTTTTTTTTAATTTTATGGAATTTTGATCAATTTATGTCAACTAATACACAACGTTTTACTACACTCAATACATGATATGTCACATAATGATACAACCAATTTCTCATGCATGTATTCCAAGTAAAGCAGTATATATAAATTTATATATTTCACATAACAATAATAAATATTCATTCTATCCTGAGGACATTGGGACTTAAGAATCAGTTGGCATGTGAACTAGCCTTTAAAATCTAAAAACTCAAACAGTTTGTGCAACTTTTCAATGTAAATTAAACTTTTAAATTGTTGACAAGTTTAATTGTACAGTGTACAGAGATTGTATGTTAAGAAAGAATATTATTTTTTATAATAATGGTTATATTCAGAATCAAAATGCATGTTACTTAAACTTTTAAGAAATATTTTTACATACCTTTAGCAATATTCTTCCTGTTTCAATTACTATTTAACAATTAAACAATTCTTAGCCGTGAATGTAAAAATATTTTTCTACTATTGACATAAAATATAATTTCTCAACACATTTATGGCTGATTTTAACAGCAGATATGAGTTTGTGTGTGTGTTCCAATACCACCCATTGCACTCTACGTGCTTCTGGTTCTGCACTAGGCAGATAGATGGCATTAATGTGGTCTATTTTCAATATATGCACCACTTTAGCAGAGCACATTAGTATGCTACTGGTCCTGAGGGTTGCAGGTTCAAACACAGCCAGAGTAGATGGATTTTTTAGGATGGAAAGATCCAAGGAGCAATTCCTCCAGGAGGGACTTTAAAGCCATGGGTCCTGAGTTTGAAGTTTTCAGGCTCGTAAAGGATCCTTAAGCCTGAACAAAAGGCCTCTAATCAAAATTTATCGACCTCAAGATCCTAGTAATACCTTAGTTGTCTGCTAGATGTCTCATTGGGTTGGTATGTTGACCGATGACATCTATAGGGAAATAAGGTAACTAAATTAACGTGGTCCAGTAACTCCTAACTAAGGAGAGATTGTAGCTCAACATTGGATTGTGCCGTTATAGATAGTTCCTAATTAAAAGAATTTTTGTCCTTAGAAAAATATTTGTGTAAATCTAATAAACTTATATATCATTATATTAAATTAATGTTGGGAAGTAAACATTATGAGGTACAATCATTAAAATTCATCGGAGAACATTTTGTTTAAACAACTCACCTCATAGAATTCATGCTTCCATGATACTGCGGTTTCAAACACAGTCATGTTCATCCTCAGCCATAACTCCGACTGACAAAATTCTTCAGCTGTCAACTGTTTTATTGTCACCATCCTCCGTGCTGCTATCCATGGTTGAATTTTTTAACTTCGAAATCAAAGTAATTTCATTAGGGATATCAAAATTCATTGATCTATCTTTATTTTTCTGAATGTATATCTTCTCCCAAACTGTCAATTCTAAAGGCTTCTCCACTTGTTTTAAAAGTTTAGCCTCTCTTTCAATTTTATGATCTTCTAATAAACTATGTACAGCAATTGCACAAGTGAAATTGAAAAATCTGCAAATGCTGCAATAGCTTATTAGAACATCATAAAACTGAAAGAGTTGCTAAACTTTTAAAACAAGTAGAGAAGCCTTTGAAATTGACAGTTTGGGAGAAGATATACATTCAGAAAAATAAAGATAGATCAATGAATTTTGATATTCCTAACAAAATTACTTTGATTTCGAAGTTCATAAATTCAACCATGGATAGCAGCACTGAGGATGGTGACAATAAAACAGTTGACGGCTGAGGAATTTCATCAGTCGGAGTTATGGCTGAAGATGAATATGACTGTGTTTGAAACTGTGGTATCATGGAAGCATGAATCCTATGAGGTGAGTTGTTTAAACAAAATGTTCTCCGATGAATTTTAGTAATTATATATCATCACTAATTATGACTTTCACCCATAACCTATCAGAAGAGCTAAATATTGGGCCTACTTATCTAAATCTGATTTGTTAATAAATCAACTTATAAGTTTCTTTCTTCCTCAGCTATAACTCAGGTTCAAACAAATGACAATAGGTACATGAAGTAAATATTTTATAATGAACAAAGATACTACCAAATGGTGTTGGTTCCAATGGCCTAGTTTTACATGCTCACTTCTGGATACATGTTTTGCAGGTTCAAACCCAAATGGGGTTGATGGATTTTTTTCAGGCTGTAAAAATCCTGATCTGGCTTCCTTTGGGAGTTCAGTGTCCCAAATTTACAACAGAAGATACTCATAATTCTAAATTATGTTACACTTATAATTCACTTGCATTATATATTTTTTTTTTGGTTGTGGTTATTTCTTTTCTGGAACACTTACCATAGTTGTTAAGTGCTTTGTAAGCTTCTAGAATGCAGTTGATGATTGCATCGCCCATAGGCAGTTGGTTGCATGGACAAACAGACAGAGCATGTAAGTGATCACTATTCACTTTATATCAGTTACTATGTTAACTGTAGCAATTATTGATAAACTTATTTTTATGCCATCTTAAAAAAGTCATATCTCAACATACATTAAAATTACAATATTTCTGTTTTATAGCATTTTCATGTAATTCTTAAAGATTTTACTTATGCTAACGGTAAAGAAGATGGGACGTAATCTAATAAGCTATACACATCATATGATTAGTATTTTATCTTTTTCACGGATTGAACTGCAAAAGGTTTGTTCTGGTCTCAATCAGAAAACTGATAAATACTATTTGAGAACTGTTAGTAATAATAAATTTCCTTGGTTGCTTTACCAGTGCCATGTAAGATAGAAGAAATGGTGGGATTGCTACCTTAAGGCATTTCTTCAAGCCACTTGTGTACTATCCCCAACAAGTAGGGTTGACCCTTCCAGTTCCATTGCCTTGTATGTCGATCCAAACATTGAGGTTCTTTTTCTCCAATGTTTTTATTTAAATTAACATTTTCCAATCCTGGCCATATCCCTGGACAGGGTCTCTCATTATACTCTGAGAGACTGGGTGGGCGACAAAACTTAGTCACTATACAGTCAGATTCAACCCAGGAAGTTACTGTGTGTTTACAATAGGGAACTGGGTAGCATTTTAACAGTATTTTCTTGAGAGAAATCCTTATATAAAACTGAAGATTGCAACACAGCAGGTACATAGTTGTAAGTTGTAGGCATCCAAGCCACCCGCTCTTAAAGAAAAAAATAGTTACCACTTGTCACTGAGCTCTTGCAGATCTGTACTATCCTGTGCAAAAGTGTCGACTCTCATATTTACTATAAAACTAGTTTGCATGCCATAAAAGAAAAACTATATTTTTTAAATGTATAGTACATAGAGTTGGAGGAAGTACTGCTAACCTTGCCCCTCCACCCCACCCTAAACAAACAAATACCGTTATTATGAGTTTGGCAACATCTACCCTCTGTACGTAGGGGGACACTGGTGTAGCCCGTAAGATATGTAGTAACTTCCTGGGTTGAATTAGAGTGTAATTAATATAGCGTCCATCCCCTGCCAAGAATTACCCAGTTATATACAGTTTCAGCAAAAGCCCCCTGCATATACTTGGCCCGGGTTAATAGTCTTGTATGAAACCAAGGCTAAAGGTATAATTATAAATAGTATTTCTTAATATATTACACTTTATCCTCTTTCTCTGCATAAACAATAAACAAATTAATAAAATTGATAATACTGTAATAATTATAGTCCCACGCCGTAACCAAGTGGTTAAGACAAGAAGCCTTAGCGCAGAGCTACGGGACTTGCGCTGGTTTGAGTCCCCATGGGAGAAGAAATTTTCTCATGGAATTTCGGCCAGTATGGGACCGGTGCCCAACCAGCATCATGAGGCTTTGGATAGCTACAATAAGTAGTGATTCCAGGTTGAAAAAACCAGCTATAACGGCTGGGGGACCCAGCATGTCACCCCTATACTAGCTAGATGATCATCTACCTCTGTGATAACTAGGGCTAGGATTTTTATGTACTAAAAGTTAAGATTGCAACATATTATAATGAGAAGTTAGACATATGATTGTCTTTTGTTTTGGTTTCATACGCAAACAGTTGAATAGTATAATGAGAAGTTAGACATATGACTGTCTTTTGTTTTTGTTTCACACACAAACAGTTGAATAGTATAATGAGAAGTTAGACATATGACTGTCTTTTGTTTTTGTTTCACACACAAACAGTTGAATAGTATAATGAGAAGTTAGACATATGACTGTCTTTTGTTTTTGTTTCACACACAAACAGTTGAATAGTATAATGAGAAGTTAGACATATGACTGTCTTTTGTTTTTGTTTCATGCATAAACAGTTGAATAGTATAATGAGAAGTTAGATTTCTGACTGTCTTTTGTTTTGATTTCACACATAAACAGTTGAATAATACATACTATTTGCATTGCAGTCTTATCTTTTATTACATAAAAATCCTAGCCCTAGTAATAACACATATGGATGTGAGGTCAGCAACCAGATGGTAGGCCAAGGGTCTTCTAGGCCTGTCGCGCTTAGAGTTTGGAGTAATAATTGTATGTTATAATGCTCTAGTGTAGTGGGTAATTGATAGTATTTTGTCCCCTTTATGCTATTTTCAAAAAACAAATCTCTTAAAAATAAAAATTTATTCTCTGTTTTGGTTTCATTTTAAGATTGTTCAGTCTCAAATATTTAAGAATCAGTACAATCATTCAATAAAATTAACTGAATTGAATATTTCACTGACAGAACGTTACAACTGTATAGTTAAACAATTATCGTATACAGGAATTACCAGTACCACTCAAGATGCATCATGAGTAGCGTGTCATAAAATTGTGTATTTAGTGCAGAAACAGTTACATCCTCAGGTCCCAGCTTCTTTACTTCAATGTATTAGTTATATTGATCATTTTGATAAACTTATTTATAGCTAAACAATTTTCCGGATTATTTAGCACAGTTTATTTTATTTCAATCTCATTTTACAAAATTCTTAATTATTGGGAACAGAATAACATAGTTTTAAATGTTTAAAATGAAAAGTGGTGTTGTTCAAAGGCTTTTTTTAAAATGCTATCTTTCAAATACATCTTTACTCGAAACAAGTTTTTAATGCATGTTTAGAATGGCCATCACTGTGATGAAATAATAACTTAAGTCAAACATTTTATGAAATGTAAAGAAAAATGTATTGTACTGGTAGTATGATTGTGTTATAATTAGGGCAAGGCATTTAATGACCTATAAATTGGTAAAAAATGCAAAATAAAAAATGCATTTATGACCTAAAAAAATGCAAAACACCTATAAATTGGTAAAAAATGCATTTATAACCTAAAAAATGCAAAAAATGAACAATAAAATAAAAAAAACGAATAAAAAGTTAAGAATTACCAATAAAAATACTATTTATTAGATTAAGTACTCACTTGATTACTGAATTACATAAAATATAACTCAACATCAAAATATTAAAAGAAAAGTATTTAAAAATACATATTATGGTATCTTTTATTGCAGAAAATCCATTTCAATTACACAGTGCACTTTTACAGTAATTTTGAATTGCAGTTAACAATCAGAATAAGGGTAGAAGCTAGCATAAGCTCTAAGAAATTGAATAAAATTCCTAGAAGTGGGTAAGATCATTATGCACATACCTTGAAAAATAGGGGTAGTAGTTAGCAAAATAACTACTTAATTCCAAGAAATTGTATTGACAAGGAAAAATACTGAATTATAATAAAAATCTTAAATCAAATACAAATAATGTCACAGCCTACCGGAAAAGTGTAAAAAATGCTCAAAATGATCTAAAAATTGCCAAAAAATGACCTATCCCTAAAAAAGTTAAGAAAATGCAAAAAAATGCCCTAACAAATTGCTTTTATTTAACCCATTTTTTAATGCCGTACATTTTCATATATGCAAGCAATGTTTCAACCTTCATAAGAAAAAGATGCAAAATCATTAATTGCCTTGCCCTAGTTATAATATTAAAAGAGTGAATGTTTATTTTTCTTCGTCATATTTGTTAAATGTAATGCTTTATTGTTTTGTTTTCAGGAAATCAGTATTTACAGCTATTGTTTCGTTTTTCTCTGGCTGAAATCTTCACATTGCTGTTTCTCATGGAAGTATGTTAATGGTTATTATAAAGCCAGGTGGAGGTTAATTATAGAGATTGGCAAAACTGATCATTTAATTTAAATCAAAGTAGTTGAAAACAGTGAGTTTTATCATTGTGATTTTATATTTGCATAAAAAAATAATTGATTATATATTGACTTAGGTTAAAATGTATAAATAGAGCAGGTAGTCGACAAAATTGTCAGTCTCAAGACAACCCTTGAGGATGCCGGACGCAGTCTCTGGCGAAACGTTGGGGAACTATAAGCCTCAAGACCACGGCCAATAGCCTGGAAATCTTCTACAAGATCATAACTGTTTTTTTTTTAAATTAAATTTGTCCAGGACTGGAACATGTTAATCTAAATATAATATCAAAATATTAAGCTTTACTGTTTAAAAGTAATGAAAATTCTCATTAAAATACTTTGAATAAAAGTGTAGTTAATAGCTCTAGCTATGTGCTTTTGGACGTAAGAGAATTTTATATGTAGAAAGAAATGTTAAATTCTGTATCGTGTCTTGAATGGTGAAATGGACTGCAAGCTAATATACAGAGTCAAAGGTCCAGTGTTGGATTCCTGGTTCAGACTTTAATTTTTCTTTTCAAGGAATAAATAGGATGGATGTCTATCTGTAGCTTACATAACTTTATTATGTAGAAGCACAGTGTTTCAGGTTTCAAATAAATCTGTTTTCATCTTCTGTAATGACATGGATTTTTTTTCTGAATTTATGCAACTTGAAATTAATTTAATCTTTAATTACTTCATTTTTATAATAGTTCGCTGGGACTTGACTACAAGTTGTAGCACATACTGCTCTGCCTTTAAAGGTTTCAAAATTTGAGGTTACAGATGATGTTAAAACAACCAAACATTTTACTAGTATTTTAAAAACTTTTCACTCTGATAAATCTCAGTAAAATTTATTTGATTAAAATTAATTTGATTAATATTTTTAATTGATTAATATGTTAAATATAATTGTTTGTTATTGTATTTATTAAAGATAGAATAATAAATATTATAGCTGAGAATTTTTAAATGATAGCAGTTTTGCCAACCTCTGGTGTACTATATTGTATAGAACTTCTCTATCTATCTACAGACAGTATTCTTGGGTACTCTTCTATTTAATGGTTTATTTTAGGAAGTTATATTTTGAGGTTCTTTTATCAAGTTTTTTTTTTTAAATCTGGAATCATCTTACCTCAATTTAATGTTGATTTGTTCTCGAACTTGTTTCTGGCCAAAGCTGAGGATGATACAGAAGATATATCAAAACATGTTTGAGAACAAATCAACATTAAATTGAAGTAAGATGATTCCAGATTTAAAAAAACCTTGACTCTTCTATTTATTTATTTATTTAAATGATGAGCTTAAGCATTCTTTTCAACTTTCCCAGAACTAAAAAAAAAAGTTACATTGGTCTTAATATCAAACATATAGTAGAATCAAATTATGTATACACTCATTGAAACACTATTTCTCAACAATGAGATGAGACAGAAATATATTTTTGCCACAGTGTAATCTCAATAGTGATGTAGAACAGGAACATATAGACTGGATTGTTAATAATGGAATATCATTACAGGCATGTTCAATCTGAACTTTGTTCCTCTAGTAGTTTGTGGTTTTGTGACATATACTGTGTTCTTTAAGGAATATATTATAGAGTGAGTATAAACATCTCACCTCATAAATAATAGAATTCTTGAGAACATGTTTCAGAATTCTATATCAGCTCATTGCTAAATATTTTCAAACTTACAGACTGAATAATTAAATATAAGAACAACTGGAAATAACATATTGATAGAATGCCAGAAGGAAAATTTCCAAAATTATAAACTGCACGGAAGGAGAAATGTTGGATGCCCACACAGAAGATGGTCTAAACAATTTAAATAATTCTAGCTTTCATGAAACCGGAACGAGCCAACAGGCTTAATCCCTGGATAATTATGATTGTAAATATACCAGCTTAGGCCAGTATTCAAGAACCAAGCTCTCTAGGCCATGCCATCTCTGTCTTTCATAAGCTGAGGTTCTTATCTTTTAATGTGTTCCCAGAAACTTTTTTAAATAAATATCTTGTTAGCACATGATGTTGAATAGAGTGAGTCAGCGTAGGTTCTGCATGACCCACATAATTAACCCTGGAGAGATGAGCTGAGAGTTGATCCTCGCAGGAAGCTTCGTTCTTGAATATTGGCCTTAATCTAATGGCTAAGTCCATTATTTCAGTAGTACAAGACAAATTATTCATATCATTATAGTTAGTACTCATTTCTATAAAATTTTGACCAGTTGTGTTTAATTAAATTCCCATAATTTAGAAAGCAACTTACTTTAATAAGCATCTTCCAGCTCTTTCTTTATGTACAATTTTTCTTCCCAATACATTCATTAAACATTATATTAATTGTTGGATTAACATCTTGTACATAGAAGGTATTTTATTAAATATTAATTTTCCAGCCTTACGCCCATCCAAGGTTTATAAGAACTAAACCTTCGATAGGTGTACGGGCCACACTTATCATTCCTTGATAATTGCAAGTGGGATCATGCCAAAATGTTGGAATCAGTGGCCAGAGGCCAAACTTGAATCCATGATGTGGAAAACCCAAGAAAACTTTCTTAATCATATATATATAATCATATATACACACATTCCTTGGCTAATTATTCACATACTGTTGTAATAATTTTTGCATTTTTTGTTATTTTTCTTCAAATTTTTAGAGACTGAAATTTGCACTAGAATCCCCATACAGCATTCTCTTCATGTCTATATTCTTGTTTCCCCATTATGTTTTTTGTAATTATGTGTGATCTGTCACTTGTTCACTTAGGCCACTATTGCTCTCAACTGCTACTGATTTAGCTAAATATTTTCATAATGAAACATGCATGCTGTGTCAAGGGAATTGAGAGAAAATGTATTTGAGAGGTGTTTGCCTCTTCAATTTCGTAACTGCTCAACTAAATCCACATTAGTGTAAATATTATATACAACTCAAATATGTGGAACAGTGAATTTATACACTTAGAGCAAAGGTGAATGAGCTGCAGATTTTCCATAATAAATCAAATTTTTTGTTTTGCTTTTAGGAATATTAGTTTTAATGTTATTTTTCAGAAGGGTAAGCCTGTTTTTGTAAATTCATACTCACCTGAACTTATATTTTTTTTTGTAACTCAGTCAAGCAATTTTGTGCACATCTGGTGTAATGATAGAAGTTTTTTTGATGACAACTTTGAAGAAAAAATGGTTAAAATATTGAGAGTAAATTTTAATAAAGATTGAGGAGCAGTGCTGAAAAGGTCTGATTTTATGATTTTATTATATTTAAATTGACGGTAATGAAGAGTTTATACAGTAACTGTTCTGATATGTTCCAATGCATAAATTTAAGATTGTAGGCTATACTTATTATATTTTTAATTTAAGTTTCTATTACTTGCATTATTTTAAAAAATGGTGATTTTTCTTCAGGCGGCGGGGCTGTCATCTTAATTTGAATGACCTTTTCACTTAATTTCATGGTGGTGGGTTAAAATTAAAGTAAGTAGCTAAGTTCTTGCATGCATTTTTTCAAGGGTTTAATATTTTATAAGTTTCAAATTATCTTTACAAGAATTAAATTAATATTATTATTACCTCACCTCATGTCCTTTTTCTTCTAGATTGCAGTTTCGGAGCTATATCTCCATCATCAGTAGCCTCTCGTCGACCGGTGTGTTATGACATAACATCGGTCGAAGAGAGGCTACTGATGATGGAGATATAGCTCCGAAACTGAAGTCTAGAAGAAAAAGGATATGAGGTGAGGTAATAATAATATTAATTTAATTCTTAAATTAAACCCCTGTGAAAGTTAAATTATCTTTGCAAATTACAGCCACATGGCACAACAGCTTAATGTATTATGTTTCATTAATGCAAACAAAAGAATCACCTATCTTCATATTAAAAATTCATATTAATTAAAAATAAAAATTGACAGATATCAAACAATACAAATTTTTTCCATTAGCCCATAAAAAAAGCTCTAGGTTAAAATTTTTACCTGTAACTTTTTAAAACATAATTTATTTATTTAACAGGGTTTAAATGTATACATCATCTTCTTCTTTAGTAGGCGACTACAACCTCATTGAAGTTTTGGCCTCCTCAACAATTTTCCTCCACCTAGATTTATCCTGGATACAGACTGGCCAATTTCCAATTTTCATCTGCAATATATCTTTTATAACATCATCCTGCCTCTGTTTTTTGGGCATCCAGCTGTTCTGGTGCATATTGGTTTCCATTTGTATATTCTTCTTACAAGCTTATCTTCCTGCATTCTATTTATATGTCCAAACCAGTGCAGTCTTTGAGCTTTAATGCAGTTTATTATATTTTTATTTCGCATTAGATTATTTAATTCAGAGTTCATTTGTATACGCTATGTGGCATCACTTTCTCTAATTGGTCCAAAAATTCTCCGTAAGATCTTCCTTTCAAAGATTAATGTTTTTGTTTATCAGACTCCTACAGTACCCATGTTTCACAGCCATAAGTTACAATCGATCTTATTACTGTATTTTACAGTTTTACTTTAGTTAATCTGGAGACAAGTTTACTTTTGAATAGCATTCTATTTTCATAGTAAGCTTTATTGCCCAAAGAAATACTTTCACCAATTTCTTCCTCTAATAGTTTTTTCCATTTACAGTTGAACCAAGATATTTATATGACTTTACTTGTTCTATATTTGTATCATTGATCTTCAGATTACTTATTTTTTCATTTCTTGTTGTACATTTTAAGTATTTTGTTTTGGAATTATTTATTGTTAATCCATATACAACTGATACACAACATCTTCCTGTGCCCAATATTAAGTTTTGATTCTCTTCCTCCATTCATCTCTATCCTTCCAGTCACCATCCTGCAGCCCCCTGTCCTTCATCAAATTCATAATTCCCTCTATCCATGCCTTCTTAGGTCTCTCTCTTGTTTTCCTCCGATTTGGAATCCACTCCAAACTCCTAATTGGCAATCTGTCTTCATTCATTCTCTTCACGTGTCCAAACCATTGTAATTGTTTATTTCCCACAAATTGTATAATTGTTTCGTTAAAGTTAATTTTTCCTCGGATAATACTGTTTCTGATCCAGTCTAATTTAGAGCAACGTGCAGATCATCTTAAAAAAATCCATTTCTGTACATTGCAATTTTGACTTTAATTTGGCATATAAAATGTAATAAATAAAATTATTTATAACCACTTTGAAATAATTGTAAGTAATAATAATAATAACCAGTAGCTGCTGGTGGATTGAGAATGTGGGGGGGGGGGATATCAGACTTAGATTTGCCAACATACAATCTTATCTATTTAAACTACCCTAACACTACAACCTGAAAGATCTGTTGTGCTATTCCCCCCTATGGAATGAAATTACTATACGTTTATTTAACTTTCACAGGGAAAGAACACTATGAGGTTTAATTTAAGAATTAAATTAATGTTTTATTACCTTACCTCATATCCTTTTTCTTCTATACTGCAGTTTCAGATCTTATCTCCATCGTCAGTAGCCTCTGGTCGACCGGTGTTATGTCATTTCTTCCTGCCAAGAAACGACATAACACCGGTCGACCAGAGGTTACTGACAATGGAGATAAGCTCCAAAACTGCAGTATAGAAGAAAAAGGATATGAGGCGAGGTAATAAAAACAATAATTTAATTCTTACTATATGTTGTTATGTAGCCTGTTATGGTGTTCCTAGTTTTGACACATCAACCATTCACACCTGACTCAAACCCCCATTTATTTGGGCTGGGGCCAGGGCCTTGAGGAGGGGCTACAACCCTCTGTTCTGGCCTTATTCTATCTTAAATTGACACACACAGACCAAGAGTCATGACTCATGAAGAATCAAGTGAGTATGCCTCCCCCCCCATTATATCACCACAATCACATATTTTAAACACCTGTGGTTACTAAATCAGATTATTTTTTACCTAACATGAGATGAAATGAAGGATGATATGAAATTAACAAATGAAGATGAAATGGCATGATAGGGGAGGAAAGAGGAGAATGTTGGAGGGATGAAATTTGGTAAATGGAAGAACCCCAAGAAAAACCTGAAAAATCGTGGTGTGCCCCACCAGGATCTGAACCTGGGGTCCCAGTCTGGGCAACTGTACATGCTAGTCATGCATCAACCAAGACAGCACCAACATACAGTACTATGCATTTATATACATTATATTATTAAGAATAGAAACTCAGAATGAGATTTCTGAGGAGTGTGGCTGGCTATACAATAATGGATCGAAGGCGAAGTGAGGATATATGAAGAGAACTGAATATATTCAAACTATTAGATAGAATTACACAATGTAGAGATGAATGGATGGACCACATCAATAGAATGGGTAACAATAGAATTCCAAAACAGTTTCTTCATTACAAACCACTAGGATGAAGAAATGTTGGAAGACCCAGTAAAAGATGGATAGACCAATTCTAACATGAGATCAGTACAGACCAACAGATCTAATCCTTGATGATGATGATATTATTAAGGTGTCTGACCAGCCTCATTGGGCAGCATTTCTGACTACAGTTCATGAGGTCCCAGGTTGGATTCCTGGTGCTTCATTGGCATTTATCATCCATCATATCATCGGGGTAATGTCACTTCACCTTCCAGGTGCCCCAACCTAAGAAATGGAATAAAATTCCGCCAATGCCAGAAATGTCATAAAAGAAACCTTGTGGCATTGGACAAAAAGAAATTAAGGCATATAGAAGTCAAAGAGGTTAAAGTTCACTAATTGAATAGTTGCCCTGAAAAGAGATCTAACCAACAAAAATTTGAAAATTGAGTTTTCAATGGATTAGTGATCTATCCATAGAATATTATGGCACGGTAGATGTAAAAATATCCCTACTCTCTTCCAGACCGGAATTATTAATTTTTGAAAATTGGCTTTCAAGCGAATAGTGATCTATCTATAACAAAATGACAGAAGCAGTTAGTCAAGTCATGAGAGGCAGTGCAGAAAAACAACTATTGCACATGTGCAAATTCATTCCACCACAGATCCATGAATTCTATCAGAATCTTAAATAAATTGAGTGAAAATAAAGACACAAAGAATATAACAAAATAACATTAAATGGAAAATAAATATTGAACACTCATATTCAAAATATGCTAACCACCTATTCCAATTTAATCATTGTTTCGATCCAAATTTTGAAATTTTACATGTTTGTGATAAGGGTAAGAAGTTGGATCCTTTGGAGGCTGTAGAAATAAATCAATTTAAAAGTAGTAATAAAATTTTCGACTTGATTTGAATGAATCGCCTTTGTTAAATTTAAATAAATTATTATTGTATTGTTGCTTAGATCAGTTGATATGTACTATAATAACACAATTCATAATTTAACGTGTCTGAAGAAGGTACAGTGTACCGAAACAGCTGTCACTGAATTATATCTTAATAAATATGAAAATCAAATAAAACTAAGTTTTATTTTTATTTAATTAATAAATATGGATTTTCATCAAGTAAACAATTGATTATTTGTTAATATTTAGTTAGTAGCATGTTATTTTGCATTCAAATTGGCTGTCTATATTTCCAATAGGATAAGAGATTAAAATGTATATGATATAATAATGGTAATTACCATGGACATTATATGTTTTTTTGTTTTCCCAACAATATGTAGTTTGTGGGTTAGATCAGTTTTTGGAACAATTATTCAATTGTCAAAATTAATGGCTTAGTGTGTCAGTTGTATGAAAGACAAGGAAGAAAAATGTTCAGAAGTAATGTTTTAGATTTGAAGTAAAGTTTAATGTTGATATATTTGAAAATGTGTATTTGTATTAATATAAAGAAATTGTGCTTTGTTTCAGGATGTCTGTAATTATGGCAATTCCTTCATTTACGTACAAAATCCCAAACCTAGTGTTGGGGCTGGGATAAAACAAGACATACAGTATATTTATTTAAAGTGACCAGTGCAGTGAAATACACAACCAACAAATTATTTGTAAATATTTGGCATAAAATTTAGCGATTCTCATTTTTTAGGATATAATTTTATCATTGTTTGTATGTTTTTTTAATTTTAAATTGTTTTATATTTTCATTGTTGTAAGTTGTTATGATACTCAGTATTGTTAAACATGTGCTCTTTGTTGAGCTTTGATTTTATTTGTGATATCAGATGAGAAATTTATAATTGAAAACTCTCTATTACAAGAAAATGATGCGAGTTCAAATTTTTCTAATTACCTTCATTAAAACATTGATAACAGGCAATGGTAAAGACGGGGAATTCTATACTAATTCCGAGCTAAGTTCCAGTAGTACCGTAAACAAATTTGCATAAGGTATTACGCCGACAATGTCTATAGGGGGAACCATGGCACTATTTTTACCCACCAAGTAAAGTAAAGTGATCCCACTACAGGCCTCAGGAGGCCTTTGGGGTAGTAGGAGATTAGACTCGTATCTATGAACACATTAGACCGTAAAAGTCGTTCTCTGCTTGTACTCTGCTGAGAAAGTTGCATCCAAAGACGTTTTTGCATACTAAAAAATCTGTTCATGCGATAATAATTGTCGAAATTCCTAAGCTACGTGACGAGGTGACTTAGCAGAGAAATGAATCGTGAGCAACCCGATGGGAACCAATGTACTTTGAAACCTTGCTGCTTTATCCAAGATGTCAGACCTTGAAGACTTTGATCATGTTTTCGGTATATGCGGAGAAGAGGAATTTAATAGAGTCTATCAAAGAATTCAACTGGAAGTACAGGAGAATCGGCATAATATCGCGCGATGCAGACGTCGTCATATACGGTTTTATTTGCAGGACGCAAATGTAAATGCATTCCTCTAGCAGACAAAAATAACGGAAGTGGTTTTATCACTGAGAATTCTGGGTAATTTCTTGCCAATATTACAAAAATGACGACTTCATGCATGACCAGTTAGTGGGTCGCTAATTCGATCTTTGCACTTGCTCACGGAAAGTCAGCTCACCGGTGATTGGAAGTAATTTGAGTAGAGACTAATGTATTTGCATGCGGCCCTAAGGCTCCCACTTTTTCTAGACAATCGACACTTGATGTCAGCCCTGCGTGATGGCTGCCTTTATCCCCAGAACAAGCATCTGGTACTCATTTTCATTAGAGGTTGAGTCGACCCCAGGCCCATAGTGCTGGCAGAAGGTTTGGGTCAGTTTAAAAATCCTGACCCCCATGGGACTCCAACCCTCGACCTTCCAGCTTGTAGTGCAGCCTGCCTTAACCACTATGCTATGGCGTGTCCCTCCAAATGACTTAATTGTCTATGGAACTATCATCGATAGAAACATTTTTCTTAGATAACATCATATTTTATGGGAAATAAGACTCAATACAAGGTAAGATGGTACCAATAAATAGGAACTTCCTCCATTTCTTATTTATTTATAACAAAAAATTATATATATGGGATGTCATAGCATAGCGGTTAAGACAATGCACTACAAACTGTAAGGTTGAGGGTTCGAGTCCCGGTGAGATCAGGATTTTTAAACTGACCCAAAACCTTCTGGTGGCACCATGGTCCTGGGGTCAACTCAGCCTCTAATGGAAATAAGTACCAGATATTTGTCCTGGGGGTAAAGATGGTGGTCATGCAGGACCAACATCAAGTGCCTATTGTCTAGAAAGAGTGGGAGCCTTAACCTCCTAGTAGTGGGATAACTTTACCTTTTTCTTCTTCTTCTTCTTCCTTCCAAGTATTAGGCCAAGGCCTGTTACGATCCTATAGAAAATTTTCCCTCCAGCATTTTGATCCTTCCGGGAAATTCTCGTATAAGACTTGAAAGCATAATAATAGTCCCTTCGATTGGTTGCTGGCCAAAGGAAGTCAAGACCAGTGATGGGGTTGCCATCTTATAGCCTCTGGTCAGGCTTTTCTGGAGAAAAAATAAAATAAAGAAAAGAAGAAATGGAAGAAAGGAAAGACTCCCTAGCCCTCGGATGCCCTAATAGCATCGGGGTCGAAAAAAACAAGAGTTAACCAAGAGAGGTTAGATAGTAAAGTTAAAAGAGTGCAAAACACAAGTAAGTGGAAGAAATGTTTTGCTCAGCTTGGGCACCTTGTGGTCACCATCCACATATCCCCTAGATGAGGACCCCTGCCTATTTTAATCATGTGTTCAGGCTTTTTCCATGATATTGAATAAAATTTCATTAAGAGCAGAATTTATGCTCAATGCTGATTTACCTGTAAATTCTGTTGTTATTTTCACATCCTCAATGGCTTTTCACTAAACTTTTTTGAAAATATTCAAAATAATTTATTTCTCTCCACTTTTCAAAGACTTTTTTTTTGATGCTTTAAAACTTCTATAGGAGAAGCACCCATTTGGAACAATTGAAATTCTAATGTATTCTGCATTGCACATGTATAAGAATTAAACAAAGAATTGCCTATATTTGAATTAATATTGGGAAGTAAACATTATGAGGTTATATCATTAATAGTGAGTGGAGAACATATTTTAATTGACTCACTTCATACATTTTCAAACTTCTTTGATACCGACAGTTTCAGACAAAATCATGTCCTTCTTCAGTCATGGCTTCCACTGATGAAATTCCGTGATTGTTGATTTCTTTAGTGACATCACTTCTTGTGCTGCCATCTTTCGTTGGGATTATAAACTTTGTAATTAAATTTTTATCCACCGGAATATCGAAATTCATAGATCGATATTCCGGTGGATAAAAATTTAATTACAAAGTTTATAATCCGAACGAAAGATGGCAGCACAAGAAGTGATGTCACTAAAGAAATCAACAATCACGGAATTTCATCAGTGGAAGCCATGACTGAAGAAGGACATGATTTTGTCTGAAACCGTCGGTATCAAAGAAGTTTGAAAATGTATGAGGTGAGTCGATTAAAATATGTTCTCCACTCACTATTAAAGAATTGCCCATTTATTTAATCTATTAAAATTTAATTATATATTTTAAGATTCTCCCATGTAACTTATGTGCTAGATAATATATATTTTTATTTCCTTTATTTTTAGTGTTAGAGAGTGAACTGCATTTTCTTACATGCTTAAAGGTAAAAACCATTATTTGACCAATGAAAACGCATTGTTTACATTACAACTGGAACTTAGCTTGGAAGAAGTATTGTCTACAGAATGGTGTGTGTACGTTCCAATGCCACCCATTTCACGTTACGTGCTTTTGGGTTCCTTGCTGGGCAGATATATGGGATTAATGTGATCTATTTTCAATTTATGCACCACTTCGGCAGACCACTTTACATAGATAATGTACTCTTGTATTGTGTACAGAGAAGAGTGTAGGATGAGTGTATGTTTGTTTATGTTTGTGTAGTGTAAAATATGTTGTTTGAGGGATGATGATAAAGAGAAGTGAAACCTAGTGCCAGCATGTAGCCTACTCCTTTCAAAAAGCACCAAGGGGGCCGCCAGGCTTAACATCCAATCTGACGGACAAATTACTATTAACAGTACCACGTGCCTTCTCAACATACATATTGCAGAGATTTGCAATTTAATGCAGGAATCTGGTGCCAATCTAGCGATTAAAAATTGCACACCACCACTTCTCCTGGCCCCAAGATTGAAAATTTTGCTATTAAATTAGTAATTAAAATTTTCAACTCTGCCGGATATCGGACCTGGGTCCGCTAGTCAGAAAGCAGGCACCGTAGTTAGCATGATATCTACAGTATGGTAAATTGAAGAAAAATATAAAAATGTATAAATGATTGTAAGAGTATATAACGACTTTATATATTGCAATGGAGGCTCGTGGATAGTGACTGAGGTTAGCCAACATATAATACAATGCATTTATATAGTAAAGTGATCCCACAACAGGCCCGAAGGCCCTTGGGGTAGTAGGAGGTTAAGGCTCCCACTTTTTCTAGACAATCGGCACTTTATGTCAGCCGGGTTGTCAGCCCTGCGTGACGGCCGCCTTTACCCCCAGAACAAGCGTCTGGTACTCATTTCCGTTAGAGGCTGAGTCGACCCCAGGGTCATAGTGCCGCCAGAGGGTTTGGGTCAGTTTAAAAATCCTGACCCCAACGGGACTTGAACCCTCGACCCTCCGGCTTGTAGCTCAGTGCCTTAACCACTACGCTACGGCGTGCTCCCATGCATTTATATGCATTGTATTATATGAAGTCAATGGTCAATGCATTTAATGTCAAACTTAATTCGTAAATTAATGAGTCATTTTATAACATCTTACTTCATATTTTATGTTTCTTCAAACACGGGAACTAGTTTTTGAGAGAAGGATCTCTCTCATTTTCAACCGACATTATGACTACCGGATTTTCATTGGAATCTCCATCAATAACGTTGCCATCTGGTATTGATTTGATGAACTTTGAGATGAGGTCACGTTCATCAGCAATTTCGAGATTCCTGATGAACGTGACCTCATCTCAAAGTTCATCAAATCAACACCAGATGGCAACGTTATTGATGGAGATTCCAACAATTCCAACAAAAATCCAGTAGTCATAATGTCGGTTGAAAATGAGAGAGATCTTTCTCTTGAAAACTAGTTCCCGTGTTTGAAGAAACATAAAATATGAGGTAAGATGTTATAAAATGACTCATTAATTTACAAATTAAGAACCTCATAATGTTATTTCCCATATTTAACTATGAATCAAACTTAATTGCTAAGCGTGGAGAATTATTTTCTTACCAGTAATCAAATAATGCAAAAAATGTAACTAAGGACATTATTAGTTAAGTATAGAAAAAAGAAAATACTTTAATATAATAAATTTGGGAATTTTAACATTATGAGGTTTTCTTAATAAGAATCAAATGAATCGTGAATTCTTCTTCTTCTTCTTCCTTTCAAGTATTAGGCCAAGGCCTGTTACGATCCTATAGATTACCTCATATATATCTATGTTTTTTTTAAACACAACACCGCGGTATCGGAAAAACATCTTTTCCATCCTCAGCTGTTTTCACGAGTCGTGAAGAAAAGAAGAAATCAGTTTGTGTAACCGCTAATGATGGAGCAACAGCTTTGAAACATATGTCTGACAAAACAACCATGAGGTAAGAATGTTAGAAAAATACAAACTCAATTATCAGATTAAACCTCATAATGTTACTTCCTAATGATTTTAAAATACGTTTTTCTCTCCAAATATAATTCACAAAGTTACCAAAAAGTAGAAATGTATGTTGCCTACTATCAAAATAATGTCATGGACCAAGATTTTTATAAATGGATTTCCTGGTTGTATAGTGAGAATGCCCCAATACATTTTCCAGGAGGAATGGTCTAACATCCCCTTTCCTATTCTATGGTACAATCTTTTGTAATGGAAATTAAATAGCAGAGACATACTTCAAGGTCTTGGTCATCACACTAAACACAATCGGTGATGGCAAAAGGGAATCTCACCGTGAAAAATGTAACATCATCCCAATGGAGCAATCCTCCATTAACAATCCCTTCATCTAGGTTTTAAAACGGAGCTATCATTGATTTATCTAAAACAATATTAAGAATATGTTAAGGTAGAATATGTTTATCACTCACCTCATATTGTTCTTCTTATTTGATTACAAACTAGTTTCGGAACATAGTTTCTGTTCCATCCTCAGTATCATCACGACTGTTGTTCTGTCGTCTTGAAGAGTTGTCCTTCTCTCCTTCCACTGGCTGACTGAAAAACCTCGAAACCAGGTCATTCTCACCGGGAATTTCAAAGTTCATTAATTTCTTCTTTTCGCTCTTTTGAATGTAGATCTTTTCCCAAACAGTAAGTTCTTTTGGTTTTTCTATTTGTTTTAATAATTTTGCTTCTTTCTCGATAAGATGTTTTTCAGACCATGCATGGGCAGCCACTGCAGATTTTTCTACTTCCCCTTTCTTGACATTCCTGAGATGTTCTTTAACTCTAGTTTTCAAATTTCTTTTAGTTTTTCCTGTGTAGAATTTCTCACATTCTTCACATTTAATTTGATAAATCCCTGATTTGTTTTCTTCTTTAATTTTCTCATTCTTATTAGGTCTAATCAGTCTACTGATGCTGTAGTCATTTTTGGGTGCTAACCTTATGTTGAAATCTTTAAAAAAATTTTGAAACTTGTGGTGTTTTAATGGATGATATGTGAATTTTCTAAATTTTACATTATCTTCTTTTACTTTTAGAAGAGTGCTTTGATTAATAAATTTTTGTCTTTTGAACTTGTTTATTTTTTTGAGTATCATTTTTATAGCAAAACCATTTTTCGTGGCTACATTGATTATGTGTTCTTTTTCTTTTTCATAATTTTCTTTGTTCATTGGTATGTTCACTAATCTATGTGTCAAACTATTGAAAACTGCTTCTTTGTGAGCTATGTGATTGAAACCTAAGAATATGTGTCTAAGTCTAAGGGTCGAATGTTTGAACGCATTAGACAGTAAAAGGCGTTCTCTGCTGAGAAAGTTTTATCCAAATACATTTTGCTTACTCAGAAATCTATTCATGTGATAATAATTGTAAGCTACCTGACGAGGTACGTTAAGATCATAGCTCAAGATAGAAACTTATCATGAAAATCCCGAAGGGAACCGATGTAGTTTGAAACCTTTCCAGCTTTATCCAAGATGTCGGACTTTGAAGACTTTGATCATGTTTTTGGTATATGCAGAGAAGAGGAATTTGATAGAGTCTACCAAAGAATTCAACTGGAAGAACAGGAGAATCGGCGTAATATTGCACGATGCAGACATTGTATATGGTATTATTTGTGGGACGCAAGCGTAAATGTGTTCCTCTATAGCAGACGAAAATAACGGAAGTGGTTTTATTGCTGAGAATTCTGGGTAATTCATTGCCAATATTACGAAAATGTCAACTTTCATGCATGACCGGTAAGTCAGCCGTTAATTCGATCTCAGCAATTGCTCACGGTGAGTCAGCTTACCAGTGATTGGAAGTAATTTGAGTAGAGACTAATGTATTTGCATACGACCCTAAATTACCCTTCACTTATATTTAACTTTTATAGGAATTAATCACTCTGAGGTTTAATTTATGGTGAAATTAAATGTTTCTTACCTCTCCTCATATAAATCTTCTAAGTAGATCGCGATTTCGAGACCATAACGGTCTCATCTTCAGTACAATCTTGGCGACTGATGTTATGTCGATCGGAAGAAACTCTTCTGAATATTTTCTTCCGCTCGACATAACATCAGTCGCCAAGACTGTACTGAAGATGAGACCGTTATGGTCTCGAAATCGGAAGAAACTCTTCTTCTGAATAGTTTCTTCCGCTCGACATAACATCAGTCGCCAAGATTGTACTGAAGATGAGACCGTTATGGTCTCGAAGTCGCGATTACTTAGAAGAGGAGAGGTAAGAAACATTTAATTTCACCATACTCTTCACTGTTCATTCTATTAGAGGTATAGCTAAATAATTTATCCATGAGTGTGCAAATGGGCATGGTTAAGTGATGTTTAAGACCAGCTGACAAGTGGGAGATAGGATAGGTGATTAGTGTGGGTGGGGATGCAAGAAAGAGCAACTCAAGGTATGAGAATATGATTGACACTGTCAGGAATATGAAAAAAAAAAAAAAAAGAGGAAATGTGTGTGGACATTTCTGGACATGGAAAAATTATTTGGGTTTATCTCCAACATCATAAAATAGTAGTAGTGAAAAAAAATATAACAATTCAAGACAATAAACATTTCAATGTCATTTATTGTATAATTGTTTCCTACATTTACAATAATAGTACAAAAATAAAAAAATACATGTAACTTTTTTTAATTACATTACATATTTCAATATAAAACTCCATGGTGTGATAGGATTTAGAAGGCCCTTGGCCTACCAGTCGGCTGCTGGAAATATTTTAATACATACATACAAAAACAGAAACTAATTAAAAATTTATATTCAATAAAAAAATTAAGTATGGTTCGCTGCCCATTTAAATAAGCTATACAAAACTCCAATTTGTGTTTTATGTAAAGAGAGAGTTCAATCATGAATGGAGATCTTAGATAATGCTGTGCACTTCAAAACTTTTGGCATCAACCATTACTATAATTGCTCTGGGAAGCAAGAAGGAGATAATTCAAGATCTTGCGCATTAGACTATTATTATTATTACTACAAAAAAATGGTTTACAGTAATTTGGACACAATGGTAAAAACTGAACAAGTTTGTTCAGGCAAAAGCTGCTGATACTACTACAAAAAAATGGTTTACAGTAATTTGGACACAATGGTAAAAACTGAACAAGTTTGCTCAGGCAAAAGCTGCTGCTACTACTACAAAAAAATGGTTTACAGTAAGTTGGACACAGTGGTAAAAACTGAACAAGTTTGTTCAGGCAAAAGCTGCTGATACTACTACAAAAAAATGGTTTACAGTAATTTGGACACAATGGTAAAAACTGAACAAGTTTGCTCAGGCAAAAGCTGCTGCTACTACTACAAAAAAATGGTTTACAGTAAGTTGGACACAGTGGTAAAAACTGAACAAGTTTGTTCAGGCAAAAGCTGCTGATACTACTACAAAAAAATGGTTTACAGTAATTTGGACACAATGGTAAAAACTGAACAAGTTTGCTCAGGCAAAAGCTGCTGCTACTACTACAAAAAAATGGTTTACAGTAAGTTGGACACAGTGGTAAAAACTGAACAAGTTTGTTCAGGCAAAAGCTGCTGCTACTACTACAAAAAAATGGTTTACAGTAATTTGGACACAATGGTAAAAACTGAACAAGTTTGCTCAGGCAAAAGCTGCTGCTACTACTACAAAAAATGGTTTACAGTAAGTTGGACACAGTGGTAAAAACTGAACAAGTTTGTTCAGGCAAAAGCTGCTGCTACTACTACAAAAAAATGGTTTACAGTAATTTGGACACAATGGTAAAAACTGAACAAGTTTGCTCAGGCAAAAGCTGCTGCTACTACTACTACAAAAAAATGGTTTACAGTAAGTTGGACACAATGGTAAAAACTGAACAAGTTTGTTCAGGCAAAAGCTGCTGCTACTACTACAAAAAAATGGTTTACAGTAAGTTGGACACAATGGTAAAAACTGAACAAGTTTGCTCAGGCAAAAGCTGCTGCTACTACTACTACAAAAAAATGGTTTACAGTAAGTTGGACACAATGGTAAAAACTGAACAAGTTTGTTCAGGCAAAAGCTGCTGCTACTACTACAAAAAAATGGTTTACAGTAATTTGGACACAATGGTAAAAACTGAACAAGTTTGCTCAGGCAAAAGCTGCTGCTGCTGCTACTACTACAAAAAAATGGTTTACAGTAAGTTGGACAGAAAGATAAAAAGCAGCAAGTTTCTAATTTAAAATTAATATTGGGAAGTAAACATTATGAGATAATAGTTAAATGCAGGCTTTTATGGCTGGTAATCATAGTGTTAAGGAGATTCCGGGCTATGTGGCCGTGGTAGGAATACCAGTAATGGACCATGGCCACATAGCCTGGAATCTCTCAACATTATTAGGTAATTACTTATTTTAGGAATTGTCACTATGAGGTATATTCATTAAGGTAGAATTTTTTATCACCCACCTCATATTGTTCTTATTTGACTATAAACTAGTTTTGGAACATAGTTTCTGTTACAGAACAACGGTCATGACGATACTGAGGATGGAACAGAAACTATGTTCCAAAACTAGTTTATAGTCAAATAAGAAGAACAATATGAGGTGAGTGATAAAAAATTCTACCTTAATTATTAGGTAATATTCATTTAACATATGGTCAGAGCAATATTTAAAATCTCACCTCACAAATCTCGTACGAGTATTTTCACAATAACAGGTTCCCAACGAAATCCCATCCATTTTCAGTCAAATCTTCGACTGATGAAATTCTTCCACCGCCAACATTTGAATGAAGATGGATGTGGTTCCGTTTGAAACTTGGTATTGTGAAAAACACGAGATTTGTGAGGTGAGATTTTAAATATTACTCTGACCACATGTTAAAAGATTCTTATATTCTTCATACAACTTTTCTTCATTACTTATTTTAGGAATTAACACTATGAGGTATATATTGTTTAGTTGTTTCTTGACTCACCGATGAACTTCCAAATCAATCCCCTCTCCTTATCACCGGGTACATCAAAATTCATAGTTGTATTTTTATTCTTGCATATGTAAATTTTTTCCCAAATTGTGAGTTCCTTCGGTTTTTCCAATTGTTTAAGTAATTAAGTCAGTCAGCCATTAGATGGCGCGGAGGTCAGTCTGCAGGAGATGAGGCCGTTGGACATCACTTGTGAACATAATACAGCATTGAGAATGTCACAAATGAAGTGAAGGAACTAGAGTCTGCGTGGGAGTTAAGAAGTATGAGGTGAGTCAAGAAACAACTAAACAATATTAAAATAAACCTCATAGCGTTATTTCCTACCTACATAACTTAACTATGAGATATATTTATTTAGGTAAAATTTTATCACTCACCTCATATTTTTCTTCTTATTTTAATTTAAACTAGTTTCAGAACTTTAGATTTCAGTTCCATTATCAGTATCTACGTGACCGTTGTTCTGTGATCTTGAAGAGCCGTCTTTCGCTCCTTATTCCTGGGGAGAATGACCTCTTGTCGAGGTTTTTCAGTCTGCCAATAGAAGGAGCAAAAGATGGCTCTTCAAGATGACAGAACAACGGTCGCGGAGATACTGATGATGGAACTGAAATGTAAAGTTCCGAAACTAGTTTAAACTAAAATAAGAAGAAAAATATGAGGTGAGTGATTAAATTTTACCTAAACTTTTCTTCATAATTACCTAAATTAGACTGGTGCAAATTGTTGTATGGTACTGATAGACTCTGGTACAAATTGTCAGAGAATTAATTCTGCTGGACTAATTGTTGTGGAATCAATATGAAGCATCTCCTTTCTAATTACATCTTATCAGATTGTTCATGTTTTCGTTTTACCATCTTATTTTTTAACATTGCCTTTTCTCTTTTTATGATTGCTGTTTCTTTTTTGAAGAGAGAGGCTTCTCTTTTTAATATTGCTATTTCGTTATTTAACATGGCTGTTTCTCTTTTCACTCTTGCTGTTTCTTGTTTGAAAAGAACTGTTTCTTTTTCAAGCAATGCTATTTCACTTTTCAATAGTTGAGTTTCTCTCTGTGTATTAAGTACATCCAGCTGCTCCTTGTTCAGATCCATCTGAGTCAAATATAATTTCTTCTTCACACTAAAAAGAATAACATGGAAATTATACAAGTAAATTTCAAATATTTAACTTTTATAGGAATTAATCACTATGAGGTTTAATTTATGGTGAAATTAAATGTTTCTTACCTCTCCTCATATAAATCTTCTAAGTAGATCGCGATTTCGAGACCATAACGGTCTCATCTTCAGTACAATCTTGGCGACTGATGTTATGTTGATCGGAAGAAACTCTTCTTCTTCCCTCTGTTGGTGGACCGATGAACCTCTGTATCAGGTCAAAATTTGCAGGAATTTTGAAGTTCATAAGTTTTTCTGAATGTGGATCTTTTCCCAAACCGTGAGTTCCTATTATTTGTCTAATCAAAAGCCAGTCTAACTAAACAAATAGACAAACAAAAGGAACTCACGGTTTGGGAAAAGATCCATATTCAGAAAAACAAAGGAAAACTTATGAACTTTGAAATTCCCGCAAATTTTGACCTGATCCAGAGGTTCATCAGTCGACCAACAGAGGGAAGAAGAAGAGTTTCTTCCGATCGACATAACATAAGTCGCCAAGATGATACCGTTATGGTCTTGAAATCGCGATCTACTTAGAAGATTTGTATGAGGAGAGGTAAGAAACATTTAATTTCACCATAAATTTAAAATAACTTGCATCATCTCGATAACCCTAGGGAGGTCAGAATCTTCTTACAAATCTCTTTATCCCTGGCAACCAACCTCCAGCTATCAAGTCCTAAGGACCTCACACCCTGTAATATTCCCATCATAAAGAATAATAATAATAATTTTGTAGATTATTTAACTCATGTCCCAATGATCAATCCAGTTTCAATGAATTTTGTTTTACAACCAATGAAAGTCGCGTTTCACCTCGCTCTTTATCAAATTCTCTTTACAAGCTCCTGCTTTGTGATAAAGAAAGCTTCTCCTTTTTAATATTCTAAACAGGTCAGAGCATTATTTTGCAGTGACTGACCCTCCAACAAGTACATTCAGTATAGCAAATAATGAACATATTCTTTCGAACTACATATTTGATAATCATAATTTTAAATGATTTTACTGAGCTGTTTACTAAAAAAATTAATTAATATCCTATAATGTTGGTTATAATATACAGTTTGACGCGTTTAATTTTTTCTCCACTAGGGTGCATTCTTACAGTATTTTGATCCAGTGGGTTATCAGTGATTGCGATCCTATTTGGCAATAAATAATCTAATCAAGTTGCAGTGAATAAACAAATGGAACATAACACATTTCTGATTTGTTTTCAAACATCGCCGTTTAAATTAAATATACATGTATTTTTTAAAATAGCGGTAACTATATTTAAATAATGATTTTTGAGTAAACAGCTTAATTTTACTCGTTAAATAGTCCTAACAGATGCCACTTCTTGATTTCCAAATCCTCTAGATAAATTGAAAATCACTCGTAATGATAATTATTGAGTCACTTGTGTTTAGGTAGAACATATTGTTTAGTTGTTTCTTCACTCACCTCATACTTCTTAACTCCCACGCAGACTCGAGTTTCTTCACTTCATTTGTGACATTCTCAATGCTGTACTACGTTCACAACTGATGTCCAACGGCCTTCTATCCTGCAGACTGACCTCCGCACCATCTGATGGCTGACCGACGAACTTCCAAATCAATCCCCTCTCCTTATAACCGGGTATTTCAAAATTCATAATTGTGTTTTATTCTTGCCATTTATAGACCTTAAATTGATCAGGAATGAAGGTAAAAAGAAAATAGAATTTGGAATCTACAGAAAAGAAACTCACATTGACAATTATGTAAAAGCTACAGGATTTAACCATTTTTCACACAAACAGGCAGTATTTAATAGTTTAACACACAGACTTGTGAACGTTCCCATGAGCAAAGCAAATTACAATAAAGAGAAAAAACACATCATAAAAATTGCAAAGGATAATGGATTTCAAGAAAAGATTATACACAAGAAAATAAATAAATTTAAGGAACAAAAAATGATTAAAGAAAGTACTCTTCAGACAGATAAAGATATTGGTAAAAAATTCAAGAAGTTCACATTCCATCCTTTAGTATTTGACAAGTTTAAAAAATCTTCAACAAATTCAACATTAAATTAGCACCGAAAAATGATTACAGCTTAGGTAATTTAATAAAAACCAACAAAAATAAATAGATTGAAGACTGCAGAAAATTGGGAATTTATCAAATTAATTGTAAAGATTGTGAAAAGATATACATAGGAAAAACAAAAAGGAATCTAAATACAAGATTAAAGGAACACCTCAGAAATGTTAAAAATGGAGAAACAGAAATCTGCATTAGCTGCACATGCCTGGTCAGAAAAACAAAGAATAGAAACCAAAACAAAATTACTTAAACAATTGGAAAAACCGAAGGCACTCACAATTTGGGAAAAAATTTACATATGCAAGAATAAAAACACAACTATGAATTTTGAAATGCCCGGTTATGAGGAGAGGGTATTGATTTGGAAGTTCGTCGGTCAGCCATCAGATGGCATGGAGGTCAGTCTGCAGGATAGAAGGCCGTTGGACATCAGTTGTGAACGTAATACAGCATTGAGAATGTCACAACTGAAGTGAAGAAACTATCTACATAACTTAATAGGTAGAACATATTTCATTCTCAGATATTACATTCTAAATGCAGAAAAAAAACATTGAAAATAAAGCTTTATTGGCTGTAAAAGTAGTGTTAAATTCCATTTAAAGTCTTCTTGAGAAGTAGCAGCCAGATGGCAGATGGACAAAGGTACATTTACTTGGGTGCATGGGGATTGTATAAGAGAGAAAAATTTCCATTTAAATTGAGATGGCTAAGTATGTCAGTGGTTTAGAGTGCTGATATGGAAAACCAGAGATCTTCACTAATAGATCTAAGACCATCTCTTCCGAGGACGTCCGACATCTCTTCTTCCTCTTGGAAAATAATGGAAGATTTTATTTGGTAATCTACTTTCTTCCATTCTTTCTACATGTTCTTTCCACTGTATCTTGTTGTTAAATATCTTTTCTTTTATGGAGTAGATCTGCAGTTCTTCATGGATATCCTCGTTTCTTATCTGGTCCATTCTAGTGCAGCCTTTTACTCTTCTTAAAAATTTCATCTTGGCTGCTTGGATTTTCTTGTTTGGTAGTGGTAATCCAAGATTCACTCCCACACAAAACCACAGGGACAGCCATTGTTTTATAAAAGTTTAATTTTGTTTGTTTATGGGCTTTATTATTCAATGTTCTATTTATTGTACCACAAATAGCTTGAAACTGATTAAACTTTTCTCTTCAAATATAATTCTTGGAATGTTTAGATTTTTTAATGATATTCTAAAAATAAATACGAGTTCAATATACATGTTCCATTTCCAAACGGATATAACTGCTCCTGTGGAACACTTTATTTTAGACTGTCCATCTCATGGATATAAGCGATACATTCTGGATGCTTATTTAATTTCATTTAATGTAATAAAGTATTGCATAATCCAATAATTGGTATTTTAAAAAGGAAATGTACACAGCATTTAAAACATTTGTATATGCTATTTTCACATCATTGTAATTCATCTTTATTACTATTTATTTTCTTAGTTTTAATTGTATTAGTTTTTTGTTTTATTCAGTTGTTTTTTAATTTTAATTTTCTTTTAAATTTTAACTACAACCATAACATTTTTTTTAAAGCCCACGTTTCCCTTAAGAGATTTAGGTGCTCTCCCCCTGTAGGGAAGAATTTGAACCATACTAATTTAGTTACAATTGTTTTCGTATAGATGTCCTTTGAGTGGTCCATGGTCAGCGTTCTACCTCATACTGACATCTAGGAAACCAAGGTAGTACTAGGATGGGAAAATTCAGTAAATTTTGCTTAGAGGCCTTTTCTTTCAGGCTTAAGGATCTTTTACGAGCCTGAAGTCTTCACACTAAGGACCCACGGCTTAAAGTCCCTCCCGGAGGACTTGTTCCTTGGATTTTTCCATCCTAAAAAATCCATCGACCCTGGCCAGGTTTGAACCTGCGACCCTCGGGACCAGAGGCAACCCTAACGTGAATTTGTAAAATATGGCTCTAGATGTTAAAGATTTAATAAATGAATAATAAATGTACATGTTTTTATTATTAATTTAATACATCTCAATGATGGACAAATTATATTTGAAGAGAAAAATATATGCTCAGTCTGGGGTTGAACCCAGGATCTTTGGCATTTTATGCAAATGCTCTACTAACTAAGCTACCAGAGCACTCCAATCTAAACATAAATTTTTCTCAAGCTAAAGAGGAGGATTTAGAACATATTCTGCTGAACTGTACATCTATAAATTGTCATAAAATACTCTAAAATCACTATTACCTCAAGCTTTGGGTGAAACATTTCAATTCATCTTATCCACTCCTAAGCTATGGACTTATTGCAGAACTTTTATATAGTTTACAAAAGAAAAATCACCAATCAACTCTTCAAGTAGTGTAACTGAAATGGAATCATGTCATCAGGTACGGCTGGAAACATATAATGAAGAATGAATGAAATTTTTCTTTTTATACTGTTAATTCCCGAGTGCCAAATGCTACGAATGTTTGCTCGAACACGCAAATGGTAGCTTTTTTATTAAGAAGACTTTTACTGGGAATTTTAACATTACATCATAAAGCCAGTAGGTCTTCTTTTGATGTTTTTATTATTCATTTCATACATCTCAATGATGGACAAATTATATTTGAAGAGAAAAATATATGCTCAGACTGGAGTTTGAACCCAGAACAGTGTATAATAGGAAAATTTGCATTTACGTTGGAGTGCTCAGGTAGCTCAGTTGGTAGAGCATTGGCATAATAAGCCAAAGGTTTTGGGTTCAAACACTAGTCTGAGCATATATTTTTCTCTTCAAATAAATGTACAAGTTAATGCTTTAGGGGTGTAAGACAAGGATGTGGCCTCTCGCCCTTGCTCTTTATCATATATATGGATACAATACTCCAAGATTGGCGACAGATAAGACGTGGTTCTATCCACATTAATAGAAACCATAAAAGATGATTTGGTATTAATAGCTCCAACAGAAACAGATTGACAGTATTCTATACACAATTTTAATATAATTGCAAAAAGGTACAATATGGAAATCAATACAAAGAAAACTAAAGTGATGGTCTTTTGTGGGAAATACCCTATACCTAGCAAAATTGTTTTGGATGATGAAATTTTAGAATGAGTAAATGAATTTAATTATTTGGGTTATAATTTAACATTTCAAGATGAAGCTGATATATCAAAGAAAATCATAAATTTTACAAAAACAACGGGGATAATTAACAGTATAATGAAACATCTTTAGTACAGAAGAACACAAGATTACGGCTTTATAAGGTTCTCGCAAGACCAGTATTAAGATATGGTAGTGAAGCATGGACAATACAAAGAAGAGATGAAAGCCGAATAACAGCAAATGAGATGTGATTTATGAGTTGTACAGCAGGCTACACAAAATGGGACCATAAAAGAAATGAGAAAATTATGGAAGAGTTGGATGTAGAACCCATTCTTTACCAATTACAAAACTACCAGAATAACTGGAAAGCCCATCTTCAACGAATGCCGTCTCATAGAATTCCAAAAGCCATACTTTGCTACTGCCCGCAAGGCAAAAGATCGCTGGGACGTCCAAAAAAGCGCTGGATGGAAAATTCCTCTTTGAGACCGTAACAGGCCACATGGCCTAATACTTGCATGGATGATGATGATAATGCTTTATAAAGGAACATTAAAACATACCTCCCATTTGTGTTTGAAGAATTAAATGTATCTTCTGCATATTGCAGGACATCACAATCTTCATCAAACATCACAATCTGCTCTTCTCCTCCAGGAGACTCCTGAAAACGATAACAGATTCTCATGCAACATGATGGCCAAAGTAGGTGCACTGTTAGTGGAGAAACAGTTAACATACCTGCACAATTAATGTTTTACTTTAGGAAGTAACATTTTGAGATTCTTTTAATCAAGTTTTTTTGAGTCTGTAGTATCTTATCTCAATTTAATGTTAATTTGTTATCAAACATGTTTCGATTAGTCTTCTAATCATCCTCAGCATGGTCAGACTTCAACCCAGGAAGTTACTGTGTGTTTGGAATAGGGAACTGGGTTGCCATTTTAACAGTATTTTCTTGAGAGAAATCCCTAAATAAAACTGAAATATGCAACACAGCAGGTACATAGTTGTAAGTTGTAGCCGTTCAAGCCACCCCCTCTTAAAGAAAAAAATAGTTACCACTTGTCACAGAGCTCATGTGGACCTGTACTATCCCGTGTGAAAGTATCGACATATGGTGGGATAAGCATATTTGGAAAGACACAAAAAAATATATTGGTAAAACATTGGTGGAATCTGTGCAATGTACGGAAGTGAGGTATGGACAATCAATAAGTACTACAAGAATAGACTAATAGCTCTAGAAATGGATTATTTTACGAAGAAGTGCCAGAAAGTCTAAATTAGAACATGTCACAAATAAGGAAATTAGAAACATAATGGAAGCAGAAGAAAGCATAATTGAAAGAATTGAGAAGGAATTAAAGTGGTTAGGACATGTTTTAAGAATGGAAGATGAGCGATGGCTGAAGCAACTATATGAATGGCATCCGAACAGAAAGAAGAAAAGAGGAAGACCAAGGTTAACATGGAAGGAAAACATGAAGACAGTAATGCAAGCTAGAGGGCTAAGCATTGAAGATGCCCAGGACCGTGGGCTTTGGAGGTTTGGCACGGGAAGACGGCAGCAGCTGTAAAAACCCGAAGATAGATAGAAAGTATCGACTCTCATATTTACTATAAAATTAGTCTGCATGCCGTAAAAGAAAAACTACGTTTTTTAAATGTATAGTACATAGATTTGGAAAAAGTACTGCTAACCTTGCCCCTCCCTAAACAAACATACAGTTATTATGAGCTTGGCAACATCTACCCTCTGTAGGTTGGGGGACACTGGCATAACCTGTAAGGTCTGTAGTAACTTCCTGGGTTGAATTAGAGTGTAGAATATTAATCAAAACATGTTCAAGAACAAATCAACATTAAATTGAGGTAAGATAGTACAAACTCAAAAAACTTTATACCTGCAGAATATTTGCATCATCGTCAAAATCTGCACTTACTGGATCCACCATATCTTTGTCTGCTTGAGTAACTTCTAGTGAAGCAGATTCTAGTAAACTATTTTCTGTTTTCTTCATTACTCTGTTCTTCTTATTGTCCTCCTCTGCCTGCAATTTCATATTTTTCCAAAGAAGACCTTCAAAATCGGTATCTACTGGATCCACCTTATCTTCATCCACTTGAATAACTTCTAGTGGAGCAGATTCTGGTAAATTATTTTCTGTTTTATTCATAAGTCTCTTCTTCCTAATCTCCTCATTTGCCTTCATTTTCATTCTTTTCCAGACACCTTAAAAATTAAACAATACAATTTAATTTGTATCTTAGGAGAAAGCATAGAAACTACAGTTTGTATCTTGCCATACATTTTTCTAAGTTCTACAGAATCATGGTGCACATGTGCAACTTACTTACTTACTCACTCACTGGCACTATCAAACCCGTAGGTTCATGGCCGCACGGACATAAACTCTCCATACATCCCTATCCTGAGCTAATGCTTTCCAATCATTCCCTGTATAATCTACTTCCCTCAAATCGTAGTTAATGTTATTCTCCCACCTCATTGGTCTACCAACTGGATGTTTTTCCTCTGGCTTTCCTACAAGAAGCTTCCATGCACATCTTTCATTCCCTATACATGCAACATGTCCTGCCCATCACAGTCTACAAGACTTAACTGTTCTTATTATATCTGGCTTCCTATAAAGACCATGTAGTTCATTGTTATGTAGTCTTCTCCATTCACCTGTCTGTTCATCTCTCTTTGGTCCAAAAATCTTCCTAAGTACTTTATTCTCAAATACTTGTAATCTCCTTTCCTCCCTTAAAGTAAGAGTCGTGCAAGGTTTATGAAATTGCTTGATAGATGCCAGGACTATCTGTGCAACTGGTATAACCAAACTTCGCAATAAATTCCTAAACATGCTTTTTAGAAATGGATATATACTAAGTTGTGACTTTGTAACCTAACAAAGTAAATCCCCTCCATGGTATCTGTACCTTGTGATGGTGGAGTGGCTTCTGTGCTTAAATGATCCCGAGAGCTATGCCTGCAGTAGCATTGGTGTCAAAGGATTACCCATGCCAGACAGGCATCAAAGGCGATAAATCAGACTAAAAAAGGTATCTTGGTCGAAAGAATGACGATCTTTCACCGTAAAAATACAACCGACATGGGTTACACTAGGGTAAATTTTCCGACCTAAGACAGATGAACAGACAGGCAAAAGGAGAAGACTATGGGTCGTATCTATGAATGCATTAGACCGTAAAAGTCGTTCTCTGCTGAGAAAGTTAGATCTAAAGACGTTTTTGCATACTCAAAAATCTGTTCATGTGATAATAATTGTCGAAATTCCTAAGCTACCTGGCGAGATGAATTTGCACAGAACGAATCATGAGCAACCCGATGTACTTTGAAACCTTGCTGCTTTATCCAAGATGTTCGACCTTGAAGACTTCGATCATGTTTACGCGGAGAAGAGGAATTTGATAGAGTCTACGAAAGTATTCAACTGGAAGAACAGGAGAATCAGCGTAATATCGCGCGATGCAGAAGTTGTCGTATAGGGTTTTATTTGCGGGATGCAAGCATAAATGCGTTTCTCTAGCAGACGAAAATAACGGAAGTGGTTTTATCGCTGAGAATTCTGGGTAATTTCTTGCCAATATTACGAAAAAACTACTTTCATGCATGACCAGTCAGCGACTCACTAATTCAAACTTTGCACGTTCTCACGGAAAACTCAGCTCACCAGAGACTAATGTATTTGCATGCGACTCTACATATCAGTGAGCTACATGATCTTTATAGGAAACCAGATATAATAAGAACTGTTAAGTCTTGTAGACTGTGATATGCAGGAAATGTGGTACAAATGGGGGAGGGCATGGAAGCTTCTTGTAGGAAAACCAGAGAGAAAATGTCTAGTTGGTAGACCAATGAGATGAGAGAATAACATTAACCATGGTTTGAGGAAAGTAGATTATACAGGGGATGATTGGAAAACATTAGCTCAGGATAGGGATGTATGGTGAGCTTATGTCTGTGCAGCCATGAATCTACGGGTTTGATAGTGCCATGAGTTAGTTTAAAAAAAGTAAATCTCTTACATATTAGCCTATTCAATTGATCGACTATTTAATTAATTAGCAAAATGTACACAAAAGTGCATGTAGTATTATTGTTCTATTCTTTGCTATAGGCCTAGTTGTTTTTCTATTCTCTTCCAGTATATGTCAGAGTGGTAATGTTTGTATTTGCTGTTGCACACGAGCTCTTCTGTAGGTTCATGATAATTTTGATGTTTTTCATTTCATGCATCTCAATGATGGATAAATCATATTTAAAGAGAGAAATTATACGCTCGGACTGGGACTCGAACCCAGGACTTTTGCTGCATTTGTAAAGATAGAAGCAAAAGTTTCATAGCATTTGGTGCGGGGGAATTGACAACGTATATAAAAGAAAAATTTGCGTTTAGATTGGAACTCGTCCAGATGGCTCAGTCGGTAGAGCATGGGCCTAGAAAGCCAAAGGTCCTAGGTTCGAATCCCAGTCTGAGTGTATAATTTTTCTCTTCAAATATGATTTTGTGTATTTCACAATACCATGGTTTCAAAGCTGGGATCCTATTCATCTTCAGTCACGACTCCGACTGATGAATTCTTCAGCCATCAACTGATCTGAGCTACCATCTATGGTCGAGTTTATAAACTTTGAAATTAAATTTTGTTCGTTGGGAATATCGAAGTTCATCGATCTATATTTATTCTTCTGAATGTGTATCTTCTCCCAAACTGTCAATTCCAAACATTTATCCAATTGTTTTAAAAGTTTTGTTTCTCCAATTTTGTGATGTCTAGTAGACTATATGCTGCAATTGCTAATTTTTCAATTTCACAATTTTTAATATATCTAAAATGTTCTATGAGAAGAAGAGATAGAAGATTTTAGAAATATAGGAAAGGCAGATCCTGTTCAGATTGCATTTTCACTATCAATCAAATAATTGAGAAACATAGAGAATATAATCTACCAACTTTTATGGCATTTATAGATCTTGAAAAGGCATTTGACAAAGTTAACAGAAATAAATGTGGAATATAATGAAAGAGAAAGGAGTACCTCAGCACCTAATAACTGCAATAAAAAGTCTATATGTAGAAAATAAAATAACAATAGAAACTGGAGGCAAAAAATAAAAACAATATAACAGCAACAATAAATAGAGGTGTAAGACAGGGATGTCCACTTTCATCCTCCCTTTTTAATATTTATATTGATGATATCATATATAATTGGCAGATAAATTTGGACTCACATTTCAAAATAAGAAATAAGATGTTAGATACCTTACTTTTTGCAGACGACCAAGTTCTAATATCTAGTTCAGAAGATGGTCTACAGAAATTGCTCCTTCAATTAAATATAATGTTATTTAACTGAAAGAGCGATTTCTGTTAATCCTAGCTTTTAAGGGATCAGATATCGTAAGAGCTAAAATAATTCTGAAGGGGAAACCCACTGAACAAGTGAACCATTTTAAATACCTGGGTTATGAAATCTCCTATTTTAAAATTGAAGATTTATTTAACAAACTTAATAAATTTAATTATATATGTGGAACAATCAAAAGGATATTTAAAAGCACAAGAAAAGAAACAAAACTAAAATTTTATAAAGTAGTGGCAGTCCCCTTACTATTGTATGGTAGTGAATTTTGGGTTTTAACTAAAAGAGAAGAGAAGATCATAGAAGCAGCTGAAATGAGATTTCTGAGAAGTATGGCTGGTTGCAAACTTCTAGATAAGAGAAGAAGTGAAGATATTAGAAATGATCTAAATATCTTTAAACTCTTAGATAGAATAAAATAATCACATTTGAAGAGAAAAATTATACGCTCAGACCGGGACTTGCGTGTATAATTTTTCTCTTCAAATATGATTTATCCATCATTGAGATGTATGAAATTAATAATAAAAACATAGAATAAAAGAATCTAGAAAAAAATGGAAAGAACATGTTCAAATCACATTCCCAAAATTATACTTAAATACAAACCAAAAGGATGTTGGTAGACCAAAAGAGATGGATCCAACTTTTGAATGAGAATCTATGAGACCGGAACAAGCCACATGGGCTTAATCCGTGATTGTTGATGATCTAAAATGTTCTTTAGTACAAGTTTCCAAACTTCTTTTGGTTTTTCCTATATACACTTTACTGCAATCATTACAACCTATTTGATAAATTCCAGATTTCTTACTGTCTGGGGCATTAACTTTTTTATTAGTAAGTAAAAGATTACCCAGATTAAATTTATTTGTTGGTGCCAATGTAACATTGTATTTTTGAAATTTTCTATGCGTTTCAGGATGGTAAGTAATTTTCTTGATTTTTTTTCTTTTCCTTGCAATCAGTTTGTAGGTTATTGTATTCTTTAAGTATTTTTTTCTGTTTGAATTTCCTTAACTTATTTGTAATTAATTTCACCAATGTTAAATACAATTTGAGATTGAGAATAAAGTACTTAGGAAAATTTTTGGACCAAAGAGAGATGAACAGACAGGCGAATGGAGAAGACTACTTAACAATGAACTACATGGTCTTTATAGGAAGCCAGATATAATAAGAACAGTTAAGTCTTGTAGACTGCATGGGCAGGACATGTTGCACGTATGGGGAATGAAAGACTTGCATGGAAGCTTCTTGTAGGAAAACCAGAGGGAAAACGCCCAGTTGGTAGACCAAGAATGAGGTGGGTAACATTAACTATGATTTGAGGGAAGTAGATTATACAGGGAATGATTGGAAAGCATTAGCTCAGGATAGGATGTATGGAGAGCTTATGTCCGCGCGGCCATGAACCTACGGGTTCGATAGTGCCAGTGAGTAAGTAAAGTAAGTAATGTTAAATACAATCCCTCTGTTCTCCTTTGTCATGAGAAGTGACAGCACCTCATTAATATCGCTCTTGGGGACTACTTGTACGTATTTAAATGGTATATTCATGCTAACCACTTACATATTATTTCTGTTAGTTTTAAATATTGGTTAGTATTATATGAAATATCACTATGAGGTTTAATTTAAAATAAAATTCTTTACACCTCACCTCATATCCTGTCTTCCAATTAAACTTGTTTTGTAACCTTAATGTCCAGTGACATCCAGTCAACAACAGAGCATCAGTCGTGTAATTGCTGAAGATGTAACCACTAAGGTTACGAAAAGGGTCTAATTAGAAGATAGGATGTGAGGTGTAAAGAATTTTATTTTAAATTGATTGTATTAGTTCAAACTAAAAACAGCTGGAGGGTGCATTATTAACATTACCCATTTTTATATATTAAATTTGGGAATTTTTAACATTATGAGGTTCAATTAATAATAATTAAATGAATCGTGATTTCTTCTTACCTCATACTTCTATGTTTTTTTAAACACAGCACTGCAGTATCGGCGACACGTTGTCGTCATCATCAGCTGTTTTCACGACTCAGTCGTGTCGCCGATACTGCAGTGCTGTGTTTAAAAAAACATAGAAGTATGAGGTAAGAAGAAATCACGATTCATTTAATTATTATAACATTACCCATACTCATTAAATAGTATGAGGGTAATACTGAAAGTCGTAAGCAACCCATTGTTAAAATTAAAATTTCAACAATGTAACAAAAACAACTGCAGGATCATAATCTACAGACTTTATACCACAACATTGCCGTTTTGTGGCGTCATAGCTTCTATCATGTGACCACACGCAGTGTTTCCAAAATGGCAGACATCAATGTTTCGTTTCAACAGCGCGCTGTTATTGAATTCCTTGTTAAAGAGGAACAATCTGTTGATATTCACCAAAGACTTCAATGTGCTTACGGAGATGCCTGCATGGGTGCCAGCAGTGTTAGGAGATGGGTGAAACATTTTAAAGATGGGAACACGAGTATCAAAGATGAGCCTCGTAGCGGTCGCCCACGCTCTGCCTCCACGGATTGCAACAAGGAAAGAGTTGATGCGCTCATTAGAGACGACAGGCATATCACAGTGAATGAAATCGCTACAAAACTTGCAGTAGGACACAGTGCAGTGCAAGAAATGATTCACAGCTTAGGTTACCGAAAAGTTAGTGCCCATTGGGTTCCACGTTTATTGAGTGAAGACCACAAACTTCAGAGAAGAACCATCACCCATAACCTTCTTCAGAGATTTCGAAATGAAGGTGATGATTTTTTGACGAGTATTGTGACAGGTGACGAAAGCTGGTTTCATCGCTACGAGCCTGAAACAAAACGCCAGAGTATGGAATGGCACCACTTGAATTCGCCATCAAAGAAAAAAGCGAAGACAGTGCAATCTGTTGGGAAAGTTATGGGCAGCGTCTTCTGGGATGCGCAAGGTTGCATTCTGGTTGAATTTCTTGAACCTGGACAAACCATAAATGCTGCCCGCTATATCCAGACACTTGTGAAGCTCCGTCGTGCATTGCACGACAAACGCCCTGGAAGGAAGATCATTCTGCAACACGATAACGCGCGTCCTCACACTGCTCGTGCCACTGTGGAGAAGATCAGGACATTTGGGTGGGAAACTCTTCCACATCCTCCCTATAGTCCCGATCTGGCACCCTCCGACTACCATCTTTTCGGTTCTGTGAAGGAGCAGATGAGAGGCCAACGCTACGAGACGCTGGAGGATATTCGGAAAACAGTGCGTCAGTGTCTTCGAGCAGCTGGAACGGACTTCTATCATAAGGGAATTTTCAAGCTTGTAGAACGCTGGACAAAATGTGTGCAAAGAAATGGAGACTACGTTGAAAAGTAGCACAAAGATATGTAGATTAACATGGTGTACTTGGTTTGTCTAAAATAAATATTATGATTGTTTAAAAAATGTTGCTCATGAATTTCAGTATGACCCTCGTATATACATAGGTTGTTTCTTTAGTTTTGGCAACTATTTATTTTCTGGATACATAGCATACATACATGGTTGTAAGTTTTGAAGGCCTTCGGTGTAGTCACCAGCATTGTGTACAATGTATTCCGAGCGATGTGGTAGCCGTCGGCACTGCCTAATCTCTGGATGGTGCGTAGAGACTGATTAACTGCACTCAGACTGTCGTCCACTATTCTGAATCTCTTCCTTGAGTTTAGGAATGAGGTCGAAGTCACAGGGAAGTCTGGAGAGTATGGAGGGTGGTAGAGCACCTCCCAACCCCAGTGATTGAACAAATCAGACACTGCCCCTAGGCACATGTGACACATTTTCGTGTCCTCTAAAGGCTTGTACTCACCTTGCCACTGTTCGGTACTGCAATGTATCTGCACCACAAGCCTCTCGCAATCCTTGATGACACTGTAGTGCGTTTCTGCCTCTAAACATTCAATCTTCAACCAGATTCTCTGCTCCTGCTTTGAAAACTTGTACTACATTATACTGCGATGCCTAGATCTAAACTGATAACTTTGGGCTCATTGTTACATGTGGAAGGGAGGTGGGAGAGGCGAATCCATATGCTCGGATGGAGGGGAGGCACTGAAATTACATGTGCAATAAACAGAATTGTCAACTCTAGTTTTATTTGGATTCCACACTATTGTTGCCAAAACTAAAGAAACAACCCTTGTATGTAATGTATTCAGTTAGGTTATAAAGAAGGAAGTTGGTGTACATCGATTTCTTAAACAAGTTTGGGATTTTATTTCAAAGGTTGGTCATACCGATTACACACATGTGACAACTCCATAAATATTTATGAATGCACATTGCTATTCTGTAGAACTTAATTTTTCTAAGTTATTGTAAAGTTTTTCTCAATAATCTATATATTTACTGAAACTTCTTACCTCGTAATTGGGCCTCATCTCTTGGGCGGACTGAAAGAGTGTGGGCATTATATTCTTTACATATTTTCTGCCATGCCTCACCTTTCTTTGCTAAAGTTTCATAACTGCTACTTCTGTCTGAAATGGCAGGATATTTTTTACAGATTTCTGCAAGAACATATCTGTCTCTATCTTGAATTTTGGGATCTACAAAATAAAATAAAAATATCAGATAAGTGATCATTAAATATTAAGTCATGTTCTTAGAAAAAATGTTTGCGTAGCCTAATGGAAACTTTATACAAAATATTGGATCAACTTTAGATTAATTTCCACTTAATTTTTCATACTATATTCTTGTAATTTTGTTGCTCTATGTACTTCTGTCTTTATAACATTTCATACTATTTTAAATGTTTTACAATACTTATATAATTTTTTTTTATAATTATTAAATTCACGACAGATTATAGAAAAGAAAACAATCAGAGCACAACCGCTACATCTAGAATTTATAGGTATAGAAAAAGCCTACGATAACATTCCTATATCAAAATTATGGAAAGTCTTAAAACTAAAAAAAATAAATCCAACACTGATTGAAGCAATTCAAAAACTATATTCAGAATCATATGTGCAAGTAAAAATGGGAAAGTACTTGTCTAAAGGTTTTCAAACAAATGAAGGATTACGACAGGGATGCTCTATATCTCCAACATTATATAAGATTTATACTGAAAAAACTATTGAAAATGGAAAAATAAATGTAAACTGATGGGAATACCACTAGATGATAATTCAACAATATATACACTCCAGTTTGCAGATGACCAATTGATATTGGCTCAAGAATTTGAAGATATAGAATACCTCACTAGAATATAGTTATGGGGTTTAAAGATCAATATGGATAAATCTAGATATATGACAATAGGGGATCTTCCTCAAGATTTAATACTAGAAGAAGATTTAAGGACAATTAAGCACACTGAAGAATATAAGTATTTGGGAATTAAAATTACTAAAGATGGAAAACAAGAAACAGAGATAAGAAACAGGATCAATATAGGGAAGTATGCTATATCTGCCCTAAATGGAATAGTATGGGACAAACATATCTTCAAAGAAACAAAAAAAACTATTTTTAATACAATAATCAGAAGCATTATTACCTATGGAGCTGACGTGTGGGCTTTAAATGCGCAAATGAAAAAAAAAATTGCTCCCCACTGAAATGGACTACTGGAGACGTGCTGCAAGAATATCCAGGAAGGATAAAATCAGAAATTCAAATATAAAAGAAAAAATGCAGGTACAATATTCAATATTAGATTTTATAAAGAAGAAACAATTAAATTGGTATGGACACATTAGAAGGATGGAAGAAGGAAGACTACCTAAGATAATCATGGATTGGGAACCACAGGGAAGGAAAAAGAAGGGTAGACCAACTATTACGTGGATTCAGAGAATCAATGAAGCTAAGACAGAATGGGAAATAGAAGATGATATATGGATGAACAGACAGGAATGGAAAAATGTGTTGAAACAAATGTGTAGTTAACTGTGAACATGGGTACTGGAAAAATGTATATTCATTGTAAAAGCCGGAATAATAAAAAATTAAATATTTATCTATGTATGCAATGATTTCTTCAGATTTCTACAGAACTGCAATGTGCGTGCAAGAATGCTTCATGTACATGTCAGTGAAATTGATGTTATCAACATTCACAATTAATTCCACATCATATGTGAAGAAATTAACTTAATTTTGTTAGGTTCCAATGGGACACATTTGGGCTCGAGTTTACAAACACTTACCCTTGATTTTTCTGTTTATTGTTGTGAATTATAACTCTTCTTCTGTATTTTGTAACTTTTTAAATATTTTTAAAAAATTTTATAACTTTATTTTAGAATTTTTAAGTATTTATCAAATACACATATTGTGATGGAGACTTGCTATTTTCTCCAGAGAGTATATTAACATAGTTGGAACCAGTGGGTTATCGATGGTTGCGATTATTAAGGAGTGCAAAAAAAAAGGTAATTTCAAGGGATGCACCCTAGGTTAGAATAATTGAATTAGGTTAAGTATGAGTTAGCTTTTAGGTTCATTACATTTTAATTGTGTCGGAAAAACTGCACTTAAACTAGCGCGAAATATTTTCAAAGTCCTATAGAACAACAGTGCGCATGCGTCAGAGTTTATAGAGCCAGCGATAATCCACAATCAAACCACATATTCATTATCATCCTCGATTACTATCCGTCGCTATGAAATTTAAATGACCAATATTTGCAATAAATCTATGTTTAAGAAATATACTAATAATTTTAAAATTACCAAACGTTTATTAAAAATGGGTGTACACTTACTTATCACTCCTTAACGCCGATCCAACCAGCAATAACCCAAAACAGCAATAGAAAAATCATAGACTAAGTAATATACTCTGTGAAGAAAATAGCAGTTAGCATCACAATATTGTCTAGCAGTGTCATAATATTACAGTATGATTTGCGTATTTAAATAAATACTTCAAAATTGTCTAATAATGTTATAAAAATTGTTTAAAATATTAAATAATGTTAGTAAATACAGAATAAGAGCTATAGTTTACAACAATATAATTGAAAAATCAAGCGCTAGTGCAGTTGAGCCAAAGTGTCTAAATACATAAAACAAAAAAAACGGTAATAATCGAAACAACGATAATAATCTATGCCGTTCAATGGTGGGTTATTGCTGGCTCTATAAACTCTGGCACATGCACACTATTGTTCTATAGGACTTTAAAAATATATCAGGTAAGTTTAAGTAAACTTTTTCCCAAATTAATGTACATCCATTTTTAATAAACGTTTGGGAATTTATTGCAAAGGTTGGTCATGTCGATTTCACAGTTACATGGTTCCAACTTTCTATAGGACTTCACAGATATGTGGTTCCACCTAGCGTCAACTCTATAAACGTTTGCACATGCGTATTGTTATTCTGTAGGTCTTGGAAAATTTATGGTGGAAATCAAACTAAAGTTTTTTCCCAAATATTACTTAGCATTATAAATTCTAACACACATTCACGACAAGCAATTAAAATATTTATAGTAAAAGTAAAGCAGTCCCACTACAGACCTCAGGAGGCCCTTGGGGTAGTAGGAGGTTAAGGCTCCCACTTTTTCTAGACAATTGACACTTGATGTCAGCCCTGCGTGACGGCTGCCATTACCCCCAGAACAAGAGTCTGGTACTCATTTCAGTTAGAGGCTGAGTCGACCCCAGGGCCATAGTGCCGCCGGAAGGTTTGGGTCAGTTTAAAAATCCTGATTCCTTGAACCCTCGACCTTCCGGCTTGTAGTGCAGTACCTTAACCACTACGCTACGGCGTGCAGTACTGTACGCAAATGTTGAAACGGTGTGTAGTGCAACAGTAGCATAAGGATGTATGGAAAATCGTGATCGACAAATTTTAGACCTTAGCCATATTGTACTTACACATTACGTTCTGCATACCACAAGTTTATCACATTTCCCAAATTCCTAATTAAGTCCGCAACAATCAATGATGCTGCGAACTCTAATTTGGATTCACACGGTTTAATGGGGTTTTCAAAAAATAACGTTGAAAACTGACGGTATTTTTAACGTATTAATCGTGACGGAAATTAGATTCCAAACAACATTTACTATTATAGTGAAAACAAAATATCAGTAATTGGCAATTACAAACTATATAGTTGTAATCATAGGTTATAATCGATCGATTATCTTCCATTATATCTTCGACCACAACTCATGCTGCCAACTTCTTTCTATTCTGACACCTATTCAAGTATTTCTGATATATTTTTCTACATAGTTTCTGTATTATGATTTCGTAAAGGATAATTTAATAGAAGTTGTCTTTTCTTCGAAAATTATGTAAAAGGCATTGCCCAGGGATTAGATCTAATCCCTGGCATTGCCTACTAGATCTGAGTAATAACGTATGCTACGGTAGAGGTAATTTCCTTGTTACATTTCATTACATTGTTTGGAATTTCTAGTTTATGTATTGGCTATTCTGCTAGCAACAGTGAAACCAATAGCATCATTTCAAATAGCGCATTGCTGGAACAATTTGACCAAATTCTACTATCTAATATAACTTCGACTATCTGTTAGTGTTTTATGGTTTTTCTATTTCCACGTGCTGTGGTGTTGTTTTGTTGTAATTAAATACGCCTTGAAGAGATGCCGAAATCAAAAAGAGATAAGAAAAGTAATACTATTAATTATTAGTCTTGATTTAAATATGGTTATTTGTTATCAATATTTTATTAGAACAATTGTTCGATGTTCACAGTAGCATGGCATGCTATTAAATTACTTACCTACCAATAATTTTTTTAGAACGCTGGTTCCATGTGTACATTTTCAACATATATCTTATTTCAAGTTACTTTTGACGAATGGGGAATGAAAGACGTGCATGGAAGCTTCTTGTAGGAAAACCAGAGGGAAAACGCCCAGCTGGTAGACCAAGAATGAGGTGGGAGAATAACATTAACTATGATTTGAGAGAAGTAGATTATACAGGGAATGATTGGAAAGCATTAGCTCAGGATAGGGATTTGAGGGAAGTGGATTGTACAGGGAATGATTGGGAAAAAGTAGTTCAGGATTCCGTATGGAGAGCTTATGTCCGCGGCCTTAAACCTATGGATTCGATAGTGCCAGTGAGTTAGTTATTAATCTTGGAATAATTTAACATCTACAATTGTAATGTAGTTTTTTCAGGCGCCATGTGTAATAAACACAAGAAAGATAAGTTTAAGGTTATGTTTCAAGATACATGAATTTAAAAATGTCTGCTCAAGTCTAGTATTTGTTGCTCACGATTTTCCATACAACATTCTTGTCACTGTTGATCTACACACTTTTACCATTTGTAATAACGTTTTGTATTATTTTAAACAATTTGCAAGGATTCTTTAAACATTTCTTACGATTTAAACAATTTTTACAACTACACGAATATTGTGAATGTTTTACAGAATTGCAATGCACATGTGCACAAATGCTTAATGTAACTTCCGCAAGATGGCTCTGAAATCCGTGTTACCAACATTTGCAAATAATGGGGAAACAAGTGCTCTGCGGGCTGAGCGTAAATCAGCCATTGAATTCCCACAGAATAACTGTGAAGACGTAATTTTTTAACATATATAAATACATTTAAAATGTAACGAATCTGAAAACTAACCTAACTTAATTCAGAAAAACTGCACTTAAACTAGCGTGAAATATTTTCAAAGTCCTTTAGAACAACAGTGCGCATGCGCCAGAGTTTACAGAGCCAGTGATAACCCACAATCGAGCCACACATCGATTATCATCCGTCGCTATGAAATTTAAATTTGCAATAAATCCCCAAATCTATGTTTAAAAAAATATATCAATAATATTAAAATTACCAAACGTTTATTAAAAATGGGTGTACACTTACTTATCACTCCCAAACGCTGATCCAACCAATGATAACACAAAACAGCGATAGAAAAATCATAGACTAAGTAATATACTCTGTGGAGAAAATAGTAGTTGGCATCACAATATTGTCTAACAGTGTCATAATATTGTGATTTGCATATTTAAATAAAGACTTCAAAATTGTCTAATAATGTTATAAAAATTGTTTGAAAAATTTTAAAATATTAAATAAAGTTAGTAAATACAGAAGAAGAGCTATAGTTTACAACAATATAACTGAAAAATCAAGCGCTAGTAGAAGTGCAGTTGAGCCCTTAATTCAGTTACTCTAACCTAGGTTAATCCCATGGAACGCCCTTGGTTATGACGGCCAGGCCTGCATAACGCTCGAATAGGCCAAATAATTCCAAACCATATTTCAAGAAATTAACGGAAGAACTGCATTTAAACTAGCGTGAAATATTTTCAAAGTCCAATAGAACAACAGTGCGTATGTGCCAGATTTTATAGAGCCAGTGATAACCCACAACCTAACCACATATCGATTACTATCCGTCGCTATGAAATTTAAATTACTAATATTTGCAATAAATCTCCAAATCTTTGTTAAAAATATATATTAATATTATTAAAATTACCGTAGCCGAGCGGTTAAGGTAGGAAGCCTTGGCGCAGAGCTACGGGACTTGCGCTGGTTCGAGTCTCCATGGGGGAAAACATTTTCTCATGGTATTTCGGCCAGTATGGGACTGGTGCCCACCCAGCATCGTGAGGCAATTGGGTAGCTACAATAAGTAGTGACTCCAGGTTGAGGAACCAGCTATAACGGCTGGGGGACTCGACATGCTAACCACATGTCAACCCTACACTGGCTGTTGATCATCTACCTCTCTGATTGACACATGTGGATGTGAAGGGCCAGCAGCCGGCTGGTAAAAGGGCAACCACTGAAAAGTGGAAAGACCCTCAATCGGATCGGAAAATTACCAAACGTTTATTAAAAATGGGTGTACACTTACTTATCACTCCCTAATGCTGATCCAACCAGCGATAGAAAAATCATAGACTAAGTAATATACTAAGTGGAGAAAATAGCAGCATCATAATATTGTCTAAAATATTGTGATTTGCATATTTAAATAAATACTTCAAAATTGTCTAATAATGTTATAAAAATTGTTTGAAAAAGTTTAAAGCATTAAATAATGTTAGTTAATACAGAAGAAGCTATAGTTTACAACAATATAAATGAAAAATCAAGCACTAGTAGAAGTGCAGTTGAGCTGAAATTAACTTAATTTTGTTAGGTTCTGATGGACAAGTTAGTGTAATTCTCAAATCATAACAGGCAGCAGGAAGCGTCCACACTGCCATTTATATATATATATATATATATATATATATATATTAGGGTGGGCTGAATAAACTCATTTTTTTATTTTGAAGTTGTAACAGCACGGAAAAGTTGCAAATTACATAGACGAACAAAATTTTTAAAAACTATCAAAATCGATTGACATCTTCCAGTCGTGCATATGCTCTGAAGTTTGACAAAATGTGAAGAAAAAAAAACTTAATTTTTGCAATCATTTTCTTAATTTTTTAATTAGATGCTTTCATAATATGATAGTTTGTAACGTCTTCAAATAGAGCCTAAAAACGTGTTTAATTTAGTTCAGATTAGTTGATATCTTTCAATCATGCATAGGGCCTGAAATTTGCCAAAATATTGAAAAGATGCATCTATCTGCCTTGCCTTCAGAATTCTTCGAAGTCCGATCTCTCTTATGTGTTTCTTGTCATCTTGAGTCATGGCTAACAGTAAGTGTTCTGGGTGGGCGAAAAAACCATTCCGTTCGATCGCAGGGTCGACAACATCAAGCAAAGGTTTTGGCATATACCTGGTAGATTGCATTGTTTGTTGAACAAGTTTTGGGCCATCTGTAAAGTATTTACTTGTTTTGATAGTAAACCACATTGACATGTATGATTTCAATATAAAAAGAACTAGTTCTTGAAGTTCAGGTTTGGGGCTTTCTTCACTAATGTACAATCCGAGAGTTCTATTTGCTTTTGTCAACCACCTCGAATGTGATAAGTGCCCAGGATCTCATACAGCCAAATCTTCTTTACAGGTTTCTGATTTTATTGCCTTTGAAATATCAAGTAGGTATTGCCGATCTCTGCAAAGCACGTTTATGTATATCAGTGGGATCTGACAATCAATACTCTGGAAGTTAACCACCGACAGTTTTTGGCAGCCAACTAACTTTTCAACGATTGGCCCTTTAGAAGTACTAGGCTCTGTTGTCTTGCCATCCAGGTGCTCAAACATTGACCGAACTTGACATTTTTTTTTCTACCTCATTATTAGTTTGTGTGAAAAAATACTATGGCTATTACATTTAAATACTAATTATTTGTCAAATACCAAATGCGTAAAAATGTAACTTTTTCATTATTTTGGCAAATTTTGGGGCTTAAGCGCGACCGGAAGATATCAGCTGATCTAAACCAAAATAGAACACAATGTTTTTAGGCTCTATTTGAAGATGTTATAAACTATTACATTATGAAAACACCAAGCCTAATTTAAAAATGAAAGAAATAATGGCAAAAATGAAGTTTTTTTCATATTTTGTCAAACTTTAGATCCTTTGTGCAACCAGAAGATGTCAACCGATTTTGATTTTTTTTTTGTTTATATAATTTGCAACTTTTCCACGCTATTAACTAACTAACTCACTGGCACTATTGAACCAGTAGGTTCATGGCCATGCGGACATAAGCTGTCCATATATCCCTATCCTAAGCCAATGTTTTCCAATTATCCCCTGTATAATCTACTTCCCTCAAATCATAGTTAATATTATTCTCCCACCTCATTCTTGGTCTACCAACTAGGCGTTTTCCCTCTGGTTTTCCTACAAGAAGCTTCCATGCATGTCTTTCATTCCCCATTTGTGCCACATGTCCTGCCCATCACAGTGTATGAGACTTAACTATTCTCATTATATCTGGCTTCCTATAAAGACCATATAATTCACTGTTATGCAGTCTTTTTACTGTGCCAGTGTTTGTCCACTAATACGTGATCTATCTGGTTTCGAGTTTTGCCATCTGGAGACGTCCAGGTGTATTTATGAATGTCCTTATACTGAAATGTTGTGCTCTTAACAATGAGATTCTTTGATGTGGCAAAGGTGACTATTACAACTTCGAAATAAAAAACATTAGTTTTTTCGGTCTGCCCTGATAAATATGTATATATATATATATATATATATGATTAAGAAATGTTTCTTGGGTTAAAGAAAAGAATGATAATTACCATTCGCTTCTTTCTAATACTTTCTTACAAATTTCATCAAACCATGGTTTATATTCTTGTTTCTCTTTCTTATTCAAAATATTTTATGTTGTTCTGATGATTATTTCTTTAATAGCTTTCCAGTTTTCTTTGAATGTCATTGTTTCCATATCTTCCTTACATTAAAGTTTCCAATAAACACAGTGAGAAATTTTTCTGTCCCATGTGCAAGTGTCAACAAACGAAAATGGTTTACACTATGGAATCATGCAATGCAGCCTACATATACATGATATTTAACGAACCTAAAAGCTAACTTAACATAATTTAAGCACTCTAACCTGTGAAAGAATTCAATGCCCAAAAATAAATAGTAAGTTCTGAAATTCTGAAGTACATGCTCTATGTTGGCTGCACTGGAACATGTGTTAAAATCAATATGGCTGCCATGTTTTCATGCTATGTGTGTAGTTAAATACCACAGAATAATATATTGAAATAAACATTAGAAGAAATGTAAAATTTATTGTAAATAGTGAGAAATAATTTGAAAATAAAACCCTGTTGGCGCATGTGCATTGTATCTGCCTGGAAAAATTTCTCACTGTGCTTAATGGAAACTTCAGCCTAATTCTTTATTTATTAGAACTTTTTGAAACTTTTCTTTAATGGATTTCTCTTTAAGTTTGTTATATATATATATGTGTGTGTAGATTTTTGCGGATATAAGTATGATGAAGGAATATTTCTTGGGTTTTCTGTGGCATGGATTCAAGGTTGGCCTCTGGCCGCTGATTCCAACGTTTCAACTTGATCCCACATGCCATTATCAAGGAATGGTAATTATCATTCTTTTCTTTAACCCAAGAAACATTTAATCATATATGTATACAATAATTTTTTTTATGAAGTCTTATGGATGATTTAATTAGAAACTTTTTTTTGCTTAAGAATAATTCTAGCATTTTTTGGTAAAGATGCCCATATTTTCTGTTCACTTATGACTTCCTAAGGCACATGTTGAGGCCCCTGTGAGAGGGTCAATAATTCTAACAGGATAAGATACATCAATTTGTTTCATTCATTTAATAATTTTAATAAAAACAGATGTAAACTAACGAGAAGACATTACTTATTTTTTTTAGAATTTCACAATATACCTAACAATAATAGTTGCACACCATTTCGTTTTCACTGCAGTCTGCCACATTTAAATAAAGTACCGGAGTAATAATTAACCTTACATTATTCAATATTCAAGATCCATGATACTGTTTGAGAAAAGTTTGGCAACATCCCAACTTGGAAAATTATCATGGCTGCTGTTTGACATGGTGGGAGGAAATGTTGTGAGTACAAACGTTAACTTTTTTAAGAACGACTGCAGCGCTTAGGGGCACAGATCTGTTGCCCAACAATATTTATAGTCGTTGAGATTTATGCCTGTTTTGTCTAGTTTTGTTTTGTTCGGGATACAGATAAATGCTCTTGCAGTTGATAAAATTATCTGAACAATATAAGGGCTAATAATGGTTATACTTTGTTTGTTTTAGTATCTTTAACAAAGACAAAAAAGAAAGGTTTGACATTTAAGCAACAGTTGGTTGATGAGATAAGAAGATGTGTGGATAACTACAAAAGAATATTTGTCTTTTCTGTTCAGAATATGAGGAATGCCAAACTTAAAGATCTTCGTACGGAATGGAAACACAGCAGGTAAAATTTATTTTATTTTAATTTCCTTCACATACCATTATCACTTATAAATATCTATATTTATATAGCCTATAGGCTAATCCAGCAAAAAAAAAATTTGGAAATATAAAGCAGAACTCATAAAATAAATCTGCTCATCTGGACATGTTTCTCAACTAGATTGCGATTGTCTATGTAGAGTTACCGATGTCATCTGGTTTTAATCTCTTCTGGGAATCAAAATCATAACCATTTTTCTTTTTCTGGATTAGATTTTCCCATATTGTGAGGTTCTCTTGGCTTCTACAACAGTTTTAATAATGCATTTTCTTCAGTTCAATGGTTTTCCATCCAATTTTTTTTTTATTTTAATGCCCCCAGTTTGTCCTTTTAGACATTTCTGGTGTTCTTTCTTGGCAATGGCATAATTGTAACCCATTTCTGAGGTTGAGGCACCTGGAAGGCAGGGTTACGTTGCCCCAATGATATGATAGGTGATGATGATGATAGTGGTGCGCTAGAAGAGCCCCTAATCCTAATCTTAATTTAAGATGAATATGAATGATGATGATTGCGATGGCCATATGATTTCGGGGACCGTTTGGGCCTTAAAGTTTTCCTGACATTTGTGTTACAGGTGAGGAAAAACCCTGATAAAAACCTCACCTAGAAAACTGTCCCAACCGGGGATTGAACCCGGGGCTGCTGCATGACAAGGCAGCATGCTACCTCGAGACCACAGCGATGGACCCATCCAAAATATAGAAATTAGCATACTCTTCATTTGATAAATTTGTGATTGTAATATGTAAAATATGAAAATATACATAAAGAAAACTAAAAGACCTGAATGTTACAATAGAAAGACATATCAGAAATATCAAATATGGGAAGATAGAAAAATCTGTAATCAGGCAGCTATTGAGGAGAAGCTGTGGATTGTTTTCTCCCCTAGCATCCATATCTATCTATCTATCTATCTATAATGATGTAGCCCAATGTCGAACCATATCCTCTCATTTGTTAGGAGTTACTAGACCAAGTTAATTTAGTTATCTTATTTGCCCATATGTGTCATGAATGGCATGCGGTCAACATACTGACTCAATGCGACATCTAGCAGACAACTAAGGTTTATACTGGCTTAAGGATCTTTTTTTTTTTTACTCCTGGCACAACAGGCCTAGAAGGCCCTTAGCATACCAGCCAGCTGCTGACCTCACATCCACATGTGTCAGTCACAGAAGTAGATGATTATCCAGCCAGTGTAGGGGTGACCTGTGGTCAGCATGTCGAGTCCCCCAGCCGTTATAGCTGGTTTTCTCAACCAAATGCAACTACTTATTGTAGCTACCCAAATGCCTCACGATGCTGGGTGGACACCGGTCCCATACTGTCCAAAATACCATGAGAAAATTTCTTCCCCCATGGAGACTCGAACCAGCGCAAGTCCCGTAGCTCTGCGCCAAGGATTTCTGCCTTAACCACTTGGCTAGGGCGTGGGACTAAGGATCTTTTACAAACCTGAAAAATCTTCAGACTTGGGACCCATGGCTTGAAGTCCCTTCTGGAGAACTTGCTCCTTGCGTTTTTCTATCCTAAAAAAAATCCACCGACCCTGGCTGGGTTTTGAACCCAGGACCATAGGCAAGGAGCATAACCACTAGTCCACCATGGCACTGAATTAATTTATTTAAGAATTATATTTTAAATTGTGGTCTTTTGTTTAAAACTGATGTGATTTCTTTGTTACTAATACTTTATTTTGGGGTTAAACACAACCAATATGGTGCTCTCAGATGTGTGGATTGTATTATGGAATGCATTGAAAACTCGCATCTGCCAACTAGTTTCTATAGATCGTGAAGCACATGCACAGTTGCCATGGTAATGCCTAGTTTTTAACTTGGTTATTGATGCATCATTTCTTTTTAACCATCAAGTTGGCAAACCTACTTGCTTGTAAATGTATTATCTGTTGTGATTATATAGTGTTGCAAGATTGAAGAATTCATCCCACAATTTAAGGAATTTTTAATCAAAAGGAATTAAAGCATTTTTTTTTGTAGAATATAGGGATATCTGCTTTTTTATTTCAAACAGAGTTCTTTTATTGAAATTTAATTAATAGTAACTAGTATACTTTTCGTCCCACGCCGTAGCTGAATGGTTAAGGCAAGAAGCCTTGGTGCAGAGCTACGAGACTTGCGCTGGTTCGAGTCTCCATGGGGGTAACATTTTTTCTCGTGGAATTTTGGCCAGTATGGGACTGGTGCCCACCCAGCATCGTGAGGCATTTGGATAGCTACAATAAGTAGCGACTCCAGGTTGAGAATACCAGCTATAACGGCTGGGGGATCCGACATGCTGACCACATGTCACCTCTACACTGGCTAGATGATCGTCTACCTCTGTGATTAACACATGTGGATGTGATGCCAGCAGCCGGCTGGTCAGCCAAGGGCCTTCTAGGCCTGTCACACTTGTAGTTTTTTTAGTATACTTTTCAATTTACAAATGAGTTGGATAAAATGTTTTCACATCTCACTTCATAAAGTTCCATGGTCTATACAGAAGAAAATTTCAGTTTTCTCGAAATGTGACATAATGGACATGGCCCATTTTCATACTTGAGGGCTCATATATAGCCTACTTTTTTGCAGTTTTTGCAACTAATTTGATTTTTTTTGTGGGGGAGATGTATAAGCTGATTATATTTTAATATATTTATGTTTACCTCATAATATTGTCTCTTTCCATTAACTTAGTGGTTCGGCTTGATTCAAAGATTTTCTATTCAATTGCCATAATTTTACATCTGTGCTACATTAAAATTTATTCCTATTCATTTTTGTATTTTTTTAAGGTTTTTCTTTGGAAAAAACAACGTAATGGCTTTAGGTCTGGGCAAAACAAAAGAAACAGAAGTTGGGAATAAACTACACAAGTTATCAAAACATCTAATTGGTCAGTGCGGACTTCTCTTCACAAATAAAGAGGAGGAAGAAGTATTGGAGTAAGTATTATATACTGGTGTATTCGTATTTGTTAAAAAGTAATTCACATAGTTTGTAGGAGACATAGTGTCAGCATGTTATCAATAAATGTTTCAATGTTTATTGATGTCTAAATCCAGGGTTGACATATTCAAATTTTGCTAGTTAATTGGATTTTTTATGTAAAATTCCTTAATGTGGATTCTTTCAGAAGGGAAGCAAAACTGTGGGATCCTTGTTTGAGATATAATGCATATAAAAGAACTTCTGGTCTGAAGGTATCATTAGCAAAATCTATTAGTTCTTTGACACTCACCTTTCAATCAAATACTAGTGATGAACGAATGAGCCACTTCTTATCTTACCTCATAGTTTGTTTTCTTAAACACAGGAACTGCAGTTTTCAAGAGGACAACCCTTTCATTTTCAACCGATATACTACCGGATTTTTGTTGGAATCTCCATCTATAACGTTACCATCTGGTGTTGGTTTTATGAACTTAGAGATAAAGTCGTGTTCATAGGGAATTTCGAAATTGATGGTTCTAAATTTGTTCTTCTGAATATATATCTTCTCCCAAACTGTCAGTTCTAAAGGTTTTTCCAATTGTTTTAGAAGTTTGGCCTCTTTTTCAATTTTATGACCCTCCAACAAATTGTGTGCTGCAATAGCTGATTTTTCAATTTCCTAATTCCCGATGAACAGGACCTGATCTCAAAGTTCATCAAATCAACACCAGATGGCAACATTATAGTTGGAGATTCCAACTAAAATCCGGTAGTCATAATATTATTTGAAAATGATGATGTATATATGAACATAACTCATTTTAGCTTCTCTTTTTAACTCCTCAAGTCATTAGTATTTGATTGAAAGTTGAGTGTACATTAAGTCACGTTAACAAAGAGGTGTTTTCTGCACTATGTGTTATGTGTCAGCAGAAATAAAGTAGCAGGCCTTCTGAATTCTTGTGAGATAAAGTTTTGTGTTATAATATGAGGAAATTACTAAATATGTAATTATAAAGAAATTATTAAATATATTTATTTACATAATGTCCAAAAAAATATAATATAATAAATTTGGGAATTTTTAACATTATGAGGTTTTATTGATAAGAATAAAAAGAATCGTGAATTCTTCTTACCTCATACTTCTATGTTTTTTTAAACACAGCACCGCAGTATCAGCGACCATCGTCACCATCATCAGCTGTTTTCACGACTGTCAATTTTTTTTGCCGGTAATTATCCAAACTGCCATCTGGTGTTCTTTTGAAGAAATCATTTTCTAAACTGCCATCTGTTGTATTTTTGAAGAACTTGGTAATCAAGCTTGGTTCGTCTGGAATCTCGAAATTCATGGTTCTAGTATGACTTTTTTGAATGCTAGAACCATGAACTTCGAGATTCCAGACAAACCAAGCTTGATTACCAAGTTCTTTAAAAATACAACAGATGGCCGTTTAGAAAATGATTCCTACAAAAGAACACCAGATGGCAGTTTGGATAATTACTGGCAAAAGAAAAAAATTGACAGTCGTGAAAACAGCTGATGACGGTGACAATGGTTGCTGATACTGAGGTGCTGTGTTTAAAAAAATAGAAGTATGAGGTAAGAAGAATTCATGATTCATTTTATTCTTGTCCAAAAAAAATACTAAAATAAGTTTTCTTTCTAAAGCCCTTTTCTTCCTTGTACTGGGGTTATTATCCTTGATTGGGATAATAAACATTTTTTTACGGATGTACAGCCTTTGAAAAAAATGATGGCGCAACTCTTGGTGGTGGAAAGTTAAAAGTTTTGAAGAGCGATTCACATGAGTAAGTTGTTACATGTGCTGTCTGCTTTGAGGCCAAATCCGGCGGCATAAGGGGTCAATCAGATTTATACCAATCCTTATTGAAAGAATTTCAACAAATAAATTTATTAGTCAAATTTCTAAGTTAAAAGAGTTATCAGATGACAGAAAGCAAGTAATGGTCCCTTAAACCAATCAAAAATAAATTAGTGCTTACTTCTGATGCAGTATTTGTATTGTTCACTTCAGTAGAGCAGTCGGTAAGATGCTTTCTTGCAACGACGTAGGCCCAGGTTCGATCCTGGTCAGGATTTTTTTAATAACGTAATTTTTTTTATAATGCTTACATGTTACCAGGCTGCATTATATCACTAAATTTGTGTATGTAGGGAAATTAATTAATTAAAGGAAACAGCTCGATTGTAAAATCTCGTTACTTTGTTTAAAAAACACAAGGCATAACAAGATTGTTTATTTCCACTAATAATGTAAAATGCATCTGTATAATTTAAATTAAGACAAGTTAATATATAATTTCATTATACAAGTAAGTCCTGGAGTATTGCATCGCTTCATACAGACAGCTTCTAGCAGGAAACGGTTGTGGTCTAGTGGAGGAAGCGTCTATTTTCCATGCAGGAGGTCGCGTGTTCGATCCTGCTGTCATGCTTTTTTTTTCTCTTTCGTCCTTATCTCAATTTTCTTTAAACGAAGAAGATTTCAAACATGAGAAAAAACACATAATCAAAGTAGCAAGAGAAAATGTGTTTGATGAAAAAATGGTACATAAAAGGATACAAAAGTATAAAAAACAAAAAATGATAAACAGAAGTAATCTTGAAAAAGAAGAACCACCTATGAAAAAATATAAGAAATTCACATATCACCCCTGGGTACATAATAAATTTTAAAATATATTTGAGAAGTTTAATATTAAATTAGCACCAAAAAATAACTACAGTTTAAATAAACTAATAAAAACCAACAAAAATGAAAAAACTAATAAAAATAAAGTCAGGAATATATCAAATTGAATGCATGGGTTGTGAAAAGATATATATAGGGAAAACAAAAAGAAACCTAAAAATTAGAACCAAAGAACACATAAGAAATATTAAAAATGGAGAAATTGAAAAATCTGCAGTTGCTGCTCATGTTTGGTCTGAAAAACTTAATATAAATTCAGACACTAAATTATTAAAACAGTTAGAAAATACAAAAGAGCTGACTATTTGGGAAAAAATTTATATTCAGAAGAACAGAAACAGAGTTATGAATTTTGATATTCCGATGGAGGGTGACCTTGTTTGGAGGTTCTTTGGCCAACCACAGGATGGAGCTGACATCGACATCCAGGTGGTGCAACATAATGCAACATAAATAAAACCAGTCTGGGAAAGCTGACGATAAAACAGAATTGTTTTGAAACATGTCCAAGAACAAATCAACATTAATATTGAGGTAAGATGTCCAGACCAAAAATAATATAATTAAAATAATATAATTCTTTGTTTTGTTTTGTTTTATTTTTTTTGCTTTGTTTAATTTACAGCATTTGCTGCACTACTTATACATGCAAAATTATTTTCCATTGCACGACACACAACGAAATAGAACGGATTTTAGTTTCTCAAATAGTTGTATACTGGTGAACCATACAACTGACCTCTGGTCATGCGCAGTGGCTTCGTTCTGGGACTTTAAAATTACCTGTGCACCAACAATTATTTCAAAGGCTGTACATACTAAAACAAAAAAAAATATTTGCATACAAATCCAGGTCCTAATAATGATAATAATAGTTGTGATTATCAGAACCCAACCACTAATTAATACTTGCACGATGTAGATAATTGTCAGTGATTTAAGCCAAAGTTGAACCAATTGTTTTTTTTTCTAAATGACTAAAGGTGTGAACATTTTCTTGCAGGTTTTTTAATAACTACAGTGAGAATGACTTTGCTAGGTCAGGCAGTCTGGCTACGGAAACAGTAACTCTACCTGCAGGCCCTCTTCACCAGTTCCCTCACTCAATAGAACCTCATCTCAGGCAGTTGGGATTGCCCACAAGTTTGAAGAAAGGAATAGTCACTCTTCTTTCAGATTTCACAGTCTGCAATGTGGATCAGCCACTCAAACCTGAGCAAGCAAGGATATTGGTAATAAATTAAAATATGTATAAGCATATTATGTAGTATGCCTAATACCAAACCATTATAACTCCAAGTCTAGGAAGAAAATATGCTATTCCAGTTCCGAGCTTAGTTTCAATTGTATTGTAAATAAACTTGCATCAGTTTTTTATTTGCCGACACTGAATGTGACTGAATTGTATACAGAACTGTCATCAATAGAAACATTGTTCTTAGGCAACATCGTATTTACGGCAAATACAACTGAAAACATTTTTTTATATATATATATCTTAATGTATAAAAATTTCGTGTCACGTTGTTTGTCCGCAATGGAATCCTAAACTACTGAACCGATTTTAATAAAATTTTGCACACTGTGTGCTGTTTGATCCAACTTGAGACTTAGGGTAGTTTATAACTAAATTTATAGTCGCATTATTTTTTTATTGCAAATTATTTGTTTATTGTTTAACAGTCCACCGCTGTGGTCTCGAGGTAGCATGCTGCCTTGTCACGCAGCGGGCCCGGGTTCGATCCCCGGTCGGGGCAGTTTTTCTGGGTGAGGTTTTTATCTGGGTTTTTCCTCGCCTGTAAGACAAATGTCAGGAAAACTTAAAGGCCCAAACAGTCCCCAAAATCATATGGCCATCATCATCATCATCCTTCACCGGTGTGGAAAGCAACGGGAAGCTACCACACCTACAATTCCCTAGTAAAGCTGTAAGCATATGACTGCAGTGAAGGACCTGCCTTCGGGCAGAATTACTATGGATGGATGGATGGATTGTTTAACAAAGAGTATAATTATCTGTGAGTTCCATACGATTCTAACAGATGGCGGTGTAAGGTAATTTGGTAAGGTAGTTGGTTTATTTATTTAACAAAGATCCAGATGGCTGTGCTTTTTGTTGCAACTGCAAATTTCAATTGAATTACAAATATTGATTATTTCATAATTTAAGTGTGTTCAGTGTTTATTTTATTTTCAATATTATTAATTTTGTGTGTAAGTATTAATTTGAAGTAATCTGGCTGAAAGACAGCAACTTAATTTAATTTTTTAACGTATACCTTAGCCTCAGCAAAGCATGGCCGGGACTTCTAGTGTGTATATATATATATATATATATAATAAATTTGGGAATTTTTAACATTATGAGGTTTCATTAATAAGAATCAAATGAATCGTGAATTCTCCTTACCTCATACTTCTATGCTTTTTTAAACACAGCACCGCAGTATCGGAGAAAAATCTTCTTCATCATCAGCTGTTTTCACGACTGAGTCGTGGTGCTGTGTTTAAAAAGCATAGAACTATGAGGTAAGAAGAATTCACAATTCATTTGATTCTTATTAAGAAAACCTGATAATGTAAAAATTCCCAACTTTATTATACTTATACTTGCTTACTCACTGGCACTATCGTACCCATAGGTTCATGGCCATGCGGACATAAGCTCTCCATACATCCCTATCCTGAGCTAATGCTTTCCAATCTTTCCCTGTATAATTTACTTCCCTCAAATCATAGTTAATGTTATTCTCCCGTACGAAGTATCTACAGATAAACTTAATAACACCATCTCAAACATAATTCTTGAAGCAGCAAAAAATTGGATCCCAAGAGGAAAAACTAAACACTACAAACCCTTTTGGAACGCAGACTTATCCAAGTTAAAAGAAGAAAGGGACACAGCAAGAAGAAAAGCAGAATTGTCCAACAACCAAATAGATACACAAGAATGGCGAAGAAAGGCAGCAAAGTTTAAAAAAGAAATCTATGCAGCAAAGAAAAATGCATTCAGTGAATTTATTGAAAAAGCTGATTACAGAAAAGACTCAAAAAAAGTATATAGATATATAAGTAAAATCACAAGTCAGAGAGATACAAAGAAAGAACCACTCAAATTTAATGGGAAAACACTTACTTCCAACAACTCTATTGCTGAAGCTTTTAATAAACACTACAGCTCTCAACACAAACTCCCTCCTAAAGCTAAAAAGAAGCAAAGGCAAATTAAAAAAGATCTCAAGACTTTTAAGAAGCATCAAGAACAAAAGAATGATATATTCGGCAAAGAATTTACCATATGGGAACTAAATTCTGCAATACACGAGTTACAAGACAACAAATCTCCTGGTCCAGATAAAATACATGTTGAATTTTTGAAACATCTTGGCCAAAGGGAAGGAATACACTACTGAAATTATTTAACCTATCATGGACCTCTACTGTACCTACAGAGTGGAAAAAAGCAATAATTATTCCTATTTTAAAAAAGAACAAGACAGCTGATGATATAAATAATTACAGACCAATCTCTTTAACAAGTGTCATTGCAAAAACAGCAGAACGTATGATTTCAGCGAGACTAAATTGGTTCTTAGAAAGTAAAAACATACTAACAACAGCACAAACAGGATTCAGGCAACATCTATCTACAAAAGAAAATACAATTCAACTTTCTCAAGATGCCAAAGAATCTTTCAACAAACATCAAGATACGCTAACAGTTTTCATTGATTTTGAAAAAGCATATGACTCGGTATGGAGATATAAATTACTTGAAAACTCACAAAACTAGGCATTCAAAACAATATGTTAAACTGGATCACCCAGTTCCTTTCACAACGTTTCTGTGCTACAAAATACAATGACAGTACTTCCAAATTCCGACAAATAAAAATGGGCCTCCCTCAAGGTGCAGTACTAAGTACAACCCTGTTCAACATCTACATCAACGATCTGCCACCAGCTATATCAAACACAGAAATAAGACACTCTTTTTGCAGATGACATGATTATGTGGACATCTTCCTCACAAATAGAAAAATCTAAATCATCTATGGAAAAGGCTCTTAACCTACTAGAAAGTGGACCCACAACAATTTAATGGCCATTAATACAGACAAAACAACGTTTCAAATATTTAGCTTGAAGAAAAAAATTCCAAAACTAAATCTACAGTTCAAGAAAACAAATCTGAGACAAACAAATGAAACAAAATATCTAGGAACAATTTTTGATTCAAAATTATCATGGAGAAAACACATTGAAGCAGTAGCAAACAAAGCAATGAAAAGATTTTCTATCTTAAAAAGATTAGCTAGAGCAAAGTGGGGTAGTAATCGCCAGACTCTGAACACCATGTATAAAACATTCATCAAGCCAATACTTCTATACAATGGGGAGGTAATAATCACAGCAAATAACTCAAACCTAAATTGCCTAGAAGTATGCCAAAATCAGGCTTTCTTATGGCTTATAACCGGCGCAGCTAAATCAACTCCAATCGCAGCAATGCAAGCACTAACTCAGAACCCTCCAATATGTCTAACTTTAGAGGAACAGGCAATAACACAACATGAGAAAATGTTACGATTAACAACAACAAAATGGGAAAAAAGGCAGTTACAACCAAGCAAGTTGAAAACACAAACAAGTTTCTTGTCCAAAGTAATGGAAATAAAAACAGATTTGAATCTTCCTAAATCTAAAGAAAATATTTTGATCAGAGATAACCCTCTTACTTTTGAACCAATTAATATTCAGCTAAATCTAGAAGAACCAGTTACAAAATCTGAAACTCCCACACTTGTACTAAAAGCTCTAGCATTAGAAGTTGTGAATAAGAGATATCCACCAGAAGAATGGTTACATGTCTACACAGATGGATCTACTATTGATAACAACTCAGGATCAGGAATTACATGTGCATTATTTTCATTTTATCAACCAGCAGGATACCACACAACAAATTTTGATGCAGAAGTAACGGCTATTCATATTTCACTCCAACAATTACTATACAGAATAAATAAATTTCAAAATGCGGTCATACTCTCTGATTCTAAGGCAGCAATACATGCAATAAATTCACACAAAAATGAAGTCAATACAAATTAAAGAGTGCTACAAAATGATTCAACAACTCCAAAAACTACAGAAAAGAATTCAATTGCAATGGATACCTGCACATTGTGGAATTGCTGGAAATGACACTGCTGATTTTCTTGCCAAAAAAGGCTCCAATTTAATTCAGAATACTACTAAAAGCTTACCTTTCACATCCATAAAAAGAATAGTTAAAAACAAATATAAAATCAAACAAAACCAAGACCTATGTAATAAAGCCAAAGACAAAAAATGGAATATTTTAGTAAAGAAGCCAGATATTATTCCAGAATTTCCACGTAAAACTACAGTAGCAACATTTAGACTGCTTACAGAACATGACTATTTAGCCAAACATTTATATAAAATAGGAATCTACACGAATCCAAATTGTCCTCTATGCAATAAAGACGAAGAAATGAATGAAGAACACCTACAAACCTGTGAAGTATTACCTGTTGGATCCACAATAGAGAAATATTGGAGAGCAAGAACGCTAATGGCTTCGGTGCCAAGGCCCAGCATTTGAAAACAACAACATGTTATTCTCCCACCTCATTCTTGGTCTACCAACTGGGCGTTTTCCCTCTGGCTTTCCTACAAGAAGCTTCCATGCAAGTATTTCATTCCCCATATGTGTAACATGTCCTGCCCATTGCAGTCTACGAGACTTAACTGTTCTTATTATATCTGGCTTCCTATAAAGACCATGTAGTTCATTGTTAAGTAGTCTTCTCCATTCACCTGTCTGTTCATCTCTCTTTGGTCCAAAAATTTTCCTAAGTACTTTATTCTCAAATACTTGTAATCTCCTTTCCTCCCTTAAAGTAAGAGTCCATGTTTCGCACCCATATAATATAACTGGTAGAATAATAGTTTTATATATTTTCAGTTTAACGTTTTTTGAAAGGAGTTGGGACATCAAGAGTCTCTGCAATGCATAATAGCACGCATTTCCAGAATTGAGCCTATGTTTAATTTCTTTGTGCATCTCATTCCTATTTGTGATTATTGTTCCTAGGTATTTGAATTCAGCCACTTCCTCAAAATTTCCCTCATTTGTCATTAGCTCAACTTTATTATATTAATATTAACATATGCCTGAATCAAAAATTTGAACCTAATGTCTCTGGTTCTATACACCAGTGCTTAGGATTGATTTGTATTTGTATTGTGTCATAAAAGAGTGTAGTTCGCATCCAGTGTGAGTGTATATTTTTCTCCTCAAATATAATTTGTCCTTCAGTGAGAAATATTAAATTAATAATATAAAAACATAGTGTAAGTATGTTGAGTGAGAGATCATGTTAAAGGGAAGGGAGAAATGGTGATAAATTGTCCACTCACAAAAAGCGCGCAAGAAACTTAACAGTTCAGTGACCCCATTCAGTTGATAATCACAATCAACAGTACCACTTGATTTCTCAACATATGTACTGAAAAGAGGTTGTGGGATTTAGCATTTGGTACACAATCTTCTTTTTTTTTTTTAACTATTATTTATGTCTCTTACCATCGGGTTTCCCAAACTGGATGCACTGTAGCGTAGTGGTTAAGGCACTGCGCTACAAGTCGAGGGTTCGAGTCCCGTGGGGGTCAGGATTTTTAAACTGACCCAAACCCTCTGGCGGCACTATGGTCCTGGGGTCGACTCAGCCTCTAACGGAAATGAGAACCAGACGCTTGCTCTGGGGTAAAGGTGGCCGTCATGCAGGGCTGACACCAAGTGCCGATTGTCTAGAAAAAGTGGGAGTCTTAACCTCCCACTACCCAAGGGCCTCCTGAGGCCTGTGGTGGGATCACTTTACTTATAGGGGGCATGCCGCAGCGTAGTGGTTAAGGCACTGAGCTACAAGCCGGAGGGTCAAGGGTTCAAGTCCCGTTGGGGTCAGAATTTTTAAACTGACCCAAACCCTCTGGCAGCACTATGGCCCTGCGGTTGACTCAGCCTCTAACGGAAATGAGTACCAGACGCCTGTTCTGGGGGTAAAGGCGGCCGTCATGCAGGGCTGACAACCCGGCTGACATAAAGTGCCGATTGTCTAGAAGAAGTGGGAGCCTTAACCTCCTACTGCCCCGAGGGCCTCCGGGCCTGTTGTGGGATCACTTTACTTTACTTTACGTTAATTCCAAGGGATTTGCCAAATGTTTACAAAAATTTGTCAAATAAAAATTTTAAACATTTGGCGAAGCCCTTGGAATTAAACATTTCTCAAACAAATGGCAAAGCCCTTGAAATTAACAGTTAAAGGAAAGATATACATTTAGAAGAACAAATTTAGATCCATGAATTTTGAAATTCCCGGCCAGCAAGATTTGATACAAGTTCATCAGATCATTGTAAAGATTGTTGAAGATAGGAACAACTGTTCCTGAAACCATTGCGCCGTGCTGTGAACAACATGAGTGTATGAAGTGAAATGAATAACTCATTTTAATTCTATTAATATAATAAATTTAATTGATAAATTGTGTGCAGGTGCTGTTGGGACATCGGATGGCAGAATTCAAACTTACAATGAAGTGCATGTGGTCGAAGAATGGAACATTTAAAAAATACAAAAAGAAAGAAATAAATGAGAAGAAGAAAGAGCCTCAAGATGTAGAAATGGAAACAGAAGACATTGTAGAAAATGCTGCTGCTGATGACGAAGAAACATTAGGAGATGAAGAAACAGTAGGAGATGAGGAAACAGTAGGAGATGAAGAAACAGTAGGCGATGAAGAAACAGTAGGTGATGAAGAAACAGTAGGCGATGAAGAAACAGTAGGAGATGAAGAAATAGTAGAAGATGAAGAAACAGTAGATGATATAGAAACTGGTGACTGAATTCCATGAGAGAAATAAATGTATATATTATAATTATACTAATTAACAAAAAAATTACCTTACCATAAAACATTCATATCCTTAGGTTTTCAAGTCCCTTAATCCAAATTTGCATTTATATGCTCTTTGTCACTTCAAGTTTTTCTGTAATTTTTAAAGAAACAATGAAAAAAAAAATATCTAGGTTCTTACTTTTAAAAATAGCAGGCTAATATGTTACCCTGAATTTTATGTCTGTTATATTCATTGAGACCCTTATAGAAGCCAAGGGGTATAAGTAACGAAAAGCTAGTTTTGAGTAAATGATGTTCAAAGTTGATTATCTTAGAAGTTTTCTTTTCAGCCATTACATTTCAGTATCAGACACACTTTTATTTGTATCAATTGGTCACTCAGATTAGTTAAATTTTAAGACAAAACTGTTTGCCAGACAGAGACTCGAACCCAGGACCTTTGGCTTTGTGTACCAATGCTCTACCAACTGAGCGAGTTCCAATCTAGACGCAATTTTTTTTTCTTATATATGTTGTGTCCACCACTGTGGTCTCGAAGTAGCGTGCTGCCTTGTCACGCAGCAGGCTCGGGTTCGATCCCCAGCCGGGACAGTTTTTCTGGGTGAGGTTTTTATTGGGGTTTTTCCTCACCTGTAAGACAAATGTCAGAAAAACTTTAAGGCCCAAACGGTCCCCGAAATCATATGGCCATCATCATCATCTTCTTCACCGGTGTGGAAAGCAACGGGAAGCTACCACACCTACAATTCCCTAGTAAAGCTGCAAGCATAGCATGAAAATGCTATGATTGCAGTGAAGGACCTGCCTTTGGGCAGAATTACTATGGATGGATATATGTTGTAATTCCCGTGCACCAAATGCTTCAAGCCTTGGCTTCTATCTATGCAAATGGCGGCTTCTTAGTTAAGAAGACATTTATTGGAAATTTAAACACTACTTTTAAAAGCCAGTAGGACTTCTATTGAAATTTTTATTATTAATTTAACACTTCTCACTGAAGGATAAATTAAATTTGAAGAGAAAAATTTTCGCTTAATTTATCCTTCAGTGAGAAGTGGTAAATCATCATCATCATCATCATAGTACATCAATTGGTCATTTGCTGATCTGTTTTGGCCTTAAGAGAAACGCCATCCAAAAGTCTTTTGAGTGGACGTCCTGGTCTTCTTCTTCCTGCAGGTTGATATCTTAACATTTGTTTGGCTATCCTGTGGGATTTCTTCTGGATTACAATATAGTATTAATTAGACGAGTATAAAATTAGATATTTATATGAAGGTGGATTTAATAGTAATATTATATAAATTATTAATTTGATTATGGCTGTAAGATGTGCACACATCGCCCGTTTAAGAAAATAACTAACTCTAACTTAAATTAATTATTAATATCTTCCACTGCATAACTTATTTAATAGGTGTTGAGACTTGCAAATAAAGTTGAGGTTCCTTAGACAGGTTACTGGCCCGACGCTAAGTATTCCAGTGGTAGAGCTGCTACCTTTTAGTCTCTGGACAGACATTAGGGTACCACATTTACTCAGTACCCGATGGAACGGTTATACCGCCATGACTCGGTTCTCAGAGCCTCGTTTGTGAAAATGGGTTGTACCACGAAAAGGTGAGGATGAGAATTGGGTAGAAGAGGTTATATACACAATAATAAAAACTTCACTCAGATTAGTGTTTGCTTTAACTACTAAAATCTACACTTAACTCCAAAACTAGCAATTGGTCATTTGTACCCCTTAGCTTCTAAGGGTCTCAATTCAATGAAGCGTCCTGAAGGTAAATCTGTATTAAGATTTTCTGTGCGTCAAGTTTTTTTTTTTTTAAAGGAAAGGTAAAGTGGTCCCACTACAGGCCTTAGGAGATTAAGGCTCCCACTTTTCTAGACAATTGACACTTGGAGTCAGCCCTACATGATACATGCCTTTACCCCCAGATCAAGTGTCTGGTACTCATTTCTGTTAGAAGCTGAATTGACCCCAGGGTCATGGTGCTGCCAGAAGGTTTGGGTCTGTTTAAAAATTCTGGTACCACCAGGATTCAAACCCTCGACGTTCCGACTTGCAATGTATTGCCTTAAAGCAACTACATTATGGTGTGCCCCCTTTTTAAAATAAAAACTTTAAAAAAATGACTATGTTCATGAAAATAATCTTCCTGAAAAATAGGAATTTTCCTTCAACTTAAACAATATGTCTCTATTTTGATGTTATATTTAGTTTAAGGGGGGGCCAATACCTTTTAGCCATTAAAAATATAGCTTATTTCAATTTTTTTTTCTCAGCAACAATGCTGGTTACAGAAATGAAATTTGGTATGTGATATCTATATTACAAAGTGAGCATGTTTGTGTACTAACTTCAGTCGTTATGGTTAATTAAAAGTTCAAAATGTCAGCTGAAAATTTTGCATCATCTTGCCGTTTCCGTGATAATTTTCCTGAATTTCAGTATATTTTAATGATTCTTGTTTTATTTTACTCATTAATGTTGTAGCTACAAAATATGCTACAATTACTTATTTTAGGAATTCTCACTATGAGGTGTATTCATTAAGGTAGGATTGTTTAATTATATAGAGTGTAAATATTTTATTTTTCATTTCAAATTGATGCATACTCATTTTTGTTAAAATTTGCATTAAAATGTTGTTTTTTAAATAAAATATAATAGGTACATTATTAATTGTAGTATATTTTGTTCATCTCTGTAAACTACATATACCTGGAAAATTTCATTTCAGTATCTTAAAAACTTTGGTAGTTATCAGGGAAACCGTATTGAAAAAATGAAGTTACGGAAAACAAGCGACAAACTTACCAAAGATGTAGGTATTGTAAGCCTATGTTTTTCCTTTACAGAGATTTAGGCGCTCTCCCCCTACAGGGAAGAATTTGAACCATACTAATTTAGTTACACTTGTTTTCGTATACATGTCATTTTGAGTGGTACGTGGTCAGCGTTACCTTCTAAAATTAAAGGGCTCACTCGAGTGATACAGTATTGCACTTTTTTAAACATAACTCGAAAAGTAATAGAGTTATGAATGAAAATCTTTCACTGATTTAAAGATGAAGTTTCAATCTATATAAAAAACAAAAATTAATAAATGATTTTTTTTTTACCCTCAAAGATGTTGGTCCCCCCCTTAACATATTCCAGTAATGGACAAATTTATTTTTTGAAAAGAAAAATTAATGCTTGAACTTGGAATTGCACCCTGGACCTCTAACTACGCGTCAGTATGCAGTCCTTTACACCATTGAAGACCTAATACAACCATCAACTTTTCTTTCCTCTTGTACAATTCTCTTACATCCGAAATCAGATAACCAGCGCTATTAACGCCATTAAATGACTCCTATTCAGAAGTATTAAGGAGAATTTTTTAAGCAGTAAAGCTTAATGTTTTGATGTTATATTTAGTTTAACATATTCCAGTTCTATACATTATTTATTTTTTGAAAAGGTAAATGAACACTTAAATCGAGAATTGAACCTGGGCCTCTGATTCTTGAAAGAGTATTATTATAGCCTCATGTTCAAGGTGCCATTTTGGGGGGTTTAAAAGGTTTTACATCCATTTGGGCATCAAATTTTGGAAGAGCTTAGGGAGCTTCCACATTGGGATGCTAATTCGAAAGGGAAAAGAAGAGGATTAAAGGTTTTGCTGGGCTTGGGTTTCTGGTTTTGTATGCCAGATATATATATATCCATCCATAGTAATTCTGCCCGAAGGCAGGTCCTTCACTGCAATCATAGCATTTTCATGCTATGCTTGCAGCTTTACTAGGGAATTGTAGGTGTGGTAGCTTCCCGTTGCTTTCCACACCAGTGAAGGATGATGATGATAGCCATATGATTTCGGGGACCGTTTGGGCCTTAAAGTTTTCCTGACATTTGTCTTACAGGTGAGGAAAAACCTCACCCAGAAAAACTGCCCCGACCGGGGATCGAACCCGGGCCTGCTGCGTGACAAGGCAGCACGCTACCTCGAGACCACAGCGGTGGACATATATATATATATATATATATATATTCAGGGTTTAATAGGAGTTGCCATGAGGCTTCAATATCTTCAGGACAATCAGTGGATATTAGGAGACGATAAACTTGCACGATACATGAAACTTTTAGTGTGATGGTTTATTTTGAGGTTTTTTTAATCAATTTTTTTTTTAGACTGGGCAAGCTGAAGATGATATAGAAGATTAAACATGTTGGAGAATAAATCAACATCAGTTTGAGGTAAGATGTTTCCAGTCTCAAAAAACAACTCGATTTTAGTGTGATATTTATTCTGAGATATTCTAGACGGATACAGAATTTTAACTTATGCTTTGATGACTTGACGTAATTGTACGTCTGTTATAATCACTTTAGATGGGGACCTCATGTTTGACTATCGGAGCCTCAGATATATGTATATTAATAATGGCTCACAACCCGTGTTTTTAAGTCTGTGATGTTGATCTAGCAAAACTTTTAAATCAGTGAGGGAGTTTCACATAGTTTTATACAATTTCGAGAGCATGAAGTTTTGTTTTAGTGGGGCTGCAATTTGCCTATATGTCGTTTTGTACTTAATTTAAATTTAACAAATAGAATATTTGTGGTTGGTTGGTTTTAATAATTTTGGGGGTGCATATGTCATCCTGACACACCACCTGTTCATGCACAACTTCTAATGTTCATGACGTCACAACATAGCTGGCATCTGTCCAGGCGTAAATGATGTGCACTCACACACCTTATGTTCATTGGTGGTGTTATTAAAGTGCTATACAATAGTAGCTAATTTTAACATCAAGTAAAAATATACTTTTTTCTTTACTGTTATTCAGGCCCTGACTACCTAATAGTATATGAACCATAGCTACTAAAAGTTTATATATAAACTATTGGTTTTTTTTTATTTAAGACATAATTCCATCAGCATTATTCCATTTGCATCTTAATATATTATTTTTTTGATTAGCATATAATTTCTTCATGTCATTTGTTTGAATTTGAATATAAACATGCCTATCTTGTTTTTTTTTTTTTTTTTCCTACTTAGACCCTTCCTTCATCCTGAATTAGAGATAATACTACATTAGTCAATATTTAATAGCATATAGGCAGTAGAAATTCTGCTTCACTCTATGCGTCAATATGCAGTCCATTACACCATTCACCGCACACCGGCGCATTGAGTCAGAGGTCCAATGTTTGATTCCCGATTCATAGAGATCCGTGAAAGTGGTTTTATTTTTAGGGAAAATTTGTTTTAAAATTTCAAGATTTCAATGTTACTGGGAATTTGGCAGTGTTATTCTAAAAAAATGTAAATATGAGTCTTTTTAATTCTAGTTTAGTACAGGGTGGACCGCTCGAATGGACCTAATTTCAATTGCTTGTTACTGGCAAACGGTTGAAGATAGAAACTTAAAACAACGTTCATATTACAGAAAAACTCACCAAGTTTTGATATCCAGATCACCACATCTCTATATGAGCCCCAGCAGTCACTGTGACGATATCAAAGCGATGAACAATTTCTTGCCAAGTACGTTGGAGTATGTCTTCTGGAATGTTCTCAATAGCCTCTATGATGCGCTCACGAAGATCACGAAGGTCTTTGACTGGGGTGGTGTAAACTTTATCTTTGACATAGCCCCAGAGAAAGAAATCCAGTGGTGTTAAATCGGGAGATCTCGGGGGCCACGCGATTGGTCCTCCCCTACCAATCCAACGGCCAGGGAAAATGTTGTCCAAAGTCGTACGAACTTCATTGGACCAGTGGGGAGGAGCACCATCTTGCTGGAAAACGATGTTAGGCTGCAGTTGTTCAATTTGTGGAAAGAAGAACTGCTCCAGCATGTCAAGATATGTGGTACCACGAACAGTTTTTTCTCGGCGAAGAAAAACGGTCCAATGACCTTATTATGTGACAAACTGCACCAAACATTCATCTTCGGACTATCACGAACATGCTCTTGAATAGCGTGAGGATTCTCCGATCCCCAGATCCGCACATTATGCCGGTTTACCTTGCCTGACAAATGGAAAGTGGCTTCGTCCGAGAAGAAAATCTTGGTCATGAAGTCAGGATCAGCGCCGAGACTGTCCAGCATCGTATTGGCGAATTCCACTCGTTTCGGCATGTCATTCGGCTCCAGACGTTGCACTAACTGCACTTTATATGCGTGCAGTTTGAGGCGTTTGTGGACAATCCGTTGTAATGTCGATTTTGGTATTTGAAGTTCCCGCGAAGCTCTTCTTAATGACTTCCGGGGGCTTCGCTCAAATGCGGCTTGAACATTTGCTACCATTTCATCGGATGCTCTGCGACCACCACCATGCTTCTTCAACACAGATCCTGTAGCTAATAATGTATCACGCCACTTCTTTATGCTTCTAGCAGTTGGAGCATCACGGTTAAACACACGCCGGAACTCCCTTTGAACTCTAATGATTGATTTAAACTCCGCATACCACAAAACAGCTTGCGCTTTCATCTGCGGAGTCGCCATTTTCACAAACAATTAAATCTAAGAACGAGAAACGTATCTTTGTGCCATCTACCGACAGGATTCGAAACTTGGTGAGTTTTTCTGTACTATGAACGTTGTTTTAAGTTTCTATCTTCAACCGTTTGCCAGTAACAAGCAATTGAAATTAGGTCCATTCGAGCGGTCCACCCTGTATATTAAACCCAATATGAATGATATGTCCAGTAGTTTAAGGTCAACTTTTAACTTGTACAATTGATATAGATTTTAATACACTAAAATGCATAAAATTTTAATTGTCATCACTAATTTATAAGCAAAATTTACCTTTTAAGAAAAAGCAACCATGGTGAGTATCTCTGCATTCTTAAGTTTCAATCTCTGCCTTTGATCACTCACCACAATACCATACTGAGAAATAGATCTCTCTGAGTCCACATTTGAAGTTGGATACCAGATGGCTTCAAGAGATGTCTTGACAAACTCAGTACACTCTTCCCTCAAAGAGCAAATAATTTTGCAAATGTCTACATGGGTACACACTGATCGTTTCAACTCTTCTTTTATGAGGCTTTGGAGAACAACATAGCCTTCATAGAATTTAGAATATTCAATGGCACTTGCATATGACTTTTTCTTCCTTCCAGTATTAGGCCAAGGCCTGTTATGATCCTAAAGAAAATTTTCTATCTAGTGTTTCATTGGACGGCCCAGTGATCTTTGGTCGTCATTAGTTTGATCCTTCCGGGAAATTCTCGTATAAGACTTGAAAGCATAATAATATAATAATCTCTTCAATTGATTGCTGGCCAAAGGAAGGCAAGACCAGTGATGGGGCTGCCATCTTATAGCCTCTGGTCAGGCTTTTCTGGAGAAGAAAAGAAAATAAAGGAAAGACTCCCTAGCCCTTGGATGCCCTAATAGCGTCAGGGTCGAAAAAACAAGAGTTAACCAAGAGAGGTTAGATAGTAAAGTTAAAAGAGTGCAAAACACAAGTGGAAGAAATGTTTTGCTCAAGCTTGGGCACCTTGTGGTCGCCATCCACATATCCCCTAGATGAGGACTCCTGAGGGGACTTGCATATGACAATTTCTTCAATTCTACCATGGCACTGCCAGTACTGAGAAATTGATTCCTAAGTGTCCTGGAGTCAAATAATTAACTGCTGCATACACCAATTTTGAAGGGTCTTCCACAATCAAGTTTTTCAACTTCATAAGACTCTTTTGTGCAGTAGTTTTCAACTGGTTCACCACTTCAGCTTTCCTGAGAGCTGTCATCTCTTGCAACAAAGTTGTGAGTCGTGTCGAGAATATCTCTTTTGTTAATAAATCAAACATGTTCTCCATAACCTTTAGTTTGGAATGAAGAACATGAGCTGTGGGATCTGTTACCTTCCAAGCAGATAATCAAATTAACAAATCGGTTGCGGTTATCAACAAAAAATTGAGCCTGAACTTTTGTGATGGCTAAGAATTGGGGATTTACTTATTTGAGAAACTTCACACCACTGTTTTCTTCACCCAGCTGCTCCATAATTCCAATATGTCGTCAAGGCATTCACATATATACTTTGCAACTTCAAACCATGTGTTCCATCTAGTTTGTACTGGCATGGGAAAATGCCTAACTTTTGTAGGGACATTCTCATATTTCTCACGAAAAAAGTCAAGATACAAATGCTTCCTTTTTCTTGTATTGAGAAGTGCAGTTCTTGTTTTAGCAACAGTTAAGTTCAATTCATCTATGCTGCATTGCTAAATCTGACCCACCAAGTTGATTTTGTGGGCCCAGCATTGAATATAGGCAAGTTTCTCCCCCACTAAGCCTTTTAGAGTATTGGCACATAAAGTCATGTACCGTGCTGAATCGGTATTAATCCCTAGCACATTGTCATACCCAACTTCATTTTTATTTAAAGTGTCCACAATACTTTGAGTATGTTGAACCAGTGGCTTTGTCAAGCACCAGCACTGGCAGCCAAGTAAACTCCTTGCCTTCCATGACCTCCAGAAGATGAAATAGGATATTAAATATGCAGTTCCCAGAACTTGTCAGTGTTTTATCACACATGATGAAAAGCTTTTTTTGTCCTTTACTATTTGTTTCAATTCCTCCACTTTTTTTGTCCTAATAATTGGTATGTAATGTTGCCGAATTCTATCTGCAGAAGGCAAGTCCCAACTGCCCTTTATATATTAAATTAATATTAAGAAGCTAAAGCTGTTACTATGATTGAAATAAGTAAACTAATGTACACATTTGCATAACCATTCTCTCATCTTAGGATGATCAACTTTTCCACAGAAATTCCTGCACTCAAAAATGCCTCCTTAGTGTCAACAATGAACTTTGTTTTGTCTTATTTTGCTTTTTTAACCTGTTAAAAGGACCCTTCAACAGATAATTGGCGCTTCATTGATGTCTTCTTATTCTTAGCATTTTTTTTTTAGTTTTACTGGCTATATGTTTTAGCAACGTATCCTTTCTTTCATATTCTAGTCTTGTCACAGTACCGGCACATCAATATTTTTTATCATCATCATTATTGGTTCTACAGCCCGTTTACAGATCTTGACTGCCCCTATATTTTTTTTATCATTTACAAAAAAAAACTTTCACTGCTGAATTTGTGTGCCCTACTTGCGGCTGACACACTTGGTTTTGGCATGTCAATAGGTAGAAAATTAAAAAACAAATGATAATGAAAATTACTTGAGACTTTAGTAAAACACAAACTGACCAAGGTACACATTTCACATTCACTGAATGTATCTGTTGATTGAAACAAAGTTTGAAGGGGGGAAGAAGAGAAATTAAAATTGTGCTTGACCATTGTTGTTCAAACTGTCAGTATTTGTTTTGTTACATTTTGTTAAAAATCCATGTTATAGATATGTAATCCAATAGAAAAAAATGTGTTTATGTAGTTAACTTCTGTTTTAATTAAATTGGGAATAATAATATTTGCCAATATGATATAATGCCATTGTTAGCTTATTCAAATTTGGCAGTGCTTAAATTATTGTCAGGTTACTGCCTATACTTAAATATTTTCTTCGGATTTGAACATACCATTACTTAATAATGATTGATATAAAATTGATAATTATGTCTGCAAAAATTTAGGGGGAAAAACTTATCTTACATGTTAATGTAATTTGTATTTCTTGGAATTCATATTGGCCATATAACTTAAAATCTATGGAGAGACCACATTTGAGCATGATAAGGACAAAATATTACCTCTATGTTGTGAACTGTGTTGCAACCAGAGATAACCCAAGAAATGTTGTATTTGTCAAATTTTTTTTAAATTTCCTACAACATTCCTTTGGCACCAATAAATAAATTTAGTCTGGGTAATCTAAGTACCAATAAAAAAGTCAATGTTCCAGACAGTAAGAAATCTGGAATTTATCAAATAAATTGTGAAGATTGCAATAAAGTTTATATAGGAAAAACAAAAAGGAATTTGGAAATTCGGACGAAAGAACATTTCAGAAATATTAAAAATTGTGAAATTGAAAAATCTGCAATTGCTGCACATAGTTTATTAGAACATCATAAAATTGGAAGAGAAGCTAAACTTTTAAAACAAGTAGAGAACCTTTGGAATTGACAGTTTGGGAAAAAATATACATTCAGAAAAACAAAAATAGATCAATGAATTTTGATATCCCTAACGAAATTACATTGATTTTGAAGTTCATAAATTCAACCATAGATGGCAGCACTGAAGATGGCGACAATAGAATAGTTGACGGCCGAAGAATTTCGTCAGTCGGAGTTATGGCTGATGATGAACATGACTATGTTTGAAATCGCGATATCATGGAAGCATGAATCCTATGAGGTGAGTTGTTTAAACAATATGTTCTCCGATGAATTTTAATGAATTATTTAGATGTTTTTCTTTATTTAAGTTATATTTAAATATTAAAAGAATTTTAAAATACAAAATTATTAACTTAAACTTTCATATTTATTATGATATTAAAATCCTGCTATATAGCAAATACTACATCAACTATTGTTATGAATATACCATATGATTTTTGTGATGAACACACATTATGTACCCATTGTTATTCACAAAGTACACATCATCCAATGTGAAGCTCATACCATGTAACCCAATGTGACATTCAAACTTCATCATCCGATGTAACACACACACTACATCACCCTATAAGATGTCCAAACTACAACACATTATCTGATCCACAAGAACCTGTAATCTGTAGTAACTAGAGACTGGATTATATGCATTTGCATATTTAGACCTTCTTCACCTGTTAGTGCACATTTTAACTAAAAACTAGTGATAACGCATATTTTTGTATTATATTTACAACATTTTAAAAATCTGTTGTTATTTTACAATGAAAATTTCGAGGCCATCAAAGTGTAGTAAACGATTTCGATAGTACAGAGGCTTTGGCAGTTTGTCAAAGAATCATTTAACGATTCCAGTACTGTATTTAAAAAAAACATTGCTGTGATTAGCACTCATTTTTCCCATATGCCTGCAACTATTAAAAATTAAAATATAAAATTATGGAATATTCACCTGAAAGGTCCGTCTGCTCAACTTAATTCAATTCTGCCGATGATGGGACAAGTCCCGAAAGCACTGCAGTTAAATAATTAAGTTGAGGAGACGGACCTTTCAGGTGAATATTCCATAATTTTATATTTTAATTTTGAATAATACCTCAATGGAACACATCATGATCTTATTAAAGTTAACTATTAAAAAGCTTGAAACTCAAGGTTTGGCATTTATTGATTCTATTCAGTTAAATCGTAGAAAAATCGCTGAGAGAGAAAATTTGCAGCTCTGTTATTAGAGAAGAATGTGAAATTGAACCTATAAATCCTTGGATAAATGATAGAAGACTATATTGGAACAATCACATAGATAGAATTGAGAACACTAGATTAGTGAAGAAAATATGTGATTGGACACCTCAGCAGAAAAGGCCTTTAGGAAGACCACAACTACGATGGAACGACGTCACCATTCCCTGGACCTGTAGTGAATGAACACGCAACAAGCTACCAGCTTTCATGCATAGAGGAAGATGAAGAAGAATTCAGTTAATGGGTAAAATCCGTCAACTGAACTCATTGCTGGAGGTATTTCCGAACAAACTTAAAAAAAGTTTGAAAACATTTCGAACAATTACCCAGGCTTTTAACCTTTGTGTCAAATTAATAGTTTTATAAATGGGATGGGTCCACCACTGTGGTCTCGGGGTAGCGTGCTGCCTTGTCACGCAGCAGGCCCGGGTTCGATCCCCAGTTGGGACAGTTTTTCTGGGTGAGGTTTTTATCGGGGTTTTTCCTCACCTGTAAGACAAATGTCAGGAAAACTTTAAGGCTCATATGGTCATCGCAATCATCATCATCATTCATATTCATCTTGGGTTAAGCTTAGGATTAGGGACTCTCCTGGCGCACCATTATCATCATCACCACCCATCATATCATCGGGGCAACGTAACCCCACCTTCCAGGCGCCCCAACCTCAGAAGTGGGTTACAAGTATGCCATGTCAGGAGAGAAACCAGGAATGTCGAAAGACAAACCTGGGGCATTAAAAAAATAAAGATAAATGAGATGGGCGAGCTTTTGCCAGAAATAATAAGTGCCAAAATAGCACCCAAATTCAAATACTGCCCAATTACTTCAGTTGTTGTTGAACGGTCCTTTTCTGTTTATAAACATATTTTGAGCGATCAAAGACACAACCTTACTACCGAACCTGATCGTTTCTGTTTACAAAAATAGCAAAATGTAGAATATTTTAATTTGTGAACAATACTTTTGCCTGATACCGATTGATAATTTATCATTTATCAGTGATAAATGATAATATTAATAAATAGATAATAAAAATACTAATTATTATGTTAATTTAGAAATAAAATATCTAATAAAGTAATCATTATTATGCTTTTTTTTATTTGGTATTGCATATATTGACATTTTTCATGTATATTTCGAGTTTGTCATGTTGCATATAATCCGGTCTCTAGTAATAATAAATGAAATCTTAGCTTAGTGATAGGATGGCAGTGTGTAAAGTTGGAGGTCTCAAGTCAAATCCTAGCTCAGTGCAATTTTTTTTTCTCTAGTTGTGTTAACCATGGCTTACAGGCAGCTTATCTAGAAACATTAATTTCCATATAAAGTTCACAATTCATTATTTACAGGGAACTTGAGAATTAAAAAGACGGGAATTTGTGCTTGCTCCAGAGGCATGCCTAAGTAGCTCAGTGACAGAGCACCATCACTTAAAGATGGAGATCTTGAATTTAAATCCTAGCTCGGGTGAAATTTTTCTCTGCAGTTACATTAACTACGGCCTATAGACAGCTTATCTGGAAAAAAAATTTCAAAGTAAATTTATTTTCCATCCATAGTAATTCTGCCCAAGGGCAGGTCTTTCACTGCAATCATAGCATTTTCATGCTATGCTTTGCAGCTTTACTAGGGAATTATAGGTGTGGTAGCTTCCCGTTGCTTTCCACACTGGTGAAGGATGATGATGATGGCCGGATGATTTTCGGGGACCGTTGGGCCCTAAGCTTCCTGACATTTGTCTTACAGGTGAGAAAAAACCACACCCAGGAGCCTGTCCCGACCAGGAATCGAACCTGGGCCCGCTGCATGACAAGGCAGTATGCTACCTTGAGACCACAGCGGTGGACAAACATATTTTAAGGAGCTAAAATATAATTATATAATCCACATCTGACGTTTTGCCCATTATTTTTATTTTTACTTCTTCTTCATCATCCAATCAAGTCTTAGGCCTGTTATGACCTCACTGATCAAAATATATAATGGTGGCATCTCCTTGGCACTTGTTAGTCACCCTCCACCTCTGGGTTCAGAGTTCGTATGTCACTCCATGTGGGGTTCTAAAACTAAACTCCATGGTGTGACAGACCTAGAAGGCCCTTGGCTTACCAGCCAGCTGCTGACCTTCAATCCACATTTATTAATCACAGAGACAAACGATTGTCCAGCCAATGTAGGGGTGACACGTCGTCAGTATGTCGGGTATCCCCAGCCATTATAGCTGGTTTTCTTAACCTGGAGATGCTACTCAATTTCCTCACAATGCTGTGTGGATACAAGTCTCAGACTGGCCAAAATCCCATGAGAAAATTTCTTCCTCCATGGAGACACGTACCTGTGCACCAAGGCATCTTGCCCTATCACTCAGCTATGGCGCGGGACCCCATGTGGAGTTTATGGTGGACAAATCAGAGCCAGGGCACATTTTCCTCATGGTTTTCCCCTCCCATAAACTTCTCCATATTCACATATTCATGTAATCTATTTTACCACATTGGCCTGAATTAAGCCACACCCTTAATTTTATGGGAGGGGGGGGGTGAAAAAAATTTACCTGTCACATATCCAGTTACAAAACTGTTTACACTATTTAAATATATTTTTCTTCAGTTATAATGTGGGTAAATCACCTGGTACAACTAATCAGTCTTCTCCAATGTCACTGCTCATCCAAACTAAACTTTTTGCCAGCTTCTCTATTTAGATGCATTCCTAGCATAATGAATAAATGCAAGTTTGAAACCAGCATCATAACTGTGCTGAATTCCCAAGCTTATTGAAGCTTTTCTTTCGACGTTTTCACTTATTGCTGAAGAATAAACCTATTGTAGTATTAAGTTATGTAGATAGGAAATAACACTATGGGGTTTTTTAATATTGTTTATTTTTTATTATTTCACTCACCTCATACTTCATAATTCATAGCAGACCCAGGGTTTCTTCACATCTTTTGTGACATTCTCAATGCTGTGTCACGTTCACAACTGACGTCCAACGGCCTTCTATCCTGCAGACTGACCTCCGCGCCATCTGGTGGCCGACCGAAGAACTTCCAAATCAGTCCTCTCTCCTTATAACCGGGTATTTCAAAATTCATAGTTGTATTTTCATTCTTGCATATGTAAATTTTTTCCCAAATTGTGAGTTCCTTCGGTTTTTCCAATTGTTTAAGTAATTTTGTTTTGGTTTCTATTCTATGTCTTTCTGACCAAGCATGTGCAGCTATTGCAGATTTTTCAGTTTCTCCATTTCAACAAATTCAACATTAAATTAGCACCGAAAAATGATTACAACTTAGGTAATTTAATAAAAACCAACAAAAATGAAAAGATTGAAGACTGCAAAAAATCGGGAATTTATCAAATTAATTGTAAAGATTGTGAAAAGATATACATAGGAAAAACAAAAAGGAATCTAAATACAAGATTAAAAGAACACCTCAGAAATGTTAAAAATGGAGAAACTGAAAAATCTGCAATAGCTGCACATGCCTGGTCAGAAAAACATAATAGAAACCAAAACAAAATTACTTAAAAAATTGGAAAAACCGAAGGAACTCACAATTTGGGAAAAAATTTACATATGCAAGAATGAAAATACAACTATGAATTTTGAAATACCCGGTTATAAGGAGAGAGGACTGATTTGGAAGTTCTTTGGTCGGCCACCAGATGGCGCGGAGGTCAGTCTGCAGGATAGAAGGCCGTTGGACATCAGTTGTGAACGTGACACAGCATTGAGAATGTCACAAAAGATGTGAAGAAATCCTGGGTCTGCTATGAATTATGAGGTGAGTGAAATAATAAAAAATAAACAACTATTGTAGTATGTACATATACTACCGTAACTGTTTTAATACGTCCTATCATACAAAAGAGCATGATTATCGTAATACAAAGACTGGTACACTGTTGCATCATATACAATACGACTGCTGGCACACGAGTGCATGGCATTGTTGCTCCATTTCAAAATTAGAAACGTGCACTACATTTCATGTGTCTATGACAAGTTTATCAACTGCACAAATAAGCTGCACCTTTAATTTTCATGTACAAAATTAGAAAAATAAATACGGCTTATATTTAGGTTAATATGGTATTTCATTCTATCTACTCCTTTGATGGTGTGACAGGCTTAGTCAGTTGGCATCCTTGTATATCATGGATTTTCAATAATAGGGACTTACCTAAACTCTTGACCTGGCATTATGCCAGACGACACCAGTAAAAGTTACTTTATGGTGAAATTAAATGTTTCTTACCTCTATATATATCTTCTAAGTAGATCGCGATTTCGAGACCACAACTGTCTCATCCTCAGTACCTTCTTGGCGACTGATGTTATGTCGATTGGAAGAAGATTGAAATTGCGATCTACTTAGAAGATTTTATAAGAGGTAAGAAACATTTAATTTCATCATAAATTAAACCTCATAGTGATTAATTCCTATAAAAGTTAACAAAAATGGTGACCTTATTTCTTTACTATATAATGGTGGTTAAGAATAATTTCATTAAACTAATTTTAAAAATATAGAAACAGGTAGGTCATACTTCTGCTTGTAGTGGTTAGGTACATGAATTTGGACAGGACTATAGTTACTTTTTTTTGTAAGCCCATGTTTTCCCTTTACAGAGATTTAGGCACTCTCCCCTACAGGGAAGAATTTGAACCATGCTAATTTAGTTACAGTTGTTTTCGATAGATGTAATTTTGAGTGGTCCGTGGTCAGCGTTCCACCTCATACTGACATCTAGGAAACCAAGGTAGTACTAAAATGGGAAAATTCGGTAAATTTTGTTTAGAGGCCTTTTCATTCAGGCTTAAAGATTTTTTACGAGCCTGAAAATGTTCAGACTTGGGACCTATGGCTTAAAGTCCCTCCCGGAGGACTTGTTCTTTGGATTTTTCCGTCCTAAAAAATCCATCGACCCCAGCCGGGTTTGAACCCATGACCCTCGGGACCAGAGGCAAGGAGCATAACCACTAGTCCACCGCGGCCGACACTGCAGTTATAAGAATAGAAATTAGGAAACTAAAAGACATATCCCAATCTCATCTACTAGAACTATACCTTGGTGAATAGATTTGAACTCAGTTAATCTCTGGCAATGACAAGTTAGTTATTCAAATGGAAAATCTGCAACTTGGACTGGAAGGATATTTATCAAATAAAGACAATATACGTTCATTAATGATAATTTAATCAATTATCATAATTTATTTACAAAGTATTAAAATAAAAAATTATTTTTCATCACACAAGTATTCCATTATTTAACAAATCACAACTTTCTATTAATTTCAACATTTAAAAAAAAATAAATTGTTTCTACTTATTTTAGGAATTCACACTATGAGGTATATTCATTTAGGTAAAATTTTGTATCACTCACCTCATATTATAATTCTTCTTTAACTATAAACTAGTTTCAGAACATAGTTTCTGTTCATCCTCAGTATCATCACAACCGTTGTTCTGCCGTCTTGAAGAACTGTCCTTCGCCTCTTCCATTGGCAGACTGAAATACCTCGAGGTTTTCAGTCTGTCAATGGAAGGAGCAAAGGACAGTTCTTCAAGACGACAGAACGATTGTGATGATACTGAGGATGGAACAGAAACTATGTTCTGAAACTAGTTTAAAGTTAAAGAAGAAGAATAATATGAGGTGAGTGATAAAAAAATTTTACCTGAACAATTGTTTCTGTTTTTCATCAAGAAAACATTTCTACTTTTCATAAAAAACAAAATGTTTGTTTTCAGTTTATTCAGTATACTTGAGATTACTGTTACCTGATTTTATGTAAGACAGATCATAGTTTGGATAAACAGAAAACACCTCTTTTCCTTGTTGTTTCAAAATAAAAGTAACAATTTAACATTTATTCATGAGAGGTAGAGATTAAAGTAGCAAAGAACAAATAACTGAAAGCAATATTCAATAAACAATATTTTATACATAATTTATTTTCATGACATTTTTATAAACAATATATGTATTATTGATAACATTCAGCACGAAGCCAGTCCAACATCAGCACTTGACATTCCTGGTGAATGGGGTCTGCTACAGACACATATTACAGTCTTTTTCTCTGTTTCTGCCTTCAAATAAACATGAATACTGTATATTTAAGTAAAATTTTATCACCTCATCTCATACTCTTCTTGTTCTCAGACCAGTTTCAGAACTTTCTTCTTCAGTTCCATTCTAAATATTTTCACGGCCATTTTGTCATCTTGAAGAGCTGCCTCATGCCCCAAGTATTTGTAGATTGAAGAACCTTGAAATCAAATCAAGATGACAAAACAACGGCCATGAAAATACTGAGGATGGAACTGAAGAAAGAAAGTTCCAAAACCGGTCTAAGAAGAATATGATATGAGGTGATAAAATTTTACTTAAATAAATAAACCTCATAGTTTATTTAACTTTCACAGGGAAAAAACACTATGAGGTTTAATTTAAGAATTAAATTAATATTTTTATTACCTCAGCTTATATCCTTTTTCTTCTAGACTGCAGTTTCAACCAGAGGCTACTGATGGAGATAAGCTCCGAAACTGCAGTCTAGAAGAAAAAGGATATGAGGTGAGGTAAAAACATTAATTTAGTTCTTAAACCTCATAGTATTAATTTCTAAGAAAGTAATTTAATGAATAACATAATTCTAGTAGACACCATACACCACGACTGAAGTGTCATAGAGACTACTCTGTATATTCATCTTTGTATGCACGAACATATAACAGAGAGACATCCATTTCATTTGTTTTGTGTGTGAAAACTCTGTGGATATCTAACTCCTATATTTAACTCTGCACTTAGTTAGCTTCTTTGGTCATGGTTACATATTTTAATTGAACTGGTTAATTGGAAAAAGACATATCTCCATATTTTCAAATTTTACAGGATAGAATAAAAACCCTTGCCTCTATACATAGAAACACAAATTAAGTTCATTAATGAATAAGAACTAATTTGTGTGAATGATAATTTCATTAGGATTCATATATATATATATATATACATATATATGAGAGAAGATAGCCAGCACTTCTAGCATCTTCTAAGATAACAGTGATTAAGGGCCTAATGAATATTTAAATTAATATTGGGAAGTAAACATTATGAGGTTATATCATTAATAGTGAATGGAGAACATATTTTTATCGACTCACCTCATATATTTTCAATTTCTTTGATACCGACGGTTTTAGACAATATCATGTCATAGAAGGACATGATATTGTCTGAAACCGTCGGTATCAAAGAAATTGAAAATATATGAGGTGAGTCGATAAAAATATGTTCTCCACTCACTATTAAAGCCTAATGAATACTTTCATTTAATATCCTGTATCCAATTTCAACTAAGCGCTCGCACCATACATAATTGGGAGTTGTCACACCAGACCCACATAGTGTCAGGTAACTAATGTCCCATCAACATACGCTCGGATACACTGTAGAATCTATAAAAGAAACTAATAGTTTCTTCTAGATTTACCATTCTGTTTCACATTTGTACGGTAGGAGAAATGGCTCTTTCACACCAAATAAGCAGCTTTTTTCAGAGAAAACATTTATGCAAATAAAAAAGGAGGGATGCTATGCCAGGAGACCAGTACCTACATTAGTCACTGTTCAAATAAGAACAGCTAATTTTTCCTTATGGTGTGCCATATTATCCAATAAACTGTCATAAATGATGTATATTAACTTGCCCATTTCCTCATCTAACGAAGTAAAATGAATATAGATAGACTCCTGACATGGAATAGCAAAAAAAAAAAAAAAAAATAATAATAATAAATTTGGATATATGGATGGCTTTTTGAAAATGGGATTAATGAAAATATGGGGGGGGGAGAGTAAACGTGCTTTTTGGCAACATGAAGAGACTGTCATTTTGTACAAATTATTATTTTTTTGCAGGCAGAGTTCAATATGTTACTTCTTTACCATGTCCAGATTCAATTATTTTAGTTCCAACATCAACACCTTGACAATTTGTAATCAAAACTTCCATTTTGGGGAAGTCAGCACTATTTACAACTTCTGCTTGCACAATTTTTTCTCCTTGTAACATTTTGTGAAAAATCGATGCACCTTCTGGATCATTGGGAATGTTTTCAACATTTGCCAACACACATTCAATAGCTTGAAAAGGCAAATGTAAAAATCTTTGTTCTATACAACGTATGCTTGATAAAGGGACCCATTCTTTGTTTCCATAATCAACATATAAAACAGCAATGCTGTTTTCACCATGATCCACTACTTGGGCTCTATAATAGGTCCCATCTGTGTACTTTGCTACAACAACCTGCCCCATTCCTGGCAATGTTTCTAAATGTTTTAGCTCTCTAAGTGTAGTCTCTTGATTTAGAAGTTCATTTAGTGTAAACAAAGTTTCTTTCTGATTTCCTCCATCATTATCATTGTCAGAATTTAGTATGATTGCCCAAAAAGTATTAGCATTTAGAATTTCAGTTATTTCAAGCATTATCTGACTCCCTTCTTTTGGTAGAACAAGTTTACTAAATGACTCGTGATATACTTCTTTCTTATCGGTCGTCCAACCATCAGGATGCACAAAAATATGTTCTTTCTGGCATGTTTCTCCTTTGTAACAGTAGCCTTTTGTCGCAAAAAGTTTACAAACTCTTTTCTCGTCCTCTGGTTTATACCCAGTTACCATGTATGTTGCATCTTCATCATCATGATATAAATTACTTCCTTTACAAATAAAATCTTCAGCCATTGGATTCCATCTGTCCAAATTTTCAACTTCTTTATTACTAGAGAATAGCATTGGACCCATGACTGCAGCTTCTGAAACTGTTTGTGTATTTTGTGCACTGTCAGAATTTCTTTCAACTTTCACTTCAAGAACAGTGCTATCATTTGAAGAAAGTTCAGTCTGTTCATTTTCTTTACAATCAGATTTATCGTGAATTTCAAAATCTAATGGACCTTCAAATGGTGAAAAATTTATTGCATAACCATAATCTACCATAGATTTATTTATGCAGATTTTGTAACTATTATCCCACAAGAGAACTGAAAGTGAGTTGATATTCTGTCTATAGTCTGTAACTATCACAGTATACAATGAATTCACATCAACTAGGCACTTGAATAAATTTACTGATTCAACAGGCCACTTTGTTACAGGCTTATCTGGAAGTGAATTTGCTGGATGGATGTTTGCTAGACAACATCTATGAGCAAATATTGGATATTCTGTGAACATACGTCTTAGAGGCTGAATTTCTTGAAGAGAAACGTAATGCTCATCCCCATAATCAATCAACTTTACATGTATCAATTCATCATCATTAGTGTCTTTCCAATCAACTACCTGACCTCTATACCAACTATTATCACTTGAATTATAAACAGCACAAAATGAGCCAATATATTCTCTTGCTTTTTTCTTGGTTTCTAAGGAAAAATGAACTTTTTTATAGAACTCATTCATCCGACTGGTCAAGGTATCTATTTCTGTATTTTCTGCACATACAATGTGAATATAGAATTCACTAGGGTTTTTTATGTAGGCAAGCATTGCCTCATATCTCTGTCCTTGTGAGGAATTAAGTGCTTTTTGAAACAGCATAAATTTGCATTTTTGTAAAGATAAATGTTCGGAGGATTTTGGACTCCATACTTGTAAATTACTATATTCCTTTTTTTGGTTATATCTTGCACTTTCATTTTTATCGGGACTCCATGATAATCTTTTATTTTTCAAAGCATTAATTTTTGAAGATGTCCCTACTTCAAAATCAAGTGATCCACATCTAACTAATGAATCAGGTTTACGTCCATACATTAATTCATGAGGCATATCTGCTGACATTGGTCTTTGTCCACCAGCTGCTTCATCCAGACCCACTTCACAGGTTAGTGATCGATTATTAAGTGTATCAAACTGTGTGTCTGATGAAGTCAACATAGGCCTAGTCATGACCTCTGCAGTTGATTTCTGCTGAATTCGATGTAATAAAGGGAAAACATCTAATGTTAACCATTTACTCAACTCAATCTTACTGATGTTGTATCCTTCCTTATGGCAGTCTACATCTACTATAAATCGTGACATTTCATCTAGAATCTTTGTGATAACAGTTACTACCAAATTTGAATCTCTGAGAACTTGTGAAAATAGTTTAGCCACTTCTTCATTCCACAGAGAAATGTCATTCACATTTACCTGGAGACAACAGTTTATACACTGAACAGAAACTGATGCAATATCATCATCGAGGTGATATATATTTCTTACTTCAGCCTCCTTTGTTTCTCCACTGTCCACATCAATAACCAATACTTTAACCGATTGTTTCTTCAGCATCTGAAGCACCTTTGCTCGGTAAAACTGTTGGCAATCACACACACATACATACATACCAACAGAAGGATATTCACAAGACACCAATTGTCCTTTGTTAAAACGACGGAACATCATATCTTTTAATCCTTCCAATGTTTTTTTTGAGTAATTCCCTAACCAAAAGTTATTGGGATTATCACCATAAATATAACACATGTCTAAAATATCACCTTCTTGGATATCACATGGCACCGTGACACGACAATGGCTTGTAACAGACAATTTTTCTACATCAGTTTTGCCAATAGGACAAGTTTCTGTATTCAACTGAAACTGTTCTACTTTTCTCGCCTTCATCAGTTTTGTCACATGGGGGAGTTTGTACATTCAACTGAAATTGTTCTTTCTCGGCTTCGTCAGTTTTGTCAACTGGAAGAGTTTCTACATTCAACAGAACTTGTTCTTCTTTCTCGGCTTCATCAGTTTTGTCAACTGGAGGAGTTTCTACATTTAACACAAATTGTTCTTCTTTCTCGGTTTCACAAGTTTTGTCAATTGGAGGATATTCTACATTCAATTGAAATTGTTCTTCTTTCTCGGCTTCATATCCTTTCTCCTTGAACTCGCAGAGAGTTTTGAAACCATCTGAACAGTGTGTTTGAGTTAAAGACAATTCGACTTCAGGCAACTCTTCGATGAAATTTTTAGCAATATCCACCACTGGAGTTTCTGCTTTCTTCTCTTTGCCTTCACTAGTAGCTGAACACTCTAAAGAATAGTTCAATTGGATAACTTTATCCACAAGCCCGTCTAACTCTCTATTTATTTGCGAATATCTTCTAAGGAAAGTAGCATGATCCCCTACTTCTAATTCTGTCACTAATTCTTTACCGTCTTCAAACATTTTCTTAATGTAACTTATGGCGATCTCTGCTTCAGTTTTTAATTGATCTAGTTTACCATATATACTAAGCTTTCTTTTTTGAAATAATTGTTTACTCGACATTTTCAAGAGTTTTCGAACTTGAATATCTTACACATGCTGTTTCTCGCCTTACTTATTGAACATATCGATTCTCGGTACTCTATGTCTACATAACGATCGTATCGACAGTTATCGCTTGTTGCCAACATGTCTCATTCATTTATAAACGGAAATGCGCACAAGTTGTGCATAGAACTAACTAAAGTTTACTAGAGTTAGTGGCTTTCTACACAGATTTTCACAGCGCTATGAATCTGTACAGGTCTCAATTAATGATTTGGATCCTTTTTACACGTTGTAACACAAGACAGTTCACAAAATTCACATATGCATGTTACGTTTGGGTGTGGCAGGTCGTCACTTTATACACTTTGTGTTGGTTACCTTGCGTTGCTAGAAAATTTACAAAATGGCGCGAATCCCGATCGGTTACATCCATGTTATATTTACCATAATATGTCTCATTCATAGATAACTCATAATTTAATATATGTAGGAAATAACACTATAATATTTCTTTTAATTATTTATGAGTTGGCCGCGGTGGACTAGTGGTCATGCTCCTTGCCTCTGGCCCCGAGGGTCGCCGATTCAAACCCGGCCGGGGTCGGTGGACTTTTTAAGATGAAAAAATCCAAGGAGAAAGTCCTCCGGGAGGGACTTTAAGTCGTGGGTCCCGAGTCTGAAGATTTTCAGGCTCGTAAAAGATCCTTAAGCCTGAATGAAAAGGCCTCTAAGCAAAATTTACCGAATTTTACCATCCTACCTTGGTTTCCTAGATGTCAGTATGAGGCGGAACGCTGACCACGGTTCACTCAAATGACATATATACGAAAACAAGTATAACTAAATTAGTATGGTTCAAATTCTTCCCTGTAGGGGTAGAGCGCCTAAATCACTGTTAAGGGAAACATGGGCTTACAAGAAGAGGAGTTGGTTATTTTGATTCACCACATATGAAATTATTTCACCATTCAGTCAGCAGAGGGAGCTGAAATCGACTTACAGGATGGACAACTGCAAAACAACAGTCGAAATGCATCGACAATGACGTGCAAAAGCAACGAAATCTAGTCTGCATAAAAAATGAAGAAATATGAGGTAGGTCAAAATAATTATAATTATAATTCATTATGTTTACTCTATAGCAATTTAGTACGATTGACTGGATTGCGCACAATGTAAACTTTCTTACCATCTTTCTGATTATTTGACCTTCTTCACTCAGGGATTAATTCTAGTTATCTAGTTCTAATAGGTTTTTTTTTTCTCCTGCTTATGTAACTTTTTTCTGCTATCTACCCAATATTCCTCTACAGCAGTGGTACTCACTAGAAATTACAAGAGAGCCAAATATAAGAAACCATATCTGTTTGAAAGCCGCACCAAATTTCACAGTTCTCAGTCTTGGTAACACGCAGCTTTTTTTTTACATTTATGGACAAAACACAATTACTGATTACTGTCATTTAATTTTTGTTAATAATTAACTCTTTATTATTATTATTATTATTATTATTATTATTATTATTTATTATTATTATTATTATTATTATTATTATTACGGTAATGTACATAATTTTAAGGCAACTTACAGTTGTGTAGATTACTGCTATGAAGTTGATGGTCGAACTCTGCTACTCTCCTGCACAATTTTGTCAATACGAGCTGGTTGATTTGCCACACATATCCGCAGCAGGTTTTCCAAGTTCATATTGGTGAGGCGAGATCTATGTTTACACTTGATGAACTTTATCTTACTGAAAGTCATTTCACAAACATACGTTGATCCAAAAATACACAGAATTTTATATGCACACAACACCAAGTTTTCGAACTATTTTTCTGGAACTGTATTCCAAAACTCTAAAATTGAATTCGTTTTTCGTTTCTCTTGAAAAATATCTTCCAGTTCTGAATCCTAATGGAGACCAATAAATTCATTTTTTTAGATTTCTAATCTCAGGACCAAAAATAGTTCACAACCCAGTTATATCTGTTGTCGTTATTGACCAGGGATTTTCAACTAATCGAAATGGGTTTCGAAACTTTCTAAAATCATTAAAATCTCGCGCTGAAATCATGGTGTAGTACAGCGAGCAATTCTATGAATGGTTGCAAGTTTATTTCTTCCTCTGAATATTCTTCAATAAGATGTTGGAAACATGGGAAAATAATGAAATCATTATTATTAAGTTCTTCTGTACACATTTTTAATTTTTCTTCTAAAGAAAAAATTGCACGTGTGAGATGAGCAATAAGTTTATTTGTACCTTGCATTTTAATTTGGACATCATTCAGTATTCCTGTTATGTCAGCCAGACAGCCAACTTTTAACCACCATGAAGAAGAGTCTAGTTCAGGCTATTCTTTATCTCGTTCACTTAAAAAGAGTTTTATTTCATGGCGAAGATTAAAAAATCGTTCCAAAACTCTTCCTTTACTCAGCCACCCTGGCCTCACTGTGATAAATAACATCATCATACTGTGAATTAAGCTCTTTGAGAAATTCTATGAACTGGCCTATGATTCAGTTCAGGTGATCTAATGAAATTAACAATGTTAATTACTTTCTTCATCACAGACCTGAAAGTTTCGTCAAATTTAGCAGCAAGATTTTCATGATGTAAAAATGCAATGGTATGTTAATAAGTGGTCTCTATTTAAATGTTTTTTTTACACAGAAATGAATCCTGTATGACAACGTACCATTGAGGGACAACCGTCAGTGTACACTGATAAAAGTTTGTTTAGGTCAATTTTTGTATTTGTCAAAAAAAGATTTAACTACTTCAAAAAAATCTATTCCCTGTGTCTGACCTGTCATAGGTATTACAGTTAAAAATTCTTCCTTTATAATCCCTATCTTATTACGATATTTAACAAATAAAACCAACTGAGAGGTGGAACTAATATCTGTGGACGAATCCAGAGCAAGGCTGAAATAGTCACATTCACGAATTTCATCGAGAGTACAAATGAGCATGTCTACAGACATTTCGTTAACTCTCCTAACACAAGTAGAATCGGAAAGTTGTTACTTTTGTATGTCACTTTTTATCTGTTTTGCATTTGGGAATTTAGAATATAATGTGTCACAAACGACTAGAAAACACTCCTTAAAAATCTCTGCATCGACAAACGGTGTCATTTTGCGTGCTAAAATTTCTGATACTTCATATGATGCTTTTGTTATCAATTTATTTTCACTTACGGTATCCAACATCATTTTCCGTTCAGACACTATTGACATTTTTAATGTTTTTAGTTTTTCTGCTCTCAATTTAGAATCTTTAGGATATTTGCACTCAAAATTGAATGAACCGTTTTATAATGACTATTAAGATTAAATCGTTTATAACCTTTGAACTACGTCTCGACATAATAAACACATCGCACTGCCTTCCTTTTTAGCAGGTATGAAGAAAAATTCATGCTCCCTTGTATCTTGAAAAACTCTTCCTTCATCTTCGAGTTTTCTCTTTTTTCCCTTTCGAAAAAACACCAGTCATTATTAAACACTGAAATTCACTTCACTTCACCTCAACTGATTAGGTAACACACAGTACCCCAGTCGCTTGTTCATAGAAACTAAATTGTATAATATTTCATTGTGAAAGATTCGGACGAAAATGTAGAAGTTTAAACGGTTTTAAAAAACAAACGTACGCATATTCAAAACCAATAACACTAGCCAGGACATTGCATTGCATTGCACTGTTGAACATGTGCGGTACTGTACTGCTCGGAATGACACAGGGATTTCCAAAGTTTTGTAGAATTTCAATAAAGATAATATTATTTTACACTTAGAATTTAAAATTTAAATGTAATGTAATGAAGGTAAAATTATTCCAAGAGCCTTAATAAACATCTTCAAGAGCCGCATGCGGCCCGCGGGCCGCGTAATGAGGACCGCTGCTCTACAGCCTTTCTGATATTAGTCGTCGGTAACAATTTCTTATAAGCTACATTTTTCTCTTTATCATTATTTCACACTCATCATCACAACCAGTTATTACGTATGTGTTATATTTTATATTGTTGTTTATGTACACATTGTAATCTGGACACGTCCTAAAGCATCTATGATGCTCTAATGGATGTTAAAATAAAATTAAAAAAATAAACGACACCATCTGCAGCAATTAATATTGGATTCTTAAGGTCATTCCAGATTCACTAATATTCTCACCATCAGAGACATCCATCAAGAGCACATAGACAGCACTACTAAATATAATCACAATTTCCGAATCTTTAAGGTTTCCAGAATCAGTTTTTTTATCCACTTACCGCATTTTCTTCAAGTTAGATGTAGCACTTTTGATTTTCGCTATCATTAGATAGTAATCACAATCAATATTAACCCATTTAAAGTTTCTGATAAACATATCACTCGCATCTGGGCTGAACAACAGTTATGGTTACCCTTGATTTTCTAGTTGATTGTTGTAAAGTATAGCTATTCTTCTGTATTTACTAATATATTTTAATATTTTAAACTTTTTCAAACCATTTTTATAACATTATTTGATAATTTTTAAGTATTTATTTAAATACGCAAATCGCAAAATTATGACACTCTTAGACAATATTGTGATGCTGACTGTTATTTTTTCCACCGAGTATATTACTTAGTCTATGATTTTTCGATCGCTGGTTTGAGTTATCGCTAGTTGGATCGGCGTTAGGGAGTGATAAGTAAGAGTACACACATTTTTAATAAACGTTTCGTAATTTTAATATTATTGCTATTGTTGTTTAACATGGTCCAGCGCCTTAGCCGAGTGGTTAAGGCAGGAAGCCTTGGCGCAGAGCTACGGGACTTGCGCTGGGTCGAGTCTCCATGGGAGAAGACATTTTTTCATTCTATTTCGTTGTCCACCCAGCATCGTGAGGCATTTGGGTAGCTACAATAAGTAGCGGCTCCAGGTTGAGAAAACCAACGTAAGGGCTGGGGACTCGACATGCTGACCACATATCACCCCTACACTAACTGGATGATCATCTACCTCTGTGATTCACACAGGTGGATGTGAGGCCAACAGCCAGCTTGTAGGCTAAGGCCCTCCTAGGTCTGTCGCGCCAGGAGTTTTTTCTAACATAGATTTGGAGATTTATAAGAAAGACTGGTCATTAAATTTCAGAGCGATTATCGATATGTTTCGATGGTGGGTTATCGCAGACTCTATAAACTCGGGCGCATGCGCACGGTTGTTCTATAGGACTCTCAAAATATACCAGGTAACCTAAAGTGCTGTTTTTCCGCATCTGTAATGTGGTGGTCAATTTGGTTAAAATATCTCAGTTTGAAAATTTCCTTCATCTCACGAATGCCCTAATGATTAAACATTTTGCTTCCCACTATCATATTTTACGAAAAGGCAAAATCTCATCATTTGATTCAGAATGCAAACTATATTTTCCAATAACTAATATTCCAATTGGAGACCACAGGGAACGAGACCAAGAGGAAAACCCAAAGATCGATGGGAAGATGACGTAATTGAAGATTTAAGAGAGATGGGGATTTTTTATTTGAAATCTACTGCACAAGATAGAAGAAATGGCATAAACTAGTTGAGAAGGCCAAGACATTTCACTGGAAGTCGTAGAGCCTGACGAAGAAGAATATTCCATTTTTCTTTTTAGCATTCATGTATCCAATTACAATTTTATAATATATTATCGAAAAGTCATTATATATGTCATCTAGCGTCTCACAAAATCAGTTTTTCTCTTATTCATTTTTTCTTCTGTTGGAGAATCTGCATAGGTTATACTCTAATAAAAAAGCCCTTTAGTTCGCAGTCTACGCACTGTGAGATAAATATTAAGGTCATAATAACACTAATAAATTCGTTATCTAAGTCAAATATTTAATTTATCCAAGTTGACGTTTCAATCTCCTTGTGTGAGATCATTTCAAGACATTTGACATTTCCAGTTATCCATTTAGAAAATGATCTCACACAAGCAGATTGAAACGTCAAATTGGATAAATTGAATATTTGACTGAGGTAACGAATTAATTAGTGTTATTATTATTATTATTATTATTATTATTATTATTATTATTAACTACTCTCGGAGAATGATATTTAGACATATTTAATAACATTAATCCATAAAAAGGCGTTACTGTTTTTTATTTACAATAAAAATGTGTTTTTTTTTTCTGACAGCTCTAAAATAATTATATCATCTCTCTTTAACATTACTCTATTTCTCACTTTTCTCAGTTCTTGTGCAGCACTGATATAAATATTATAAGAGCCTATCAGTTCTCAAAGCATATTTAAAGCTCCAGATCGGTACAAAGATAACACATTACATGATCTAAGCCTCATGTCCTTTAATATTTTGATATGTCGTCTTCAATAAATCCGTTCGTCAAATACATCGGTATATTTCTCAAAAGTATTTTTACGGCGTGGAATTGTCAGACACACCACCAATTCCCAATCCGGAGAACCAGTTTATCAATTTTGTCTAGAAAATTACATTCAGTCAGTGATGTCTTAAAGTAGACAAGCTGTAGCCAATATAGCTCTCGGGATCATTCGAACAAGCAAGCCCACTCCTATATCAATGTAGAGATACCTTCATGGAGGTACATATTGCATTAAAGATAATTTATAAGTAAGATTCATTTTCATTGTTGGAATGTAGTTCTCTATAAAGATTACATCACAATATTGTAAGCAGAGGTTATCCGGCAGCAGAGAGCAGCACTGGGGCTCCAGCTAGTATGCGTGGCCTCACGACAGATGGCAGGCTGTATCCCAGTGAGTGCAGGAAGCTGCCCATCATGTGGCAGCAGTAGGCGGCAGCCGCGGGTTGGCACCACTGCCGGAAATAGAAGAATAGCAGGAAATAGGCATTCTAATTTCTAACAGCAACTGGAGAAAAAGCCGGACGTGTCTGGTGTTTGTGTATATGAGCGCTTTTCCACGTGCTTCCTTAGTGTATTACTTTTCTGCTGTTACATTTCAGAAGTAGGATTACTATACAAAATCGTGGTTGTTTCTAGTAGTTTGCGGTTTCGTTGTTGTTCATTATTGTGCGAAAATAAATGAAATGGCTGATAACATGTACAGGGATGATTCCATGCTGGATTTTGATATGGAGGTGGAGGATGATCATTCACCTGACGATCTGACTCTGCCTTCCGGGTCTAACGTGGATGGTGACCTGGAACATGATCTAGCTAACGACCCTAGGGAAAATAACGGGATGCCGGCGAGCACCCATGCGGCAGGCGGCCATGTGGGCGACGATAGATCCCTAGTGGTCTATAATGGTGGGCCAGCCGAACACGCCGGGAGGGGGTGAGTGAGGCGGCTCGAGGAGACGCAGTGCAACTGGCTGTGGCCCAAATACTTAGCCAAGTGATTGGCTAAGGCTATTAGGTCGGCGGTGGAGGAGCAGGCGGCTCGCATATTCCGAGGCGTGGATGAGAACAAGCGCCACGTGGGCGTCTACCCTAAAACTGGAGACGTCAGTAAAGGTAATTTCAAGACACCCAAGGGGCGCTCTCGTGTTTTGGTGACGAGTGCCCTCTAGCCGGAGCTTGTCCAGCAGATGGGGAGATTATGGACCATTTCGATCCCGATGATCGGGGTTGTAATGTGGATCGCTGGCTCCGCAAGATCGATCAGCTGAGCCGTATCCATGATTGGTCCGAATAAGATAGATCTTGTTACATGCAGACCAAACTGCACGGGGCGGCGAAGACGTGGTTTAATCGCCTCGATGACTATGACTTCTGGTGGGGAGAGTGGAAAAATGTCCTGCGACGCGCCTTTCCACGGCAGCATGATTTTGCGGGTTCATTGGAGGAGCTAGTAGCAAGGCGTAAGCTGTCAGGTAAATCAATGACTAAGTATTGTCATGCCAAGCCGGTATTTTGCGAAAGGTGCGGGATTACTAGAGAGAAGGCTATCTCTTGCATAATCAAGGGTCTCCCGCTTGACCTACAGGCGAATTCTCGGGCCTTCAAATGTAAAACTCCGGATTTCTGGATGGGTTGGACCGCTATCAGACCAGCGGCCAACTGCACCCATCAAGCTCCCGAGAGCGAGAACCGGAGAGGGTCCCTGGAGATCGAAGGAAGCGAGCTCGTGCAGAGAGCCGGCATGAGGCTAACGGTGCGGCGAAACTTCGGGTACATTGTTTCAACTGCCAGGAGTGGGGGACTCATCTGAGCCGTGACTGTCCGAAGCCAACGCAAGATCGGTGCCAACGATGTGACAATAGCGGCCACTCAAGATCGACCTGTCCAACATGAGACGCAGGATAATCCCAGGACCAACTGCTATGATAAGACTTGTACACAGTAATTGTAGTAATAGGAAGACCGCATGGACCAATGGTGAGAAGCGCATCCCAATCTACATAGATAGATACATGTAGTGAGTATAACATTGCCACAGTGCAGTGTGCCCAGCAGGCGGCGGAGAGAGGGATTGGTCCAACATCAGTGGTTTTGAGAGGTTTCGGAGGTGGTACAATTCTTCGTACAGGTGAGGTCACACTGAATGTTAGAGTGGAAGAGATTCGACTCCAAGTTGACGCCATTGTGGTCACTAGTGGTCTGTCAGACGTGGATTTGCTTTTAGGACAGTCAGCTCTACAGGATGATGTGGAATTGGTTGTGTCTGGAGGAACAGCCAACTTCTTGCATACGGAACATATTGTTCACAAGAGTGAGTTGGATGTGGAAGCCATGGCGAGCGGCTCCGACAGATATCAGGTAAGAGCATGTTCAGATGTTTTTTTGGCTCCAGGTTCAACGATCATGGTTAATGTCAGGGTAGTAGGCGCAGACCCTGGCAAAGAGTTTTTTTGTGGGGAGGCGGAGTCATGAGGAACGGGCTACCTGGATTGCAGTGCAGAACGTGGTAATACCATCGGATGAGGATCAGCAGTTGAAGGTATGTAACCTGGGTCCGAAGTCCCTACTCTGGAAGGCAGATCGTGTGTTAGCGAGAGCTCATCGTTGTGACACACGTCACACATCAGAGGTAAATCGGATATTGGTAGGTTACCAAAACGATGTTGAATTCAATTTCTCTAACACTGATATAAGCAATATCAATGAAGACGAAAGGACACAGCTGGTTAACTTCCTACAAAGGAATGCGATTTGCTTCTCGACTGGCGACAATGATCTAGGGCTGACTCACCTAGGCGAGATGAAGATTCAGCTAACCTCAGACAAACCTGTGTATCATCGTCCTTACAGTCTTTCTTTTGCAGAAAGAGAGAAGGTACGTGAGAAGGTTCAAGGGCTGTTAGCGAGTGGGGTTATTCGTGGATCTGAATCTGAGTATGCGAGCCCCATATTTTTAATTCCAAAGAAAAATGGAGACATTCGGATGTGCTGCAACTTCAGGGCACTCAACCGAGTTACAGTGAAGGACAGGTATCCGATGCCTCTAGTGAGCGATCAGCTGGATAAGCTGGCAGGGATGTGCTACTTCTCAACCCTTGATATGGAGCAAGGTCATCACCAAGTCCCAATGCACCCAAACTCAATTCAAAAGACAGCTTTTGTTACTCCTGATGGCCACTATAAATATCTGAGGGTCCTTTAGGGTTGGCGAATGCCCCAGCTGTGTTTCAGATGGTCATTAACAAAATGCTGAGTGGACTGGGTACTGATGCTGTACTTGCCTACTTGGACGAACTCCTGATCCTATCCACGGTGGTGGAACCTGATCTGGCACTTCAGGAGAGAGTACTGGAGATGGTGGCCGAGGCAGGACTGAAGCTGAACTTATCGAAGTGCTCTTTCCTGAAGGACCGAATGGAGTTCCTGGGTCACGAGATCAGTGCAGTAGGGGTGAATTCAAGGAGGAGGAAGGCGCAGGCGGTGAGTGAACTCCCGGTCGCCAAGAATGTACATGGTGTAAGGCAGTTTCCGGGATAGGCGAGCTATTTTCGTATGTTTATCCGAAACTTCGCAGTCTTTGCCAGACCACTGACTGACCTCCCCATGGCGTTGGGGGCCTGACCAGATAGGAAGGAGCATTTCAGAGATCGAAACTGTCTTTGGTGGACGGACCAGTCTTGGCCATGTATGATAGCGGAGCCGAGGCTGAAGTGCACACTGATGTCTGTAAACTGGGGCTTGAAGGATGGCAGTCTTAAACCTGTATTTTATTTCAGTCGAGCTTCCAGCCCAGTAGAGCAGATCTACTACAATTAAGTGCTGGAGACATTGGCGTTGGTGGAAACGGCCAAAAGTTTGCGGGTTTACCTGGTAGGTATTTATTTGAGGGCGGTCACTGATTGTTCTGCAGTACGTGCGACCATGCTGAAGAGGAACCTGGTGCCACAAGTGGGCCGGTGGTAGATGGCTTTGCAGGAATACGACATGGAGTTGTAGTATCGTCCTGGAGTCAAAATGCAGCATTTGGTCGCATTGAACAGGAACCCAGTGTATGTGAATACGGTAAGCTTGTCTCATGGTGATTGGTTCGTGACTGTGCAGTTGCAGGATGACAAGGCGCAGGCGATAGTCACAGCCTTAGCTGAGAATACAGAAAAAAAGGCCTCAAGGCGAATTAAGTGGTGCAAGATGGACTATAGAAAGGCCCAGGTGGGGTAGAGGCTGTACGTGCCAGCAATGACAAGGTTTAACCTAGTACGTAAGCTTCACGATAAGGCTGGTCATCCAGGATATGGGAGGTGGTTGAAGTTCCTCAAGGAGACTTACTTGTTTCCGAGGATGGGACGTTATGTGCGTAAGTACGTAGAGGCATGTCTCAGGTGTGCATTCAGCAAGGATTACCATGGGCGGCGGGAAGGTGTCCTGCATTCTATTAAGAAACCCTCTGTACGCTTCGACATGGTGCATGTGGATCACCTTGGCCCATTTGCAAGGAGTGCTAAAGGTAACAGCTATGTACTGATGGCGGTGGACTCCTTAACTAAGTTCACTTGGGCGAAGGCTACCTGGAGTCTGCGTTCGGCTGAAGTCATTGAGAAATTGAGGAAGATATTTGGCCAGTTTGGATATCCAAGGCGACTGATCTCCTATCGGGGACTGGCGTTTGCTGAGTTTCTGGCGGAACGAGGTGTAAACCATGTCCTCAATGCTATAGAAACACATCAGGCAAATTGTCAGGTAGAGAGGCAGAATCGCACTATCCTGAATGCGATTGGTGCCAGCACAGACTATGAAACCCGATGGAATGAGAAACTGAGAGAGATTGTGTGGGGAATGAACCGTTGTGTTAATGCGAGCACTGAGTTCTCCGCAGCACAGCTCATGTTTACTCACCAAGGGGGTGCTGTGACGGGTCTATCTGGAGGAGTGCAGGCGGCATAGGCGACCGAAAAGGGTGAAACCTTTGCGGATATACGGCAAGCTGTCCAAAGGCGAAGGGACTGGGTGATGGAGAACCTGACCAAGACGGAGTTAGCGATGAAAGCGCGCTATGACCGAAGGCGAAGGTCGCAATGAAGAACAAGGTAGGTGACCTGGTGTTATGGCGAGAGGCTAACACGCGTTCTGGCGAAAAAGAGGTGAACCACAAATTACTGAACAAGTATGGAAGTCCCTATTGTGTTTTCAAGTTGTTGGGAAACGACCGGTACCAGATGAGTACTGTAAAAGGAATACGCGGGTACCGGAACTTCACAGAAACAGTGGCTGTGGATTCTCTCAGCCGATATCACAGTACTGCTCCGGGCGATGAGCAGAGGGACTATGAGAGCATCGGCAATGATGCCGTTGATGATCGACAGGACTTGCTTGATCTGCTTGAGAGCTAGGCAATCAATGAGGGCATTACTGTTTGCAGAGGTTATCCGGCAGCGGAGAGCAGCACTGGGGCTCCAGCTAGTATGCGTGGCCGCGCGACAGACGGCAGGCTGGATCCCAGTGAGTGCAGGAATTTGCGTACCAGGTGGCAGCAGTAGGCAGCAGCCGCGGCGTGGCAGCACTGCCGTAAGTAGGAGAAAGGGGGGAAGCAAGAATCGAGCAGGCATCTGGAGAAGAAGCCGGACGTATGTGGTGTTTATGTTTGTGTGTAAGAGTGCTTTTCCACGTGCTTCCTTAGTGTTTTATTTATCCGCTGTTACAATATTTTGCTGATTTTCAGTCATAGATCTAAGTAATTTGTAAAATGTAAATATATCCACCTATAATATTAGTAACAACTAACAATTTAGCATAATATAATGCCATATGGAGGTAATTTATTAGTTATTTACATATTGTAAAGACACTGTCTCATAGGTAATGTCTTTTAAACAAAAATGTATTTTGACATTTTCTGACAAGAAATAAAACCATTCTTTCGAAGTAGATAACACCAGATTACATGGTCTTGAGACATCTTTCAGTGAGTTTTATTATCCTGGTACTGTATCAGCCTTTGGTTTTTTATTTGAAGAATTCGTTGAGGCATACTTCCGAAGCTTTATTGTTTTAGATATTTCAGGCATGAAATGGCGAAATGGACCACGGATCGATACAGAGGGAAATATGAATGCGCAAGATCCGAGTAATATGCTGAGTATGGTAACAATTCGATTCCTCCCAATTCCTCAAGTTTTTTTTAACGATTGTTCTTACAGTAAGATGCACAATCGTGTTTGAATTCGCCACCCTCAACTTTTCATGAACTCGTTTTAGATATTGAGTATGAAGATCCGCATCGTCTGCTCGACCTTTCTGAACAAACTCCCAAAGAATTACACCTTGAAAATTCCATGATACCCCTCAACATAACATTAGAAACCGACTTTATTCACGAGATGAGACATCTTGATATTAAATTATATTATTAAACAGTGAATATAATGAACACTTTTTCAAAACGTCTCTTGTCCACATTATACCAAAACTGATTTGTGTGTCTACATTCTTACCAGATTACTTTATATACAATTATCACTATTTGGATTCAGAACATCCTTAAAACCATTATAAATTGCGTTGAAAGTTGCAATTGCAATCAAACTGACACACAGAAAATATACTTTTGAGGTATGGTGGTCATATGCTACGGTGTTTCCTGTTAATGAAATTTCAATCAACAACTTATCTTAATGCTTAATGAAAATCAGAGAAGATAACCTCAGTCAGGTTGATCGGCACCGGGGTTTGAACTCGGTACCTCCCGAATCCGAGTTTCAAACGCTACCGACTAGCCCGGTAACATGTAATATATTGTGACGCGTTACAGTAGCGTCATTTAAACTGCGCGTGCCGGCGAGAGAAACCTCGCACTGGTGGATTGGATTGGTGAGAAGCCAATCGCGAGTCCGGGTCCGCCGATATTTCTGGGCTGACGAGCCGGAGAGTTCTAGGAACATCTGTTCCCCCGTTCGAGAAACATCGGAGGACTGGAGGGTTCTATGTGGAAACATCTCGTTCATGGACCTGGAAATTTCCGTCTACTCGCCTATAAATATGTGGTGAGGACGGAAAGCCCCCAGTCTTATGCTGAACGGCGAGGAGTTAAATTGGGAGGTAGACTGTGAGGAAGTATTGTGTCTGCAACTGTGTTAGAAGTGATTATCTGATTAACGTTATAAAAGTAATAGTTGTGAAAGAAAATTGTATTTGAAGATTTAGTGATAATTGTGGAGAAGGAAATAAAGTGAAAAGGAGAATTTTATATAACTGTGTGATTATGTAAGTCGAAATAAGTAAAAGGAAATCCCAGTGCCATCTAGGATAATATTGTAATGAAAACTAGTTTGAGTCTAGGACTTCTCTGTTCTAGTCCCATGTTATAATAGAAAACATCATTGGCAAAATTACTGTAGAAGCTACCGTTTATATCTTAGACACAGAATATTGAATTAAGATGAGGCAGTGCAGAGTATGATTCATTAGGTTTCTACTGCGCTGACCACCGGCATCAGTTAATTAAAGGACTTTGGCTGGCATCCCCAAAATTCAATATAATTAAATTATTTTAGTAAATATATTTGCATCATTTTTTTAACCATGGTCCATGTCCGATAATTATACATATTGTCATTTTGTTATTGAACTTGATAAAAGAAGGTACAGTTTGTTGGAAGTCCGATGAAGCGATGAAGAGACCAACTTATCTCAAGGCCCAATTCCTGAGAGAATTTGATTATGATATTTAAACGTAGGAAGTTTGTGATTTGCAGTTCAATATTTTTCATAATAATTATATTTTATTTTTGCAACGATGGATAGTCATCCATCAACTATTAACTGTTGCTGCCAAGGCTTACGAGAAATAAACCACGGATCAGGAGAACGAACTCTGAATATATATATACTAGTCCACCGCTGTGGTCTCGAGGTAGCGTGCTGCCTTGTCACGCAGTGGGCCCGGGTTCGATGCCCGGTCGGGGCAGTTTTTCTGGGTGAGGTTTTTATCGGGGTTTTTCCTCACCTCTAAGACAAATTTCAGGAAAACTATTAGGCCCAAACTGTCCCCGAAATCATATGGCCATTATCATCATCCTTATCATTATGATCTCATCACCATCATCCTTCACCGGTGTGGAAAGCAACGGGAAGCTACCACACCTACAATTCCCTAGTAAAGCTGCAAAGCATAGCATGAAAATGCTATGATTGCAGTGAAAGACCTGCCCTCGGGCAGAATTACTATGGACGGATGGATATATACTAGCGTACCCGGCAGACATTGTCCTGCCTGAATGTCCAATTCTCGTGTCATGGTCGGATGATAAAAATATATGTTACTTTTTTTACCATAAAATTCACTAATTAAGACGTAATTGGACATAATTAAACAAGTTCGGAAGAAAACCTCTCACTGCCATCTGTTGTGGCTCCAGAAGCGACCATAATGATGTTACATTGTTGTCGCGCGGAATATGTATATCTGCTTATCCCAATCTTCTTGGAATAAACGAGCTGAAAGACGAAAATAGCCATGATCAGTAATCCGTAAAATAATACCTCATGCCCGAACGTTAGCTTGCCTGCTTTTAGCAGATTCAGAAAACTTTTCTCGATATTCGAATTATCGATAAACCATATATTAAGTGAAATTTAACATTGAATTTAACATTTCAATCTTTTCGTTTCGTTATTGTGTGACACACTATTTTTTTGCCATAAAATCCACTGATTAAGGCACAATTTATTAAATAAATTCGCAAGGAAACTCCTCACTGCCATCTGCTTTGGCTCAAGAAGCGTGCATGATGACGTCACAATATTCGCGCGGAATATGTCGATAATGCAGATGGCACAAAACGTTTCTATAACCCGAACGCAGCGCTACCTACTGAGTCCAATTGTGATTCTAAACCATATAGGGACTCACTCAATCACACACAAAAAATTAATCAAAATCGGCCCAGTCGTTTAGGCAGTATTTAAAAGAATGTCAGGGGTATCCAGTTTCTTTGGTATCATAAAGGACCCCACAACTCCGGTTGAGGGTTAATTTCGGATTTCAAGTAAACTTCCACTTGTAATTGTCCGATTACGCTATTTTTTTTTAAAGTACCTACCTCGGTTTATTATTAATAGGATATACTTACTTTCATGTGAAACATCGAAAAATGTGACCGCTAGAGCAATTTTTAAATTTTCACTTCAGGTGAACTCCAACACCAAATGCTATTAGAGGGTCCAATTGGAATCTGAACCATCGAGGGACACAATCAGCACACAAAAAAAGAAAATCGGACCAGAATTTTAGGAGGAGATCAGTGACAAACAAATGTACACAAAAATTGTGTGTATATATATATATATATATATATATATATGATACGAGAAAAAAACGCTGAACCAGGATTTGAACCTGATGCATCTAGCTTTAAACTTGAGTGACATACCAACTTGTACACTTAGGCATCCTAGCACAACTATTTATTTTTCTTATATATAATTCTTTACCATGAGAGGCAACTGTACATCGGTCGCACTGCCATCTTATGGCTTCTGTAACAATTAAGATGGCAGTGCGACCGACGTCGCTGCCACTCATGATAGAAAATAATATACAGGGAAGAAAAATAAATGTTTGTGCTAGCATGCCTGAGTGGACTTAGTTGATATGCCACTAGCGTACAGAGTAGAGGTCTCGTTTTCAAATTTATTACTTTATACGTTAGTGACATACCATGTCCAATCAGGCATTACAACACATTATTTTTCTTACTTATATATAATTCTTTATCATGAAAGGACTAGCGATATATTGGTTGCACTGGCATCTAATGGCTTCTATAACAATTAAGTTGGCAGTGCGACCGACGTTCTGCTACTTTCGTGACAGAGAATTATATATAGGGATGCAAAATAAATATACGTGCTAGGATGCCTAAATGGATTAATTGGTATGTCACCAATATACGAAGTTAGAGATCTCGTGATCATATCCCGGTTCAGGCTTTAATTTTTCTTTTCCTGTTTTATTTGCCTTCGTTGCTAAATGTGAAAATTTAAGTATTATATATATTTTTTTTTTCCACCGCTGTGGTCTCGAGATAGCGTGCTGTCTTGTCACGCAGCGGGCCCGGGTTCGATGCCCGGTAGGGACAGTTTTTCTGGGTGAGGTTTTTATCGGGGGTTTTCCTCACCTGTAAGACAAATGTCAGGAAAACTTAAGGCCCAAACGGTCCCCGAAATCATATGTCCATCATCATCATCATCCTGATCATTATCATCTTCATCATCATCCTTCACCGGTGTGGGAAGCAACCTACAATTCCCTAGTAAAAGGTGCAAGCATATCATGGAAATGCTATGATTGCAGTGAAGGACCTGCCTTCGGGCATAATTACTATGGATAGATGGATATATATATATATATATATATATATATATATATGCAGTTAATAGTCCCATTTATTATTTATCTGAAAGAGGTAATCAACCTTTACGGAAATGTTTGTATTGAATATCATTCATTCATTATTAGAATGAAATAGATAATGCACAATAATAATAAGTTGAAATGCGCACACACCGTGCATGGAGGTAAGTACAATGTGCAGGAGTTTATTTTTTAGAAATTAGTTATCTTTGAAATTTTGTAGGTAGTAGTCATAAGAGCAACTGTTTTATATTAATAAATTAATCTAAATAGCATTTATTGTTTTGAATTTAAGATTATATGTCATTATTTTATGATAATTGTCTTTATAGTGTTCATTATTTGGAGCCGTATCTTATGTCAAGAACATAATAAATAGTAAATTGTTTTTTATTGTACTTTTAATTCCGGTTGTGTGAGCCCCTCTTTCGAGCCGTGGAATCTGTCGAGGACAGAAGATTATTATAGTGTGTAGATCATTTTGTGATCGTAGTTCCAAGGGCATAGTTCCTACAGGTTATTTTTATAAAACGTAAGTAAAACATACAATTTATCCATTTATTAAATAAGTTTAAAATATTGTGATTACTCAAATAATTTCATCATGGTTTTTTCTGCTGTGACGCATTGAAGGAGTGCCCTGTACGGAATCGCCATTTTGTCAAATTACCGGTAAGGAAATTGTGACTTAGATAATAAATATTAAGTATTGTAATTCAAAAAAGAAAAACTGCTGCGTAAAAGCCAGTATTTTAAACAGAATAACTATTTTTCAGCGTATTGTAATTGAAATATTTCCTGTAATAAGTCGCACTTCTTTTGTCTCATGAAAAATTTTCCCTCTGCCGTCAAATATTTGTCTAGGGCGTAATCGGCTCTACAAACTATTTTATTCATGCAGTGAATACTTAGAATTATAGTACGTATTAAACATTTTCAATATTTTTATTTTAATATGCTTTTAAGAAATGTAATGGGGATTGTATGTCAAAAGTCCACCTAAATAAATTGAAATAAAAAACCGAAATTGTCAACAGAATAAAGGATTCAATGCTAGTTCTCCTACTGTTCAAACAGAATACCCAGTATTTCCTTATGGTGCGCCAGATTATCCAGTAAACTATAAAGAAATCTGATGTACACTACCTTGCCCATTTTCTCACCTAATAAAATAAAATGAGCATAAGTGAACTCTGACATAAAATGCCGAAAAAAAATTTATCGGCTCAACTTTAGATTACCTTCCACTTGATTTTTCCATACTATATTCTTGTAATACTGTTGCTATACATCCAAATTTACTAACATTTTACGACAATACATATTTTTACAAATATTAAATATTTATCTACGTATACAATGATTTCTTCGAGGTTATGCATAATCATTGTGCGCATATGCTTAAAGAAACTTCTGCTAAATGGTTGAGATATTTGTGAAAAAGATATTTTAAGAAATGAGTATTAAGTCACTTCATTTTGTTAGGAAGGGGGAAGTTGGTGTGTGTCAATTTTTAATAAACGTTTGGGAATATATTGTGAAGATTAGTGTTATTGATTTCACAGCTTTGTGGTTCGATATAGCAACAATTCTATGAACTTTCTTCGTGACTTGACAGACGTGGTTCCATCTAGTGACAACTATATAAACTCAACTGCACTTCTACTAGCGCTTGATTTTTCAGTTATAATGTTGTAAACTATAGCTCTTCTTCTGTATTTATTAATATTTTAAACTTTTTCAAACAATTTTTATAACATTATTAGACAATTTTCAAGTATTTATTTAAATATGCAAATCACAATATTATGACACTGTTAGACAATATAGTGATGCTAACTGCTATTTTCTCCACAGAGTATATTACTTAAGTCTTTGATTTTTCTATCGCTGGTTGGATGAGCTTAGGGAGTGATAAGTAAGTGTACACCCATTTTTAATAAACATTTGGTATTTTTAATATTGTTAATATATTTTTTAACATAGATTTGGGGATTTATTGCATATATTGGTCATTTAAATTTCATAGCGATGGATAGTAATCGAGGATGATAATTGTAATGTGATTCGATTGTGGGTTATCGCTGTCTCTATAAACTCTGGTGCATACACACTGTTGTTCTATAGGACTTTGAAAATATTTCAAGCTAATTTAAGTGTAGTTTTTCTTAATCTTTTGTGCATTCTCTCTGTTTTTCTGTAGACTTCGAAAATTTATTAGGGAAGGTAAATTAGTTTCTCCAAGTTATCAAGCCTTAAAATAAGTAAATGTCTTGTTAGGGTTCTATTATATTTTGATATTTTTATTTATTCGGACACAATATAAAAATATGGCTCATGTCTACAGTCGATCTGTTAAAATATCTGGTGTGGCCACACCTACCCGAATTTTGGCACGACCGCTTCACATGGTTTACAAAACAAAGCAGCATTGTCAAGTTCTGTCTTGTGTGGTGGACGAATCAGTTCAAGTATTATTACAGTGTGGTGTTATCTGTGAATTTAAGCGTCATGCCGCAGAGCGATCGGAAGACTCAATTTGCAAACCAGAGAATAAATTCTAAAAAAGTGGACTATTTGTCTGCCATGAATTCTTCTAAGTTCTACAGAATTGCAGTGTGCATGTGGGAGTTGGTTAATGTAGTTCCGGTAGATGGCTCTGAAGTTGGAATTGCCAACTTTGGAATAAATTCCCAAATGTTAAAAAAAAATTGACATAAACTAACTTTCCATTTCTAACGTAACAAAACAAATTACGTGCATATCATTTAATAAACTATAAACTAATTTTATGTAGCCTTATCTTGTCCCATCGGAATCTAACAAAATGAAGTTAAATTCTTGAAATATGGTTTGGAATTATTTGCAAATGTTGGTAACACCAATTTGAGAGACATCTAGCAGATGCCACATTAAGCATACACGTCTGTAGAACTCGATTCACAGTATTTACGTAATTATATAAATGTTTAAAAATCGTAAGGAAAAAGTCCAGTAATTGGCGCACACAAATTCTTCTAGGTTCCACATAATCCCAGTGCGCATGCGCAAGTTGCTTTAATGGTTAATGTAGCTTCAGGTAGATGGCTCTGCAGTCGGTATTATCAACTTTGGGAATAAATTCCCAAATGCTAAAAAAATGGACGTAAACTAACTTGCCATTTACTAACCAAAGAAAACAATTTACCTGCATATTATTTATTCCCAAATGCTAAAAAAAATGAACGTGTACCAACTTCCCATTTCCTAACTTAACAAAACAATTTACATACCAATTATTTAATAAAGTATAAACTAATTTTACATACACTGACACTAAACATACTTTGAAATTATTTTCAAAGATTGGTAACTCCGATTTGAGAGCCACCTAGCGGATGTTACATGAAGCATTTCTGAATCTCTAGAACCTGATGCACAAATTTTGCGTAATTTATAAATATTTAAAAATCGTAATAAATTTTTAAAAAATGGTTCCAAAATGTTTAAAATAGTACGAAACATTATTATAAATGGTTGAAAAGTGTTTAGTGCAACAATGGTGTAAGAATGTTGTATAGAAAATTGTGGCAGACGGATAGATAACCTCAGCCAAAATTTTTAACGTTAGAACCCTGGTAATAGTACAAGGGTAGACTTGACATCTGTAAATGTGATGTCTGTCTGCTGTCCTGTAACCTTGACAACTGTCACTAGTCAGCTGAACAAAAGCCATCATGTGATTCACTACTGGTTTTTTTCACCGGCTGTACTGTAGTATTTTTCACTCATTTTTCATGCAACATTCTTATGCAACTGTTGCACTACACTTTTACCATTTATAATGTTTTATACTATTTTAAACATTTTGCAACGATTCTTTAAACATTTCTTACTTTCTTTAAATATATAATTATGCAAATACTGTAAATGAAGTTCTACAGAATCGCAATGTGCATGCCTGAGACGTGCAAATGCTTAATGTAACTTCCGCTAGATAGAAGTGAAATCAGTGATACCAACATTCACAATTCCAAACTATATTCCAGGAAATTAACTTCATTTTGTTACATTCTGATGGGACACAAGATTAGTTTATAGTTTAATAAATAATATGCATGTAATTTATTTTGTTAGGTTAGGAAGAGGGAAGTTGATGTACATCCATTTATTATAAACATTTGGGTATTTATTGTGAAAGTTGGTAACCCTGATTTCACTGCCATCTTGCACAAGCTACATTAAACATTTGAGTATCTCGTGCATGTGCACTGTGATTCCATAGAACATAGAAAAATTTCTGATAGACAAATACTAAGACTTTCCTAAAAAGTTAACGACAGACTTATGTGTGATCTAATAATGAGATAAATGGTTCTTTAACTTTGGTACATTTTGTATTGTAATATAACAAATTCTTAAGATTTTCTATCCCAGGAGTGTACCTGCTACTGTTCTGGTGAGAACATATTCTACTGTATTAGTCATTCAAAATATCTCTGCAGGCGGAAGAATTACGAAGCTCTGTTTGTTGCTACATGTGGCGTCATATAAAGCAGTGTACACTGTCAGTGTCCTACGTCCCATTCCCCTCTATACTCGTAGATAGCAGTGTCACGTGTTCTATTCCTGCATAAACATGACAGCAGCGCCCTCCGTCAACAATTGCACTTACTCCTTAAACGGCTAATAGCATGATATTACACATTTCCATTATAAGATTGCATTTTCTTTATTTTTTATTCACTAATTACTATCCTGTGTCACATAATATTTCTGTACTCATTTTATTGTCAGGTAAGAAAGTGGGAAAGTTTATATACACCAGATTTGTTTACAGTTTATTGGATAATGTGGCATCACAAAAGGATAAGTCTGGTATTTGTTTCAACTTATCATTTAGTTGTAAGGGATATCTCACATTTTTTGAGAATAAATCGTATATTTTCCCCAGGTAATTATTCGACTCAACTGCGCTTCTACTAGCGCTTGATTTTTCAGTTATATTGTTTAAAATTATAGCTATTCTTCTGTATTTACTAACATTATCTAATATTTTAAACTTTTTCAAACAATTTTATAACATTATTAGACAATTTTGAAGTATTTATTTAAATATGCAAATCACAATATTATGACACTGTTAGACAATATTGTGGTGCTAACTGCTATTTTCTCCGCAGAGTATATTACTTAGTCTTATGATTTTTCTATCACTGTTTTGGGTTATTGCTTGATGGATCAGTGTAAGGGAGTGATAAGTAAGTGTACACCCATTTTTAATAAACGTTTGGTAATTCTAATATTATTAATATATTTTTAACATAGATTTGGGGATTTATTGCAAATATTGGTCATTTAAATTTCATAGCAACGGATAGTAATCGAGGATGATAATCGATATGTGGTTCAATTGTGGGTTATCGCTGGCTCTACGATCTCTGGTGCGTGTGCACTGTTGTTCTATAGGACTTTGAAAATATTTCACGCTGGTTTAAGTGCAGTTTTTCCAATTATCTTATACTGCAACAATAACTTGTGTGTTACCTGTTTTTATTTAAATTTACAGCTATTCTATGGCACTGTGCCACTCCTTAATGTTCAATTGGAGAACAAGTGACTGCTAGCATCATATTGGTCAATGTAATAACATATCTTGCCGCTATAGCCAATTGCCCACATGTTTACTCACATATAAGGGGATTTGGCACGTGTGTAATGCAATATTTTTACTTACATGCTTAAACACTATTTTAATCCAACAAATATTCATTAAATGGTATGTTAAATGTATTTAGTCCTGGAATTTAATGATCTTTAACATATTTTACATCTAAGGATGGGATTATTTATCATGGCCACTCTTAATCTCTGGAATAATACGACATTGAACTATTTCTTCTCATGACCACTCTTATACCTCTGGTTTTAACACAGTTCTGTCAATAATAAAGGTTATCTCCATGTTTTACTAGTTTTGGGCATTGCATTAAATGCCATTCTATTCCATACATTCACAGGTTAGAGGGTACTTAATTACGTTAGGTTAGCTTTTAGGTTATTTTAGACCAAAAATGTTTTATATTAAATTCTACAAACATTTGTTGCATTTCAATTGTGGTAATCTAAACCTCGACCAATAATTTTTTTCTAAATTCTACAGAATCATAGTGCACATGTGCGAACACTTAAAAGAAACTTACTATAGACTAGATTGCAGACGTGTGTGAAATTGGTATGACCAACCTTTGCAGTAAATTCACAAAAATGTTTAATAAGAATTGAATGTACACCAACTTACCCCTTCCTAACCTATCAAAATAAATTACATGCTTATTATTTAATGAAGTGTAAATTTATGTTGTATACTAACTTGTCCCATCGGACCTAACAAATTGAAGTGAGTGAATATCCCATTACTTTAAACATATTTTTTTAATGTTATTTCGATTTCACAGATATATCTGCTATCTAGCAGAAGTTTCTTTAAGCATTCATGCATGTTCACAACAATTCTGTAGAACTTGGAAAAAAATCTTTTGAGATAAATGTGACAATTGCATGTGATTAAGGCTCAACAGCAGTTCAACTTCCCTTTATTTTTTAGTTTATTGTTGTAAACTATAGCTCTTCTGTATTTACTATTTTGAATAATTTAAACTTTTTCAAACAATTTTTAAGTATTGAATTAAATATGCAAAATATTAACATTGACACTGTTAAACAATATTGTGTTGCTGACTGCTATTTTTTCCATAGAGTATATTACTTGGTCTATGATTTTTCTCTCTTCTTCCCATCGATAACCTACTAACCCACTGGTCGATTATCACTGGTTTGGGTTATTGCTGGTTGAAACGACGTTAGGAAGTGATAAGTTATAAGTATTGTCACAAAATGTTTAAAATAGTACAAAATATTAAGTAGAGATGGAAAAAAGCACTAGAGCAACAGTATTGCAAAAATGTAGTATGGAAAATCATGCATTGAGGTATTCTAAACTGGAGCAAACTACTTCTCCAATATAGCTATTCTATGAAAATATAAAATGAATGACAGTTACAACATAAAGAGTTCTACCTTTTCTGCAAATTTACAAATTTAAAAATACAGTCACAATCATTTTCCAGGCCTATTTATCAGATTCGACAAATATTCTTGCATTAAAATTGTCTTCAATTGCATAAATAAATTCAACAACTATTTGCCCCCACTGCAGATTCTATCCCAGGAGTCCACCCACTACAATAGTGGACTAGTTATATTGCAGCCACTGATTCTCCGGCCTTGGCGTTTTCACGACAGTGTTGCCGATATGGATATTCAGTGGGAGTGGCCGCTTTATGTGTGCAGTTAGTAGACATACTGTTGACAACATCTCAGCAATTTCAAACCTTACTATTACCCATCCAAGTGTTTTGTGCAGGCGGAAAATATGTTAACTAACAAACTATATTTCTCTTCCTTACTACGTTGCCACTTCCTGTTGTTTGTATTATGTTGTTTGATTGGCAGGTAGAGAGCTGACAAATACTATGTAGTTTAATGATCCGTCGTTCTGCGCAGTCAGTGGCAGAATGACTAACTTGACAACCCTGTTACTTTTGGGGTTACATCTAGGAATGAGCTGTCCCTTCCTTGCCCTTCTCATTACATGTTGCCACTTGTGATTTATTGTGAGGCTGGTAACAGAGAGATGACAAATACTGTGATTTTAAATGATCCGACCACTTGAGCGTTCCGTGCTTAAATGACTAATTTGACAACCTGTTAAGATCTTTCACTTATGTTTAGAGATTCTCCCCCCACATTTGAAGTTGAAAAATTTCAATATGTGATCGGATGTACAGTTTTCTCCTACATCCCTTCCACAGATTCAGTAGATCGGCGACACTAGCGCTAAAACTCTTCCCCTCCGCCTGTGAACAGTTAACTTGGATGTGTAATAGGGCGCTATAGCTGCGACTAGAGTAGGGATTGGTTGTGGCTGACATCTACTCTCAGTACAACCATATCCTTATTGGCAGTAGAGGGCAAATTCTCCCTTTACCCCTTGTATAATCTAAACTTCAGAGCTGGAGATATGGTGGCTCGAGTATAGTATTTAGGGTGTCAAAATGGGAGAGGTAGTGCACTAGTATGTCAGATTAATTTAGTGTACACTTGTTTGTTAACAGATTCTTGTGATAAGCTTGCTACAATGTCTGAGTAATGTTGAATACATATTTTACATTGCAACTATGATAATTTCGTTACTTTGAGCTCAACATTTTAAGGCATCTCTTTTTTGTGTGAAAGATTCGATATAAATATATATTTTTTCACATAATTATTCACATACTGTAACAATAAATTTATTTTTTTACTTTTTTATTTGAAATTATGTAGGTGACAGAATTCTCCAATTTATGTGTGTACACTCCTGGCGTGGAATCCTCAATTCTTAAATCGGTTATTTTAAGTAATATTAGATCTAGTCTCCAATTATGTACTTCAGGTCTCTTATTTTAGCAAATTTGGAAGGAATGAAGCTATTAAGGTTGTTCTGATGGAAAGATTTTTTTAAATTGATTATATATTTTCACCGATCTTGTCTAGTAGACATCCAAAATAACCATGACAAAAAAAAAATATATATATGCCTCAAGTATCAAACAGAAGTCGACTTTTAAAATGCCTCGTACAACTTCTATGGTTTCATTTTTAAAAACATTTACTACCATTTTGAATGTTTTTTAAAACATTTTCTAATGTTTTTTCAACATTTTTTACAGTATTCAACCAAATACACACCACATTTATGTGGCAGCTAATTGTTTTCAGCCATTTGCCGCCAACATATACTTCTAACTTGTTACAATACAGCTAACATACAGTTTATAACATACTGCGCACTAATTAATTATCTACATTAAACACACATACTATACAAAAACCATGCTAATAACTGAAATCACATTAAGCAACTAAATTACAGGATAAACTTCCTGAATATTTTCTGTTAGATCTTGAAAAGGGTCTACTGAAGTATTTTAGGAATATAACTCACTGCACAATTTAAGCCACAGGTTCATGGCTGCATGAACATAAGCTCTTCATGCATCCCTATCCTGAGCTGTTTTCCAATCTCCTCTGTGTAATTTATTTTCCTCAAATGATGGTTAACATTATTCTTCCACCTCATTCTTGATCCACTTGCTGAGTGCTTCCCTCTGGTTTTTCTACAAGGAGTTTCCATGGCCCTCTTTCCTTCACAATTTCTTCTACATGTCCTGCCCAATGCAGTCTTGAAACTTACTACTGTTCTCATTACATCTCATTTTCCATAAAGGACATGTAACTAACTGTTACGTAATTCTTCTCCATTCACCTGTCTGTTCAACTCTCTGGTCCACAAATTTAGCGAAGAACTGTATTCACAAATACTCATTATTTTTTTCTCCTCCTTTAATGTAAGAGTCCATGTTTTGTATCCATATAACTACGAGAATAACAATTGTATATATTTTCAGTCTGTTTTATTTTAGAGAAGTTGGGAGTTCCTGTAATACATATTAGCATGCATGCATTTTCAGAATTTAGTCTGTTTAATTTCTTTATGCACCTCATTCCTGTTTGTAATTGTTCCTAGGTATTTGAATTCAGCCACTTCTTGAAAATTATTTTTGCTAAATATGATCAAACTCCTACCTAGGATAAATCTAGTTAGAGTGAGTATATTTTGATTAGCTCTTTAAGTTTAAGACTTCAATCTAATTGGATTATTTGTATTTTGGTTAACTTTTTAAATTTAAGACTTCAATGTTGGGGCACATGTGTTTCACAGATGTTTGGGGCATTTCTCCTGTGTGCATTCAGGTATCCAGTATATGTTGGCTGCATTACATGATTCTGCATTGTATCTGCATAATGTCTACTTTGGATGTAGTAAAATTTTTCGCATCAGATTTTGGAAACTATTTCATATACAGTAAAACTTGTTTAATCCGGAACGTGAATAATGCGGAAATCTGTCCAATGTGAACAAATTTATTGCTCCTGGCAAAATAATAGTAATTTTACGTGTATTTATTTTGCATAAAATGGAATCTGACCATTGTGGAAACTGAAAAATATTTGTACACAATTTGTGAAAAAAATTAATAAAGTGGAAAGACAGAGAAATAAATTAGTTTCCACTTCATTATATTCCCGTTACGGGGAAAAAAAAGGAATGATTCCTGTCGCCGGGTGAATTAGAAATTATGCCTGTACCTAAAATTTTATTTCGGCCTCACTGCATACCATATGCGAAATACCAATACCTGTCTTACAAATAATCATTGCACTGTTTAATCTTAAATTAGTTTTAAGTTCCGAGACCGATCTTTCACAGATAGCATTTTGAATTTACGGAATAAAGATAGCTGAAACGTATGTATTATTGCCATTAAACGGAAAAAGTGAAAGTGATTCCAAAGTCCCAAGTTCTCACTGTTGTTAAATCCCTAGGGAATAATGATTTCAAGGCATCTTTAGGTTGGTTGGACAGTTTTAAAAGACGACACTGTAGTGTGGAATGAAATTTGGGGGAATTCAATGGATGTGGACATAAGTGTAGTTAGTGAGCAAAAATCGAAACTGCATAATTTAATTTTAGGATATGCACCTAAGAGATTTTTAATGCTGACAAAATGGGACCGTTTTTTCATGCATTATCGCCTAAGTCGCTCATACATACTATACAGTAAAAGCTCCTTATTTGTGGGGATATGTCCTACAAATATGCTGCGTGGGGGGATGTGTTCTGCAAATATGCTGCGAACACAGAAACCATGAATATGGAATGGTAATTTGTATGGGTATATAGTGGATACGTTCCAAGGTTACAGAATAAGATAAAAATTATCAAAATAAAATCAATGAGAGATTCTGAACGTGTATTAATTATTACTGTAAGGTTTAGGTAAGAATTTAAAGAACTTAGTAATTTTTTCCTGTTTTGCTGCTTTTAAAAGGCCTTTCAATTAAGATTGATATTCAGCTGTGAATTCTGCAATAGAATTTCTTATTTTGTCTTTGGATTTCTTGATTCATTAACATTGAACCAGCGTGGTATAGACACAAACAACTCACCAACTCCTATAAACGGTCAAGCATTTCTATTTTTACTTTAAGCATCAACACAATTTTTTTTTTTCTCTTTTTTACTAATTTTTCTTTCCTTTTACTCAACATTATAAACTGTGAACAAAGCACAAGAGATGTGTTATTCAATCAAAATTATTGCAATGACAAGTTGAAACAATAACATACTGATCATGGCGTTGGAGGCATTTATTAAAGTACATATTGGCATGTGAAATACAACAGCTTTTAACAATAAACTTTAGGGTTAGTGTCAATAAGGTTTGTTTTGTTCTTATACTCATTTGTCCATTTGGCTTAAATCACTATTTGTAAAAACTGCCTGCAGTTAAAAAGAAACTGATGGTTAATAAAGGACACTAATCCTTCTAATATACCAACTGGATCCGCGAATACAGGAACTGTGTCACAATTTTTTAACCTGAGAATAAAGGTACCGCAAATAAGATTTTACTGTATTTCACTTTTCAAAGGCAGCAGAACTACGGTTAATTGAAGATCCATAAAAAAGACATACAAGGTTCTCTATAATCTAAGATTATTAATAAGTTTTCTTTTTATAATGCAGAATTTTGTCTAATGTGGGAAAAAAATTGATCCCATGCAATTCCATTTTGAGCAAGTTTTACTATATGTATATCCATCCATAGTAATTCTGCCTGAGGGCAGGTCCTTCACTGCATTCATAGCATTTTCATGCTATGCTTGCAGATTTACCAGGGAATTGTAGGTGTGGTAGCTACCCGTTGCTTTCCACACCGGTAAAGGATGATGATGATTTCGGGGACCATTTGGGCCCTAAAGTTTTCCTGACATTTGTCTTACAGGTGAGGAAAAAACCCTAATAAAAACCTCATCCAGAAAAACTGCTCTGACTGGGGATCGAACCAGGGCCCACTGCGTGGCAAGGCAGCATCCTACCTTGAGACCACAGCGGTGGACCACTATATATGTGTGTGTGTGTCTAATGCGTTAGTGGTCACAATTTTTGTTCAGAACCAAACCTAGCATATAGCAAATAATTTAAAAGAAAGTATGGTCGAGTTTGATAACCAGCTAAATTGGATCATTGGGTATAGGGGTTCACCTAAAACAAAAATTTAAAAATCCCTCTAGTTGTTGCCATTTTCTGTGTCTTGCAAAGAAACTCAGTATATGCTATTCAAAATAAAATGTTTTAAGTTTTTCTTCATCCTTCCATTATGCATTGCCACCAAGGGTGGAATTTAAAAAATCAATCTCTCCAAACTACACCATCTCTGCCTCCAGTAAGAAATCTGGAGTTAAATTCAATCTCTCGTTACAAAAAATGCTTATGTTGGCAATGATCTGCCAGCATGCCATCCAGAAAACCCCATATTATTGTGAAACATGGCAAAAAGTTTCTCGCTATAAAAAGATCTTGACCTGGATCAAACTTGTAACCCCCTCCTGCATGCAAGGATGATACCCACAACCACCAATAGAATGTCTTTTATTCAAGTGTTCAAAATTTATATTTTCGTGCCATGTATGAAATAAATTTTGTGGTATAGTGGTAACATGGAAATTCTGAATTTGCACTTTACTCACAGAAACCTAATGAATTTTCCTTAGAAATTCTATGATTCAGAGATGCCACAAATATCTTAATGTGTCTGTAAGCATGTGTTTGTGTATATAGAACTGGGAGAATTCAGGATGGATATAGGGTTCATATTTGGGTCCAGGATTCTGTAATTGTAGCATGGATTGAGGAATTTCATTTTGTAATGTGGAGAGATGGATTTTTCATATGGACACAGCTACCAGTATGTTTTATAGTATTGTCTTTGTGAGTTCACTTACTTTTGTATTATGAGTTACGAATTAATGGTAATTATGGTTTGAGAGTTGTGCAGATGTAACATTTTGAGTAATTGTCATGATATTAAGTGCTTATCAGATGCAATAATTTTATTAGTATTTCATTTTATGGTATTCTTTATATCTCAGGTCATAAGTATTGCATTTCAAAACTGAACATGAAAGGGCCGATAAATTTTGCCCAGGGGCCTCTGGTTTCAGGCTCGAAGTTCCTTTTCTCTCCACGTTGCAACAGGTCGCCTTAGCTGGCTGCTGGCCTCACGTCCACATGTATTAATCACATAGGTAGATGATCATTCAGCCAATGTAAGGCATGTGGTCAGCATGTTGGGTCCCTCAGCCAGTTTTCTCAACCTGGAGCCACTACTTATTATATACTCCAAAGCACGACAGGCCTACCAGTGGCTGAATATAGCTACCCAAATTCCTCACGATGCTAGGTGAACACTGGTTCTATACTGGTTGAAATTCCATGAGAAAATTTCATCCCCTGTGGAGACTCGATCCAGTACAAGTTCTATAGCTCTGCATCGAGGCATCTTGCCTTAATCACTCGGCTATGGCATGGGACTTTGAAATTTCTTTGTGTCATAAATCTACAACACTGTCTCAAAACTTCCCTAAGGAATACAAGTTTAAGATTTATATGTCCTTAAAAAACGACTGCAACTGGGTTTGAACAAACTAATGCTGGGATCAGAGACGAGAGGTAACCACTACAGTCAGATTCAACCCAGGAAGTTACTGTGTGTTTGGAATAGGGAACTGAGTTGCCATTCAACTTCCCAAGAATCGTTCAGTTCCAAACAAATGCGAATTTTTAGTTTGTCTCCGACCATTGAAGAAATATGTAGATATATACTGCATTCTGATCAACTATAGTTAACATATATAGCTTTAAATACGTAATTATATTAGAGTATGTTATCTATTTTTTTGCTTCCGCTGAACTGTGCTTTGGTCATGAACGAATCGCAGTAACTGCAGTAGTCATGTGCTTTGTGGATTACCTGCCCATTTATTTTCCTGAAGTTGTCTTTCTTAGGTTGGACAGAAAATAGTAACTTTAACTTCCTGGGTTGAATTAGAGGGTAGTGTATCAGAATTGGCATGCAATTGTTTGCTTAATTTTGATTGGACATGTATGTTTCGAGATTACTGCATTCAAATGCCTTAAAACTTGAGAAAAATTAAAATACCTTTTATGTATCAGAATGATGTAGCCTGTATTTATTGCTTTTATTTCATGTTTTATAAAAAATTGTGTATGTTTGTGCTTGCAAAACTTGAAAAGTAGTCTGTCGATCAACTTGAAATTTGGACAATATGTGCATATTCGAGGTCAAATGGCTTCAGTTTCCAACAAGCCTTCCATTTTGCTATGACTGTCAATAAAGTGCAACATAATCTTTGCAAGTGTATGGTTTTAATTTAGAAAATACCTCGTGTAAATTCATTCAAATCTGAGAAATGGACAAAGTTTGTATGCATTGCAAAGCAATAAAATTTAAGGAGAAACCCCAGGAATGTGCTGCACAATCAAAATTAATTTAAACTGCTCAACAGATCTCTATGTAAATTCTTCTTACATATTCAAACTAAAAATAAAAACATTTATTTAAGCATAGCAGCACACATTGGATATGAGCTAGTTTTTAAATATAAAGTTTGAACAGTTACTATCAAGGAGGAGCTTTCAGATTATCCATTTGATACTAGTTTGATGCATTTGAGAGATAAACCTGCATGGTGTAAATAACATTGAAGAGTAACCTATTTTTTTTATCTTAATTATATATGTTTAATTTCCAATGTCATTGTGTCTAGAATCATGGGTTATGTATTATTATTATTATTTGTTCATGTTTAAACTAGAAGTTAACTAATTTCCAATGTCATTGTGTCTAGAATCATGGGTTATGTATTATTATTATTATCATTATTATTATTTGTTCATGTTTAAACTAGAAGTTAACTAATAAGAAAGTAGTGGAGATTCCATTCTTACATTTGCCTGATTGAAGAAAACCCAGAAAAAATTGCAGTTAGGTCTGAACTAATTCATTCAGTAAACTTTTCTTTTAGTAATTGGTGTTTTCAAGGTTATTACTATCACTTGACAGTACCATGACCTACATTAAAAAAAATATTTAGCAAAATTAAATACATGTAGGTAGAAAATAACACTGAGATTTATTTTAATTAAATTTGAGTTGTATTTTGACTCACCCTCATATTTCTTGATTTTTATGCAGACTTGAGTTTCACCACTGAATCTGTGACATTATTGATGCAACACCAAGATCAAAACTAGTCTATATAATATTTTAGCATAGTCCATCATTGTTACTTAAAAGGGAACTGTTAGCCATTGCATGCGGAAACCTACCTTGAAATTTCTCCCAGAGAAGCATTGTGATGAACCAAAGCCATGTCCAAAAATTATCTGTCGCTTTTAATTGCAAGGCACAGAAATCGAAGCCAGAGTCCAGCAATGGCAATCCACTGTGTAAAGCAGATGGACGTCCCTGCTTGAACAGAGGGCATTAGGGTGAGGTGCAGATGGCTGGTTGTGAGGATTATCCAGTACACCAAGTCAGGTGTTTTATTACCTCCTTGTAATTTAAATGAGGAAGTTGGGGCATGATTTTAGAGCCTTGTAGTTAAAAGTGCCAGATAATTTTTTGTACACGGCTTCAATATATCATAGCACTTTCCTGGGAGAAATTTCAAGGTAGGTTTCGACATGCAAAAGTTGAGTTCCTTTGTTAGTCCAGTTCTTACAAAGCTCAGGTTGTGGTAGCTTTTCAGAATGTGAATTCCTTTAAGAACAGTTTTACATTGGTCACCATTTCATGGACACATGTCACACACACACACACACACACATATATAATGAAATCATGTTGAATCTTCAACTAATACGCCATATATTCAGTACATTCTCTGATAGTTTTTTATATAATGAAATTATGTTGAAATAATATAGTCAAATCTGGCTGTTTTAATGCCTTATTCGTTTTTCTAGTTACATATATGTATTTTTTGTTAGTTTGAATTCTTTGATGGCAATTTTAAATGACAGTTGAAACCATCCAATTAATGTAGCTTCCTACCCTAATGAGCAATATTGACATCCTGCCATTCTGAGTTTAGTACGTAAACTAATTTCTCAGTAAGTCAAATTTATGGTCTGATTATGCTTATTTATGGAATATATATTTCTTTTGTTAACCCTTAAATTGGACAAACTCAATTTCGTATGCAAGTTCATTTAAATATGAAGGATTGTGGCTAAAAAAAACATGCATAACCGTAAGATATTCTGTTGCATATTGTATAATCTGACAAAAATCAATGATTTTTACTGATTCATTTTTCCATTGCTTTATTGAAAATTTCATTAATTCATTTTGAGAATTATTTTCATTATTGAGGGTTTTCTCCAACCAATCTTAGTAATTAACATGAATTAAAAATAAATAAATATATGTAAATGACTACAGACTTACAGACTATCAGTTTGCAACAAACATTCACAAATTTCCCTTAATTTTAAGTTCTCTGTCCTCTGTGTCTTCATCTGTTATTGAAAATGCTAAATACATTAAACCAATGTATCTTATACCTTAAATTACCAATTCAGGGATTAATTCAGTTGTGCTGTTTATAATATTCATTGCGACAATGCAAACGTATTGGCCGGTAGAGCGATATCTGTTAACTTCGGGTTTTAGGTAACTAATGATCGGATATCGTTATCTTTGGGGAATGAATTCCTCGTTTTATTTCAATAGCAATACTGAGTTTCGTTGCGAAAATTGCGACTGCAATAAATTTTCATGGTCCGATTTTGGTGGTTAACAAACTCGACCTTATATTTTAATATATGCAAAGTTTGGTTCTGAAAAAAAATTGCGGCCGCTAGAACATTCACACACACACACACACACACACACACACACACACACACTGTGTCCATAAATATAGTATCATACTTTAAATAAACTACCACTACGTCGCTTTGGATAATCGTATCTAAATGAAAGTCTTTGCTATACCTCATAGACATTGAATGTGGCCTCCACGAGTGATGGTGCAGGCATTCACATTTAACCTGTCTGCTAAATATCCAACAATGAACCCATGTCGATAGAAAAACATGATTAAATTTAGTTTCTGTATTGTTGCCCATTATTCACCATTGTTAACATGCACAAAACGTTTTGAGTTTCTCTTTTGATTGTCGCCAATTTCATTTGGATATGATTATCCAAAGCGACGTAGTAGTTTAAAGTATGATACTATATTTGTGGACACGGTGATACAGTGTGTGAGACAGTATAGTCATGGTTATTTTAGGTGTCTAATGTATAGGATCTGTGAATATCTGTAAAAATTGAAAGAAAACAATTCTTGGAAATAAGCTCACTCAATAACATCATTCTTTCAGAATTCTCCAATCCCATGAATAGAAACATTTAAATCATGTAACTAGTTTGTGTTATTAAAACTTGTATTACATTTTGATTATGTGGTGGTAAAATGTACTGTTACTTAAAATATTCTGCCGTCTTTAAAATCTAGGAAGTGAATTCTGTGAAATTACTACAAAAGAGGTAGTAAAAAAACTTCGGGAAAATGTTATGAAATCAGGTTGAACTAGTAGTAATTTTGCACGAATCTAAGTTACATGTTTTATCAGATTAACTAGTGAGTAAGTATGACCAAGGGGAGGATTTGTATGGCCTAAAATTGAGAATATGCATGCATTTATACCCTAAGAAGTGTTTAAATATGACCCAAAAACACATTATGCAAAAATGAATGTATTAAATAATTTGTACTAATCGTTCATTCATAAACATTTTTACCATATAGTGAAATCAGAGGTTATAATGGTCTTCCAAGAATAAAAAGCTACTTTGAACAAGTGACCATGCAACTAGCGGCTTACGTATATTGGTTTGGTTAAAGAATTAAGAAAATCCCTGCAATGTGACTGCAATATAAGTTTATTATAGAAACTGGAACAAATGTGATAAAAAATCAAACTTGAGAAATATGAACTTCAAAACACAACCAAAATCACTTAATATTCATCAGAAAGACATACTGTAATACATATTATTTATATGAAATTCAAAATAAAGGTTTTAAAATAGGACAAGTCATAGGAATCACGCCCTCAGGTATGACTATCAACGGTTATTGTTGGCAGGATTTCGTTTCCTGAAAAGCGGAATTTATCTGGTATATGCTTGCTGCACATTCATTTCCAAGGTCGTTTATCCGAGATCTGACGTAACTGCTTGGAATGACTTCATGCTTGGTCGATTAGGTTGCAAATAATAATAGGTCAACGTCTTTTGATGTAGGATGTTCGACTTGAAAAGTCCGGTTTTGTATTTCTATCAATAAAATAAAATAATTAATTTTATTACGCATGTCTATTGCGTGATCGCCTGTCTGATGTATCTAGCTATAGTCCGTCTGGCTTAACTTTACAAGAAATTTATTGAAAGAGACAGCTGTGCCCCACCTCTCACTCGCACCAGTGCTGACGGTGTTTCTTCATCAGATGTTAATAGGGAAGGGGGAAGACGAAAACTGATAACAGGGTGAGTTCTTCCTTTTGTAACTGACGAAAGCGGTCAAGGATCTACCCTTATATCTCCATCTCTCTCTTTGTCAAGTTAAGTCAGATATACAATAGCATCACAATGTCTTTTGGATATATCTAATGTTAAATGATTATCGTAAGTAATGTCACGAGTGATTTCCAAATCATCGATAAATTCACGAGTCACATTAACGTGTATGTGCTACTATGTTTTATTATAAATTGTGCAGAGCTGGTCTTTATAGGAAGCCAGATATAATAACAGTTAAATCTCGTAGACTGCGATGAGCAGGACATGTTGCACGTATGGGGAATGAAAGACTTGCATGGAAGCTTCTTGTAGGAAAGCCAGAGGGAAAACGTCCAGTTGGTAGACCAAGAATGAGGTGGGAGAATAACATTAACTATGATTTGAGGGAAGTAGATTATACAGGGAATGATTGTAAAGCATTAGCTCAGGATAGAGATGTATGGAGAGCTTATGTCCGCGCTGCCATGAACCTACGGGTTCGATAGTGCCAGTGAGTAAGTAAGTAAGCAGAGCTGGTGCACCCTATCACCCCCTTCATGCATAAGTGGCAACATTGTACCCCTCAGTATTCCAGTTATAGTTTTCAGAAGTCCAAATATCGTTTTACTGTAGATTGTTTCTCACTATATTGTATTAATCGGTATCGTGAAAAAGTGTCAATTTAATATTTTATAGTTTATTAGAATATATTTATGTATATTACAGATATTGTAATGGCTACCATGCTTCCCCTGTTATTTTGTGTCTGCCATTAAACTTTATTCTATTTCCTTGTTTAATATGTTTTGTGTAATCTATTCCAGTCGTCCTATCTTTGAGCTCTAAATAGCAACAATGAACATTTTCTACTGTTTCTTTTTCTGGATTTTTTTACCAGTGCCACCAAGTTGACTTAAACGTTCTGGTATTGACAGAATTGTAACCCACTTCTGGATGATAATGAGGCATCAGGGAATCTTTAAAATCTAGACCATGGGAGGCCACAGTAGTAATTCCCTTTATGCAAAAAGGCTTGTGGTCTGAGCAGAAATCGAACCCGGGACCCCATGAACTGTATTCTGAAGCTCTGACCACTACCCATGAGGCTGGCCCTTTTTTTGTGGTTATAATTTTGTAGATTTATAGTTACGTTTAGCACATTGTTAACGTCAACTCGTTTCCTGCTGTGCACATACTGTACTCCCAGAGGAAGTCCCTAGAAGGAATGCGGCTGACCCGAACGTCACGCGACTATAGATTGTATTGTACACTTCGAAAACAGTTTAGCGATGCGCTGTAAGCATATAGGGTGTCCAGCAGTCGGAAAAAATCTTGAGAACTAGGAATAAGTCGGAAATTTGAAAGAACCGGGAATATGACGGAAATTCGTAAAGCGATGTGCATCTATCTTGTATTGAAGTAAAAAGAATGGCAGTCGTCAAACCACATTCTAAAATTGTTTACAGATATTCAAATATTTATTGGAAGAAATGTTTATCGAACTATAGCATGTTTGGCGGAGTCAAGCTGCCGCCGCTAAAGAAATGCCGGCCTTTGTCAATACGATATCGCGTTACAAAACAATACTAGACCACAAGTAGTTACAGATTATGCTTTTATTATACATATATAAACTTTTTTTAGAAAATTAGCTTTACTAGAATTAATCCATTTAGCAAACTCGGGAATAATTTTTAATGCTATGAAAGAATCGGGAATTTCATATTTGTAATTTGCTGGACATGCTGGCATAATTAAAAAAAACTAGTGACGTCATATGAGTGTAATAGCCAAATTAACACATCAAATCTTACTTGATAATAATCTATATCAACAAATCTAATATGTGTAGTAAAATGGCACATTTGCCAAATCGTCACTAGCCAGTGGTATTTGAGGAATCCACCTGCTTGTAAACTCACACCCCCACTTTTCATAGTAGACCGTCATCCGCGCTTAGACTTTTACTGGGAGCACAATATGAATCTTATGGTGACAGCTGTTTACTACTTTCCACAATATCTAGAATTTTTCTTAAAGTTAATATGATTTTGGATTTAATATAGAGTAGAAAATGTTATCAAGTTGATGTTTTTAAAGTGGTTTAAAATTTAATATTACATTGTGAAATATATATATATATATATATATATATATATATATATACACACACACACACACACACACTCTATAATGGTGTAGTTCAAAGTTGAGCCATAGCCTCTCCTTTTTCAGGAATTACTAGACCAAGTTAATTTAGTTAACCTTCAGGTAAAATTTTATCACTACCTCGTAATATTAGGCGAGGCGAGTGATAAAATTTTACCTAAATGAATACCTCATAGTGTGAATTCCTAAAATAAAGTAAATTAGTTAACCTTATTTGCCTATAGATGTCATGAATGACACGCTGTCAACATACCGACTCAGAGTGACATCTAGTAGGCAACTAAGGTATTACTAGGACATTGAGGTTGGTAAATTATGCCTAGATTCAGTTTTATTCAGACTAGGGACCTATGGCTTAAAGTCCCTCCCGGAGGACTTTTCGACCTAAAAGAATCCATCGACCCCTGCCGGGTTTGAACCTAGGGACCAGAGGCAAGAAGAATAACCATTTGTCCACCGGTGAAAGCTAACATTAAAACTAGAATTTGTCATCTTTAAAATCTGGTGGCCAGCTAAGCTGATAAGTAGGGCTCCGAAGTTGATATGTAAAATACCTTTAAAAAGATATCCTACAAAAGACCTAAAAACTGGAAAAGGGACGTAAAAAGTGTTGACCTGCTCGAGGTAATTTTCACAATACAACTTCTTAGAATTGAGGTCAAAATACAAAAGTTTAGTAAAATTGTAAACTTTCACAGCAGGTGTCTTGATTCATGCATTTTATGTATTTAGGGCTTAAACGTCGAGTGTTAATAAAACCAGACCACGGCCATTTAACCCGAAATACATAAAATACATTAAACAAGAGTCTAGGCTGTCTGTAGGTTGGTGGTTGGGATATTTCGTGGGGGTTCATTGTAAAACTAGTTAGTATTTTTGAAATAAGTTGGAATTGAGACTAGATTCCGCGGATTCTTGGAATACAAATGCTAAAAAAGCCGTTAAGATCTAAAAAAGGACGAATACAACCCATATTTCTGGCCTACAGTGACCCAAAATGTGTGTATGTATAATGTTAGGCTTCGTCTTCAGACACAAAACAAAAAAACTTTTTTTTTCCCCCTCAATTTCCGAGCTGTACTGATGGAAGACTTCTAGAATGCCTTTATGAATTTGTGTCTTGAGAAACGTCGTTCCCATTTAGTTTTAACATGCAAATTAAACCATTTGCATTAAAACAATAGAAATTTGTGATGTTTGATGTTATAGAGCAAATTTTTTGGCTTTTTTATTAGTATAGGCATTTGTTTGCCGTTAAGGGGCATGAAAATACGATAACATTAGAGATTATATCGAAGAGTATACATTTTTGTTATAATGAACGCAATCTACCCTCAAGGTATTTTAACGGGATAGCTTTACATGTTTAAGTTTAACTCGTATTGTTTCCAATATATATGTTTCTAAACGTTTATGGTTATTAAATAACGTATTTTGCAATTCACATTATTTCTACTCCAAGTGACATGTCATTCATGTTTGTGTTGTAATAGTTTATATGTTGCAATAAGTAATACATTTTCACTTCTATAGTCAATTATGAGAAATATGGATTTATATTCTATCAATGTAGACGTGTGCTGGACAATTTGAAATACAGAATATTTTCTCAAAATTAGGGATACGATTTGAGTATGTAATAATACTACGTAATTGTTGGTGGGAATGTGCTGATGACTACAGTACTAGAATCGATGACTGGGTTCCGAGTGTGCGTAGTGTCACGCCCAAGGCAGTCTCCAGTTTCCCTTACCCGAGACCAAGATGGACCGTCCCACTGCAGATGTCCACACATCCTCCCTGCTAGGGGATGTTTTCTCAGATTAACTTTAGCATCTAGATTCAAAAAAAAAAAAGACAGCAATTATAATTTTCAAATATAACGATTTGATACTATATTAACATTTCATATTATAACTGCAGAACAGTCTTACGAAACAATTTGCTGTTTACAGAGGGCTAAATCAAGTAAAAATGCAGATCTTGAGTTCATGTCCCGATTCTGGTACAATTTTTTTTCTCTAGTTTTGTTACTATAGTCAATTGATGACTGGTCAAAAAACAAAGGACAGCTCTTTAAAGATATAACTATGTTACATATACCCCATACGTCACGCGTGGAGGCACATGTGCTCCCTAGCGGGAGTTTCATAACAAGCTGGTTTGGTTACACTTATTTACCTACGGATGTCATCTAATGACATGTAATTTAGCACATTGCCTTAATGAGACATCTAGTATGCAACTAAAAATGTACGATGACTTTACAAAATAACTAAATATATGAAAATTAAAATCCTATAAATATCAATGATATTAATCAAATAAAATATCTTAATAAAGGATATGTGTGTAATGTGTATGTAATTTATATATGTGCTAGTTATTGTGTGGGGATGGTACTCGTGGCTTAAATTACATTTAATCCGAGGAGATTATAGTAAGAATACAGGACAGCCAATAAGCGTCTTAATTTGTTTCAAGATCTTTTAACGGTATTCTTCCTCTATTCCAATCTTATGCAATCTTTCCAACCTCTTTGAGACCTGGTTTTTCTTTCTCTAGAGCTACTAGTTCATACTCGACTGTGTGGGTCCGTTCCGGATCATATAAAATTAATTCGCGGCTATGCACAGCCAAGTCCGACTGAAGAACTTGCTGTCACTGATAAGTAGATAAGTGACGTTAACGAGAATTAACGTTGTTAGCATGACTCAGTCCTTCAACACCAGATTTTCGGATTTCGCTCTTTCAAAATCCAAATAGTTATTTGGTTGTCATCACGATATTGACTGAAACTTGTTCTACACCCTATACTTAAAGGGTGGGGAATATATATATACAGATGGAGAAGTCTACATAATAATGCGATGCATGATCTTTATAGGAAGCCAGATACAATAACAGTTAAGCCTTGTAGACTGCTATGGCAGGGCATGCGGCACGAATGGGGATTGAAAGAGGGGCATGGGAACTTCTTTTAGGCAAACTAGAGGGAAAATTTCCAGTTGATAACCAAGAATGGTGTGGAAGAATAACATTAACTATGATTTGAGGGAAGAACTTTTAGGAAAACCAGATGGGAAACGCCCAATTGATACACCAAGAATGAGGTAGGAGAATAGCATAACCATGATTTGAGATTATTCAGATGACTCGAAATATGAGATGTATGGAGAGCTAATGCCCGTGCGGGCATGAACCTACGGGTTCGATGGTGTCATTGAATTAGTTAAAGCCGGAAATATACTCTTGGAATATTAAGTTGGCATAACATTACAGATGAACTTTTTTTAAACCATACATTCTCATGGTTCTGTATTCCTTAGGCGTTTTCCGCACAGTTGAACCATTCCAATGTAAATGCGTTTGTATTTATTAACCCCTTCCATCTGATACATAAAATTCTCTTTCCTTGTCCTCCTTTTAGTGATCTATTCACAGAAGTTTTCTTACTTTAATAATAGCCACAATATTAGGTTTCTGATAGTGTGCATTCTTCATAGATTTTGAACTTTGACTGGACTATAATAATCCCCAGGCGTAGACCTGAGTCATCTATTCTTCAAGATTGCTTGTTTATTCTGAAGCAAACTACCAACTCTCTTGCTATCGTTTTGGAGGTTGTCTCAAGGGGTCTTGCCCTGTCTGTTTTCCCAAACTTCGTGATTTTTGCGAGGCGGATCATCAAACACAACCCTCTATAGGCCACTGTGGCTTCCAGACCAGACGAAGTACGGGACACCGAAGTGTCCCTGACAATATAGGGACTTATTTTTTTGTCCTCTTTGTCCGTGTGTAGATATACATGGAGGTTCATTATTCATGAATTTTCAATACGACGGCTGTATCAAGCTTCCTAGTTTTTCCACCGGAGGGATCAGTACTCTGATGTTCGCTGTCGTCCTGAGGGCGCACTGATGAACGTTGGTTCAAAAGTGCGCCTTCGTGGTTGTTGGAGCTCCACTCGCAAGCCGCGCTTAGAGGATTGGCCAGATTATATTTAATAATTTAGATATTTTGGAGTTAAATTAGGATGGTGCTGGATATCCGAGTAGAAGTCGCTCTGTTCGATTAAAAAAAGGCTCTTTTCAGGGCTGCTGGTTGTGGGGAATACTGTGGCTTCCAGGTTACAGCTACTTTCATTTCATGCTATGAGAATCTCCTGTGACATACTCAGGTAGGTGGAGGGTTTTCCCACCAATTATCCCTTTTGAAGGAGTCTTCTCTTCAGATAAGTTGATGGATGACCTGTCAAATTTCAATGCTAATGACAATTTATTGTAGTTGTAAATATCAAAGGAAGTTCTTTGCAGTGAGCAGAATTTTTTTATTTGAATGTTTCTAGGGCTTGCTACAGAGAAAAGAAGAGGTGTGCTACTTTCAACTTACCCAGCACAAATTTCTAAAGCATTAGGTGGAATTCACTCAAAAAATACTCTACACCAATTACTAATAGTTCTCTGATTTTTAGTCATAAAAATATCTGACTGCAATATTTCTTTTTATTCCTGTACTTACTGTGAAACTCGTTTGATAATAGTGATAAAAGTTATTATTTTTAGGATATGAATGCCTGTAAGTTCATTGAAAGTAAAAATAAGGAAATACAAATAATAATTAACAGTGATTCAATATTATCGTTAGACAGTGATAATGGATAAATCATTTTATGTGCAACAAACCTGGTAGTACAAGAAAGAGATTAATGCGAATGTGATATATGTAATCATATACCAATGCCCTGAAGTTGTTTCAAAACTTGTGTTCTCTCCTGGCATGGCGTACTTGTAACCCACTTCTGAGATTGGGGCACCTGGAAGGCGGGGTTACGCTGCCCCAATGATATGAGAGTCGATGATGCCCAGGAGAGGCCTTAAACTAAATTTAATTTAATTAGGCGAATATGATATTGATGATAATAATGGCCAGATGGTGTTCGGGGACCGTTCGGGCCTTAAAAATTCCTGACGTTTATCTTACAGGTGAGGAAAAACCCCGAAAAACCTCATCCAGGAAACTTGTCCCAACCGGGGATCGAACCCGGGCCCGCTGCGTGACAAGGCAGCACGCTACCTCAAGACCATAGCGAAAATTTAGCTGTGAAATCTGTATACAGGAATATATCAGGGCTATTAGCATGAGAACTAGAGATGAACGTGCATGTAATGTTCATGGGAGAATAGTCAAACTTATACCACTCCAGAAAATAAATACCAATGAAAATATTCACTCCCAGGATCTCCAATCTGTTATTTCAGTCTTTCAGTGGGAAATTATTTTCTTATTTGCTGAGCAGAATCAATAAAACTAAATAATGGTCACACACAGAAATATATTATATAATGGTAATGGACAGCCGTAGCGTAGTGGTTAAGGCATTGAGCTACAAGCCGGAGGGTCGAGGGTTCAAGTCCCGCTGGGGTCAGGATTTTTAAACTGACCCAAACCCTCTGGCGGCACTATGGCCCTGGGGTCGACTCAGCCTCTAACGGAAATGAGTACCATACGCTTGTTCTGGGGGTAAAGGCGGCCGTCACGCAGGGCTGACATAAAGTGCCGATTGTCTAGAAAAAGTGGGAGCCTTAACCTCCTACTACCCCAAGAGCCTCCTGAGGCCTGTAGTGGGATCACTTTACTTTAATGGACAGCTAATGACAAATGAGGGAAATTTTGAGGAAGTAGCTGAATTCAAATACCTAGGAACAATAATCACATATAGGAATGAGATGCACAAAGAAATTAAACATAGGCTCAATTCTGGATATGCGTGCTATTATGCATTACAGACTCTTGACGTCACAACTCTTTTATACAAAACGTTAAACCGAAAATATATGTAACTATTATTCTACCAGTTATATTATATGGGTGGGAAGGAAGGAAAGGAGATTACGAGTATTTGAGAATAAAGTTCTTTGAAAATGTTTGGACCAAAGAGAGATGAACAGACAGGTGAATGGAGAAGACTACATAACAGTGAACTACATGGTCTTTATAGGAAGCCAGATATAATAACAATTAAACCTCGTAGACTGTCATGGGCAGGACATGCGGCACCAACGAGGACGTTATAAAAGTTTATATTTTATGATGCTTGTGAAGTTTTTGGAACATATGCTGTATCATCAACTTAAGAGAATTTTCTGAGACAGGGTTTGGTGACGAAGGACGATGTTTTCTAGGTAAAATAATACCTGGGCAAATGACCCACAATGTGTATTACAAGATTTGGTTTGATAGCATCAGTTTACATTTAGAGTTGGAGAAAGGAAATTATATCAGAACTAGAAGGCTTAACAATTTCCCTAAGTTGCAACTTTACGATTATCAAGGATATGACACTGAATGAAGAGAATCATTCATAGAAGAGGTAACAAATTTAGAACATACTTGGGTTACCTCAAAGTGGTACGATAAGCTGATTGCACTTCATTCGTTGAAAATCCAATATTTCCTGTACAATGTTTTAAAAAAGTTTTCAATGTCCTAGCGAAATCATGATATACCGTTCATAGGGGGAGTGGACCTACTGGATTCTCTCATTATGCTATAATAAACATATTTGAAAATTTTTATCATAGCCAAATCCAATATTTCCTGTACAATGTTTTAAAAAAGTTTTCAATGTCCTAGCGAAATCATGATATACCGTTCATAGGGGGAGTGGACCTACTGGATTCTCTCATTATGCTATAATAAACATATTTGAAAATTTTTATCATAGCATATTTTTCCCCTTTTTGGACATAGCTGTACTGATTCCTAGACTTCTAAGCTGGAAATATTTTTATCATTGAATTTCAGCAGGAAATATCATGAGTACCTTATATTTAAAGACAAGTTTTACGGTATGACTACGATAGCCGGAGATATATTTCCGTATAAAAAGAAAACAATTGAAAATTACCGCCTACACACTGTCCAGGATTATAAGAGAGGTCAGTTGCATAGAAGGTAAAAGAAAGAGCTAAATCTCAGCAGAAATTTTGGTAGCAGAGATTCTTGGGAGTTCGGGAATAACTAGTACAATCAGGAGACTTTTGTACAAGGGACGTTTTCGCGTGCTAACAGCATGAAGGAAGCCCAACATTAGTCCTATAAATCGACAAAAGAGACAACTTATATTCAATACGGTCGACGGCATGAACGTAAATTCCAGATGGCGACTGCAGGATAATCCAATTACAGGAAAAATTCCCTGTGGCCACCGAAAATCGAATACGGGATCTTATTAATTGTAGCCAGTCTGTAAAACCACGATGCTGGTATGTTTGTATTTATATATGGTAGCGTCACACCTCATACGCAACGGAGCCAGGTTCGATCCCCAGTCGGGACAAATTTTCTGGGATTTTTTTTTTGGAGGGTTCTTCTTCGTCTGTAAGACAAATGTCAAGAAACTTTAATTCCGAAACTGCCCCCGAACATCGTCTTGCCATCATAATCCTCATTCCACATGTTTAGTGCGAATGAAGTGTTTCGTCTTCATGTTGTGTTGTATCGGAGGAGACCCTCACATTGCTCTCATTCGGGGAGGCCCTCCATGTTGTATGGTCAAAAAATTGTGTTTGACCCATCGTTTAAAAATCCCCCTCCCGACGGCCGTGTCATTTTAAGGCCTCGGTGGTATATATACTGCAGCCACTGATTCTCCGGCCTCTACGTATTCACGAAAGTGTTGCCGATAAGGATATTCAGTGGGAATGCCCGCTTTATGTATGCGGTTAGCAGACATACAGCTGACAACATCTTTGCAATTTCAAACCTTACTAGCGCGCTATAGCTGCGTCAAGAGCAGTGATTGGTTGTGGCAGACATCTACTCTCACTACAACCATTTCCTTATTGGCAGTAGAGGGCAAATTCTCCCTTTACCCCTCGTATAACCCCAAAATCAGAGCCGGAGATATGGCGGCTGGGGTATAAAAAGTACCTATAACCTATTGGGCGAGAAATTAAACTAGGTTAATGGAATTAAGTGTGTGTAGTTTTTGTAATATAATAAAGCCATATATTTATTTAACTTGTGTACATTTATAAGTTAGATATAAATTATTTGTGTTGTACAATGAATGTTGATAGGTGCTGTATATGGTAAGTTAGAAGTACTGTTTGTTAAAATGGATAAACATTCTTGGTAGTGGTACCATTACAGTTTTCATAGCAAGTTTGTTTAGCTTTGCTTAATTTAACTAATGTCGTGATTGTGTTTGTATGTATAAAATCTCTGATTTTTAGCTTCTTTTGCGGTATTAAATGTATCTTAATTGCAGTTTACAGTAATGCAATTGTTTATATCATCCCTCATTTAACCCATTTTTTCTTGAGTTTCATCATTTAATTTTGTTTCCAACTACTTACTGCACGGTTGTACACATCAAGTGCTACAAGATAAATAATTTAATCTATATTTAAGGCTCTTATGTAAACATATATTTTTAAATAGCTTACTTCTATAATTATTTTCGCTTTCCATTACTTTTGTCTATTTCAATAACTTCATTAATAAAACTTCACTTCATTATTAAATCTTCGACTTTTTTTATGCTCCTTTAAACATCCATCATTTTCGGAATATTTTAATCGTAGTGAATCCTAAATATAACTGACAAGTTTCATGAATCCTCTACGAAGAAACTCCTTAGACCTTATATATTAAATATGGTAGAATTTAAAATTATGCTTTGGTAGGAAAATATAGGAGACAAGAAATTCCAGGTGTTACACCATTGTGCCGTAGCGTGTTCTACATAGACATCGATTTGCAGTCATGGCAACAATATTGATTGCGCCAGTCCCATTTCTTTGGAGTGCGTTGGCAAACCGGATCATTTCCGTATGAGTCATGGGGAAATTCATACAAGAACAGCTAATTCAATATAAATATGTAATTTTTTAAAACGTACTTCCTAACATTTCTGTAGAAGTCGTTTTAAGTAAGTTCTTTAACATCACTTCATTAATGTTGCGATTCAAAGCTGGTCGTAATAGGGCATTTAGTTTTTGCTTGGTGGTCTTTCGATTCAGGCTTTAGGTTCTTTTGTATACCTTAAATCTATGGCATGATACGGTTTATTTCTTATTTGAAGGAAGTACTAAAAGTCTTACCGCCCTGGGGGGGAACTGCTTCTGGTATTGTTTAACCCGCAAACTTCTGTTCCACTAGATCACTGGTATGGAAAAATGTTTTAACCATACATATTTAATTTTACTACGGAGTTGTGTCCATGGTTTTGAACATTGAGGGGTAATGTATTCTTTCACAGTTAAGAATGCGTTTTGGTTAATCTGCGGCTTTGCTTCCCCAGAGTAACCAATTCATAATGGGCTACTACCCTTGGACATCCCTTAGCCAATTAGTAGAAAAATCAGAGTAGTGCTGGATGGTGTATTAAGTGTTTGCACTGCAAATGAGATTTTTTGAAAACCCGAGTTGTAAAAAAATTAACTGCACGATTTAAATATTTCGGCTTAGTTTGTTTTGAAGAAGAAATATCGATGGACAATGAAAACCTCGTAACTCCATTTTGGTAAATTTTACAGAAGAAACAAATAACTGTTTTAAATAATTATGAAAATTGATACGCAATAGTTCCCACATATTTTACCACAGAATACAAGTCAAGTTATTAATAAATTTGAAGTCCGTGTTTTCAACAGGTTATGCATCACATTTCTGCATTAGCTACTGGAGTTACATGGTTTTCAATGACTGATGAGTTGCGAGATTTTCATTGCCTACCGTCGATATTATGTTTTTTAAATGTCTTTTCTTTAAGTTCTATGTTAAAATGGTTGCTTAATGTATGTTAACAAAGGAATATGTTCGTATTTATTTTATATTTAATAAGGTTTTAGACTCACCTAAAGAAATTACCAACTATTATTGAACTAGGGGAAAATTTAATAGTCGCCTAGAATATTGTAAATATTATTTTCCCAGGTTGAGTTTTACAAGGAAAGTTAAGGCACGTGGGACCATTTTCCACGTAAAAATCAAATATGGGGGAAAAGGGGGCTTACAACCTTGTTTAGGCCGACTATTCAATATTAAATGCTTTTTACCGCAGTGTGTGAGTCCAGTTTTACTTGTATTGCCAACCTTCCACTTCACATAGGGTGTATGCAAGGGTGAGTTATGTTGTATTGGATGCTTCTGTCTGTAGGTTTATGTGGAACGTAATATTTCGTATCGTTAAACGTCCTTTATAAATGTGATGACTGATGAGTAAGAAAAATACCTAACTCGATGACCTGGCCTCAAATACAGGGTGGACCGCTCGAATGGACCTAATTTCAATTGCTTGTTACTGGCAAACGGTTGAAGATAGAAACTTAAAACAACGTTCATATTACAGAAAAACTCACCAAGTTTTGATATCCAGATCACCACATCTCTATATGAGCCCCAGCAGTCACTGTGACGATATCAAAGCGATGAACAATTTCTTGCCAAGTACGTTGGAGTATGTCTTCTGGAATGTTCTCAATAGCCTCTATGATGCGCTCACGAAGATCACGAAGGTCTTTGACTGGGGTGGTGTAAACTTTATCTTTGACATAGCCCCAGAGAAAGAAATCCAGTGGTGTTAAATCGGGAGATCTCGGGGGCCACGCGATTGGTCCTCCCCTACCAATCCAACGGCCAGGGAAAATGTTGTCCAAAGTCGTACGAACTTCATTGGACCAGTGGGGAGGAGCACCATCTTGCTGGAAAACGATGTTAGGCTGCAGTTGTTCAATTTGTGGAAAGAAGAACTGCTCCAGCATGTCAAGATATGTGGTACCACGAACAGTTTTCTCGGCGAAGAAAAACGGTCCAATGACCTTATTATGTGACAAACTGCACCAAACATTCATCTTCGGACTATCACGAACATGCTCTTGAATAGCGTGAGGATTCTCCGATCCCCAGATCCGCACATTATGCCGGTTTACCTTGCTTGACAAATGGAAAGTGGCTTCGTCCGAGAAGAAAATCTTGGTCATGAAGTCAGGATCAGCGCCGAGACGGTCCAGCATCGTATTGGCGAATTCCACTCGTTTCGGCATGTCATTCGGCTCCAGACGTTGCACTAACTGCACTTTATATGCGTGCAGTTTGAGGCGTTTGTGGACAATCCGTTGTAATGTCGATTTTGGTATTTGAAGTTCCCGCGAAGCTCTTCTTAATGACTTCCGGGGGCTTCGCTCAAATGCGGCTTGAACATTTGCTACCATTTCATCGGATGCTCTGCGACCACCACCATGCTTCTTCAACACAGATCCTGTAGCTAATAATGTATCACGCCACTTCTTTATGCTTCTAGCAGTTGGAGCATCACGGTAAAACACACGCCGGAACTCCCTTTGAACTCTAATGATTGATTTAAACTCCGCATACCACAAAACAGCTTGCGCTTTCATCTGCGGAGTCGCCATTTTCACAAACAATTAAAATCTAAGAACGAGAAACGTATCTTTGTGCCATCTACCGACAGGATTCGAAACTTGGTGAGTTTTTCTGTACTATGAACGTTGTTTTAAGTTTCTATCTTCAACCGTTTGCCAGTAACAAGCAATTGAAATTAGGTCCATTCGAGCGGTCCACCCTGTACTAGCAGATGGAAAATACCTGTAAAATTATCGTACACAGGTATTATCACCCTGTGGATAAGTCGCTACCCCTTGGTTGTTGGCGAGATGGATATTTTCGGGTTACGAAGATTAAGAACGTTGGCGTCACGATTAGCCTCATAACAGTAATAGGATGCATTAAGGGTATTCGGAATGTGTTGTTAATGTTAAAATCTGTTAATTTCCTTCAATTTTTCAATAGGTATTTAACAATTCCTGCACAATATGATTTTTCTATGTAATTGTTATTTTTGGATTTATATTGCTAGAAAAAATAATTTACATATGAAGCCATGGATAAAAATAATCTGTGTTAAAGATTGACTCCTACTTTGATTGCATTCTGAGAAAACATGGCATTTTAACTAATCTAGGGCATGCCGGATCTTTTAAATACTATAACAGACCCAGTTTTTCCAGAAATATAAAAATAAAATTAATAAAAAACCATTAATTTTGTATTTTTTATCAAGAAATTTTGGTAGTCGATTAAGTTTAAGTAAGTTTTCTTTTTTGCCATTTAATGTTTTTAGGATTCACAATAGGTTGGCGGTTTTAGTATAGCGCTATTGAAATGGGAGGGGTCTGTCATGTTTGGTCGATCGATTGAATGTAAGCTTGAGCTTGGCTTGCCTTTGAAGTTTATTCCCCGGGAGTGTCGAGTTATGTTGGCAACACCGCGGATTTTAGCAATAACGTAATTTTTAATAAATATCCATCTTAATGCTTGAATTATCTTTTATTACAAATTTGATTTGTTCTCAAACAGGATACTCTTAACAAAAAAAAAGTATTAATTATGGCAAAATGTCGGAGGAAAGAATTTGCCACTAGGAATACCTAGGTACAAATGAAAAAATCACAATGCCGTTGAAAATTTGATGTTGTAAATTAGATACTCATTAATCAGAACTTTACCGATATTAACATTAGAGAATCGCATTTATCGGGTTCTGGGTTTCAAACTCAGGCTTCTTATCGAACGAGTTGGCTTGGGCCATGTACAATATCTCGAATATTGTATATTAGACTCTTTACTTACATTGTAAAGCTACATTTGCTGCATGCCAGTAACTAAAGAGCCTAACCTATTTTAATCGTTTCAAGAAGAGAAAGTAGCGCCAGGATATAAATATAATGTAACAGATATGCATCCGTTTCGAAATACCTATGACATTACCGATCAGATCCCTCACTTCCTGTCGATATTTTTTAGTTGCTGTTGGAAAAACACATTAAACGTTACTTCTAAATATTACGCAGTTTTTTTAATAGACGGACTGTACTTTTAAATTCATGTTTTTACACATCTTTGTAAAGTTAATACTGTTTTTGTGATGGAATTTGTTTAATGATTTTACCCCGGTTAATTTTTTTCTCTGGTTATTAGGTTGGAAATGACCGATAAACTGCTAGAGTTTTTCATCAAAAGTTTCAAGTTTCTTTACGGGCGTTACATCTAGAATACTGAACTCGTTGATTTTTTTCTCTTCCGAAGAGAAGTTTTGCCTTCGGGCAGAATTACTATGGATGGATTATTATTATTATTTTATTATTATTAGTAGTAGTAGTAGTAGTAGTAGTAGTAGTATACTGTGGATTTTTATTATACTACTGCCTTAGAAAACCCCGATCGGTTTTGAACTCGTGAACCCCGGATATACACCGTGTCCACAAATATAGTATCATACTTTATACTACTACTACTACTACGTCGCTTTGTATAATCATATCTAAATGAAATTGGTGACAATCAAAAGAGAAACTCAAAAAGTTTTGTGCATGTTAACAATGTCAACAATGGAGGATAATGGACAACAATACAGGAACTAAATTAAATCTTTTTTTTGTGGTCGATATAGGTACATTGTTGGATATTTAGCAGACAGGTTAAATGTGAATGTTTGCTGTGCTTTTGAAATTGTGTTATTATTAAAGAAGTTATGGAAAGTTTTAAGGATCGTGTCTATGTACCTGCAAGTAGTCCAGCTTCGTATCATTGCTGCCATCCAGTCCATTTCTTCACATATGTTGGAGGGTGTGTGGCGTGAATGGGAATATCGCCTCGATGTCTGCAGCGTCACTCGTGGGGGTCATATTCAATGCCTATGAGGTATAGCAAAAACATTTTGAGTTTCTCTTTTGATTCTCACCAATTTTATTTAGATATTATCCAAAGCGTAGTAGTAGTAGTTTAAAGTATATATTTGTGGACACTGTGTAGAATTGAGGCAAGATAACCATTAGATCACCGGATGAATGAAGCTTTTATCATATTTAGTTGCATTAAAATTTATTCGATTGATTGATATACTTACTGAAATAAAATACTGTGTGATAAAAGGCAATTATTAACAAGCGCTTATCATTCCTGGTGATTAAATATAGAACACTGTTCGCCTTAATTGTCGTTTCTGTAGCTAATAGTGAAGGTTGCTGGTTCAAACTTGATCCAGGAATTTACCATACTATCTAGTGATCAAATTCCCAGATGTTTGAAAATAGCTATATATACGAACAAAGTATCGTTTTGTACCATCTTCGTGATTTTATGTGTATTTAGGTAATTTTTCACACACACACACACACACACACATATATATATATATATATATATATATATATATAGTTCAGTCCACCGCTGTGGTCTCGAGGTAGCGTGCTGCCTTGTCACGCAGCGGGCCCGTGTTCTATCCGCGGTCGGGACAGTTTTTCTGGGTGAGGTTTTTCCTCACCTCTAAGATAAATGTCAGGAAAACTTATGGCCCAAACGGTAACCGAAATCATATGGCCATCATTATCATCCTTAACCGGTGTGGAAAGCAACGGGAAGCTAGCATACCTACAATTCCTTAGTAAAGCTGCAAAGTATAGCATGGAAATTTTATGTTTGCAGTGGAAGACCTGCCCTCGGGCAGAATTACTATTGATGGATGGTTTGTTCGATCATATTTTGATACATTGAACAATATTCCCAGTTTTTTGGTTTGCCATCTAACTTTTTTTTTCCGGCAGGCCTTTGATTGTATATATGGTGTGAAAACAAGACGTTATGAGGTTAGAAATCGTATATCTGGTTTGTGAACGGTTATACTTTAACCAGTTATACAATTTACAGATGTGGCTATATTCGTTGCAAAGGAGAAGCGAGTTATCGTGTGCAGTATTAACACGCGTTAATAAAAGGTGTTGAGTTATTAATAAGCATGTTGGTTATACACCATGGTTTGGCCTTAGAGTATGGAAAATGTGTGCTAATCTCGAAAATAACTTGCATCGATTAGCAAATTAGAAGTGGAAAGAAAAATTATAGAACAAGCATCAGAATTGAATTATTTAGGTGTATTAATAACAAACACTAAACATTTAATAAAATAAGTAAAGAAACAAGCTGATAAAACAGCACAAATATATGAAAGATTTAATTCGGCGCAACAAACGTCAATAAAAAGCTAAATCCGCATATACGAAAGGATAGTTCGACCAGTCATCGTATATGGAGCAGAAACTAGGGCTGATACCACAAAAAAACTAAAATAATCACATGTGAAATTAAGAACTTAACTATTCAGGGGGAAACAAATATTTAAGATACACAACACAGAAATTAGGGACAAATGTCATTCAAGATATAACCAAATTTATTATAGATAGACGTAAATGACGTGTGGATGTGAAGTCAGCAGCCGGGTATTAGGCCAATGGTTTTCTAGGCCTCTCCCGTGACGGAGTAAATTATATTAATTGGCGCATACAGGCGCTCAGCTTTGGATATGTAATTTACCTTATTTCGGCGTTTCTCACGAGTTCCTACATTCCAGAAGAATCCGATTATATATTAGCGATCATTGTGCTCGCCTCTAGATTCACTGATTCAACGCATATGAATTGAATCGCTGAGTTGAAAAGGAAGAAAACTCTTGGTAATACCCTACTTTTGAAAAAAACTACATAATTTCTTACAGATTGCTCTGATAAATTTTGGATCGATTACAATATTGATCCTCGGCTTACACCGAATGCAAATACTGCAAGAATTAATCATTTCTTTACTGCATACGTGTTTTATCGCTCTTCGATGGCAGTAGGGTTTCTCCCCTTTTCAGAAATTAGGGACAAATGTCATTCAAGATATAACCAAATTTATTATAGACAGACGTAAATGACGTGTGGATGTGAAGTCAGCAGCCGGGTATTAGGCCAATGGTTTTCTAGGCCTCTCCCGTGACGGAGTAAATTATATTAATTGGCGCATACAGGCGCTCAGCTTTGGATATGTAATTTACCTTATTTCGGCGTTTCTCACGAGTTCCCACATTCCAGAAGAATCCGATTATATATTAGCGATCATTGTGCTCGCCTCTAGATTCACTGATTCAACGTATATGAATTGAATCGCTGAGTTGAAAAGGAAGAAAACTCTTGGTAATACCCTACTTTTGAAAAAAAAAAACTACATAATTTCTTACAGATTGCTCTGATAAATTTTGGATCGATTACAATATTGATCCTCGGCTTACACCGAATGCAAATACTGCAAGAATTAATCATTTCTTACTGCATACGTGTTTTATCGCTCTTCGATGGCAGTAGGGTTTCTCCCCTTTTCAACTCATCGATTTATTGTTAAAGCCTTAAAATTCGCAAAGTTGTTTGATTTGTAAATATGACTTTACTTTCCTTCTAAAGATGGCATACTTAGATTCCTTAACGCCCTGATAAAAATTCATTGAAACTATGATAATTTTGCTCCTGAGGCGAGCAACCACAAGACTGTCGGGATCGGTGAAATCGTGAAGATGTTTCGAAACTCTGAATATTTTGAAAGGCAAGTACTTACTTTCCTGGGAGTAGGGTTGGCAGGACTGTGCGCGCGCGCGCCTGTGAGTCTGCTGTTGCCGCAATTCCACTTCTTTTGACGTATTCACGGGAGCTCTGGGTCGCAGTCTGGTTCAATAAGTAGTGGCGTGAATTACAGGTCGGAAGGAAATGCCAGCCTTTTTCGAGTAATGATATACATTTAGCTGCGCGCTGTTTTTTTAACCAAATGAACAGTTTAATAGAATTCTGTGATAAGTGAACTTGTGTAGTGTACTGTTATTGATTCTTCTGCGTTTAAGGCAGGGGACATTGACTTAGTTATAGTTCATGTAAGTGAATTTATGTGTATCCATGGGTTTTTCATATTAACAAATCTTAATATTTGTTTGAAGTGTATTGTAGTTACCACTATATACCACTCGCCGCGGATGTACGAATGTACGTGTTGGCAACCCAGCGACCGACCCCACCCACTACATAACTGAAACGTAATTATAGGTATCATTTGAAGGAGATATTTTTGTATTTAGTTCTGATCAGATTTGATCAGCGTTTTCTTGGATCAATATGGTGTTACAGTTTACATCTGCAGTGTGTTCTGCAATGCAGCCTCACGCCAGTAGCGTTCGATCGCGCCACCATATTTTATTAATGCCTTTTACCATTCGTTTTTCAGGAGGCAAAGAATCGTATTTTGTTAAAACTATAAAAATCCATTCCTTAACCCTACCTTGTAATACGACATTGGTTTTTCTAGTCTAGAACATAAAGTTAAAAATAGCCGACTCAAGCACTAAATATTGCACAATATTGAAATTAATGCTTTTAGATTAGCTGCTTGTAGTTTATTAGTGAGAAAAAATGCACTCATAAGGATTTGAACATAAGATATCCAGCTTCATGTGCTGGTGCTGTACCATTCAGCTACTTAGCACATTACTTACTCACTGGCACTATCGAACCCGTAGGTTCATGGCCGCACGGACATAAGCTCTCCATACATCCCTATCCTGAGCTAATGCTTTCCAATCATTCCCTGTATAATCTACTCCCTCAAATCATAGTTAATGTTATTCTCCCACCTCATTCTTGGTCTACCAACTGGGCGTTTTCCCTCTGGCCTTCCTACAAGAAGCTTCCATGCAAGTCTTTCACTTAGCACATTTCTAAGAACAATCCCAAAGTATTCTCTAATACATAATAGTATGAGGGCCATGCTATTGCATAATTGAAGGCAGTATGCTACAATCCAGAAGATCGGGGGTTCGAGTCCCATGAGCCAGGATTTTTAAGCTGGGCTATACATTCTGCGGCACCCATAGCTCTGGAATCAATTCAGCCTCTAATGTAATAACATACTTTGTTCTGAGGCTAAAGACAGCCATCATGCAGGGTTGACAACGTGGCTGACATTTCGTGTCAACTGTCTAAAAAAGTGGGAGACCTAACCTCTTATCCTAAGGTCTATAGTGGAATAACTTGAGTTTTATGTAATAGCATGATATAAAATATATCCCATTATACCGCTGGTTTTACTCCATAAAATATTTTTAGTAAATGTAAATGATTTAAGTTACATCGTTAATGGTCATGTTTGATATATTATGTGTGAAATTGATATTCTTGATGATTATAAAATGTTCTTACAAATCTCCAATTAATTGAAAATAATGAGTATTTCAATTAGTAGAAAGGCTGAAAATGTTAAAAATTGTAAATCTGTATTGTGTAGCTGATAAGTTTAAACTGAAAATATATAAAACTATTATTCTACCAGTTATATTATATGGGTGCGAAACATGGACTCTCACTTTAAGGGAGGAAAGGAGATTACAAGTATTTGAGAATAAAGTACTTAGGAAAATTTTTGGACCAAAGAGAAATGAACAGACAGGTGAATGGAGAAGACTACATAACATTGAACTACATGGTCTTTATGGGAAGTCTCGTAGACTGCAATGGGCAGGACATGTAGCACGTATGGGGAATGAAAGACTTGCATGGAAGCTTCTTGTAGGAAAGCCAGAGGGAAAATGCCCAGTTGGTAGACCAAGAATGAGGTGGGTGAATAACATTAACTATGATTTGAAGGAAGTAGATTATACAGAGAATGATTGGAAAGCAATAGCTCAGGTAGAAGTATTAATTTTTAAAATTGACTGCATATGTAGTTATATGAAATTTAAACAATCTTAACTGATAATTTAATACCAAAGCATACTACTTAATATCAAGGAATTCTCAACTAATGGGGGGTATGGTGGTTTGAAAATCTTGCAATATGCTCACAAAAATTAATTTGAAATTTAGGGTTTGCTGTAGATGTTATTAATCTAATTCTATATACAGGAAGAATTCAAAATAACGGAAAAAAATAACCCATGCATTTTCCCTTGTACATTAATTTTTACGAGCTTGATAATTCTGCAGATGCTGCCAGAAATGCATTATTTTCTTTCAGAGCCAAGTACTGTACTTTGAACAAGCATTTCATCTTCTATAGTTGTAGCTCTGGAACCAGGCTTATGATTTCTGACCTAAGTGACTTTCAAAGAGGAGATTTCTTCTATTTTCTCTACTTACATTAGACTGATGGCAAAAATATATTTTCATAATTATGAAAAAAAGTACCTATAACTGTTCTTTTATTTATATTTTAAAGGTAATGTCTTCCACATTCATCATCATCTTAGGGAATTTTGAAGGATTGCATTTGTTCAGGTTCTCATAAAAAGATTTTGGTAAAAAAATAGTTTTTACAAATCTTCATTGATCCTATTAGTAGACACTGGAAATGACCATGACATATAAATGTTTGTGTGTGTAATGGTCTAGCAGCTGCAAGTTTTGTTTTTTTGAACTTAATTCAGCATATAGCTATCAATTAAAAAAGTAAGGTCGAGTTCTTTAACCAGCAGAATTAGACCATAATTTTTTATGCAAGCATTTAAAAATCACTCTTAATGGCTGAACTTTTCTATGTTGTACAACAAAACTTGGTATACTAACTGGCAGTATTGAACCCGTAGGTTCATGGCCGTGCAGACATATACTATACATCCATATTGAGCTAATGTTTTCCAACCATCCCGATTTTCCATGCCCCTCTTTCATTCCCCATCAATGCTCCATGCCCTGCCCACTGCAATCTGAGACTTAACTGTTCTTATTATGCCAGGTTTCCTATAAAACTCCTGTAGCTTATTGTTATATATATATATATATATATATATATATACTCCATTTGCCTGTATGTTCAACTCACTTTGATCCAAAAATGTTCCCTATAACTTTATTTTCAAATATTTGTAATTTTTTCTCCTCTTATAGTAAGAATCCATGTTTCGTATCCGTATAACTGGGATAACAGTTCCTGATTCCTGGCTATCTTCTCCTGGCCATCTAACTTCCTGTAAAGCAACTATATCCAAGGGTGATTTATCTCATTCCCATGTTAATATTTCTAGTGCCCCCTATTATATAATCTCCTAACATTCCATGTTACTAGGAATAAGTCCCTGTATTTGATGAGCCTTTGCCATGGTTTCCCTGAAGTAGTCCCTAACTGGAGAACTAAATGGTGGTCTAATTTTACCTCCGGAAAATTTTACCCCAGTGGAACACAAGTCTGCATTTCTTATGATGAAAAATTATTTGTTCGACCAAGGTACTCTCTTCATCTGGCTTATCGCCTTTGACCTGTCAAGCATTGGTAACCCTTTTGGCAGCAGTGCTACAGCTAAGATAGCTCTTGGGAACCATACTCGGTATTTGCCATTTAAATACAACAAAAATTCTACCATTAGGATTAGGGGTTTACCTGAAAGCTGAAATAAAAAAATTGATCTAGCGGTGTGTCTTTGCGAAGAAACTGTATACATAAAAAAAAGGAAGATTTATTCCACAAACCAGCAAAACTGGACCATAAACTTGACTTAACAAGGAAATTGCTTAGTTTACACAATTCCTGTGTGATATACTTCTATGTATTATAAAGAATATTTTTATCTGGTATTTCAGTATGACTACTGAAATAATTAGGGTGTTTAATTATAAAAGACTTAACAGAAGGAATAGTTATTTGTGTGTGAGGAGAATAATATATGGTGATTTGAACCTAGTGTCTCTGATTTTGTACACCAGCCTTCTAGACCATTAAGCTGTTAGGCTTCCAGTTTAAACATATTACCCCTCTTCTGTTATATGAATTCTTGTGAGCTCAAGCTATGAACTTATTGTTCCAAATGCTGTCCAGCAGCTCCTTACAAGACTTCAGTGGGGATTAACACAACATTTAAACATGTATAAATGTTTTAATCCCATTAAAGTCTTCTTATTAAGGAACAGCTAGATTTCATGTGAATAATTAAGTTCATAGCCTTGGTGTTCAGGAATTCATGAGTGAGAAATGTTTCTAAACAAGAAGCCTAATAGCTTAGTGGTCTAGAGCACTGTTGTACAAAAGAGACATTAGGTTCAAATCCCAATTTAGGTGTATGTTTTTCTCTTGAGATAAAATTTGTCATATAGTGAGATGTGATAATATTTAGTGTGTAACACCAAGAATAGTTTTCTTTTAAATTTGAGATACTTGAAAGTTGAAATATATAGAATGTTAATGAAGTACTATTTTATGATGGCTGACTGGCTACTTTCTGTTGTGAGAATGATGGAGATTTGTGTCTAGTTGCATATCATTTTTGAGTATATAATAATGTACAGTTAAAGAGAGTTATTAAGCTTTGAAGAGAAAAATATCTCATTCTGTAGTTCTTTATTAATTTTAAATAGATTTGAACATTGAAGTTGAAAATTATACATGTGGAGCTATAATTTTTACAAATTTTGATTTTATACTGTGCCTGATGCATCTTGTGAGTTCATTTTTCAAGGTAGGCCTCGGATTTGTACCACTGTTTAACCATTATTGACTTCATTTTCTTGTGTCGTAAGTATTGTATACCAGTAATGAGCCAATGTTAAAGGCATCAATATGTTTATCAATAGATGCCCATTTCGCTTTACAGGAGGGCCTATAGGTTGAAATAACTTTTTTATATAGTTTTATATTTTTTTATTGTGGGAATTATTCCTGTGGTCTGGATTTTAGGTTAAGTTTAGGTTAAGGACTTCCCTGGTGCTTTATTATTATTTATCACCCATCATATCATTGGGTAATGTAGTAAAATTTTAATGTAATTTTCACTCTGGTTTAGATGAGGTTGTCAAACATTGTGCTTTTTAAATGTTCCAATCCCTTGGTTTCTAGGACCAAAATGGATAATCTATCAATCATGTTACATCACTTTTCTGATGATATCATTAACATATCATCATACTGTTTTTTATTGTTACAGTAAACCACATTCAGATCCCACCTTTCACAAATGTCTGTGGACAAGGAAGAACTGGTTCAGAGGGCGAAACTCGCAGAGCAGGCAGAGAGGTACGATGACATGGCTGCAGCGATGAAGGCAGTAACAGAAACAGGTGTGGAGCTTTCAAACGAAGAAAGAAATCTTCTCTCTGTGGCATACAAAAATGTAGTTGGTGCTCGGCGTTCCTCCTGGAGAGTTATCTCATCAATCGAGCAGAAAACAGAAGGTTCGGAGAGAAAACAACAAATGGCCAAAGAATACAGAGAAAAAGTTGAAAAAGAACTGAGGGAGATCTGTTACGATGTTCTGGTGAGTACACTTACGTCTGTATATTGCATTCAAACCTTGATATAACAATATTGTTATTCCAGGGTGCAGGTTTTTTTGAGGGTTTTGATTACATTGTACAGTACTAGAAAAATAGAGTACCCCTAACAAACATTTTTAATTGTAGTATTAATTTTAATCATAAATTACACAGGCCTGCAAAAAAAACATTCTGCAGTAAAAGTGAAAATATTTGTATTTTATTAACTTGGCTGTATTGAATTCAAAAATTTTTTCTCTATTGCATCTGGTTAATTGACATCTGTGAAAAATGCTATTTTCACAAAAAACGTTAAAATGTTATTTTAGTAAAATAATTGTATCTTTTGTTAATATTTAAACTAGGAGCAAACATTTTTCTGAATGTTTTATACAAAATTGACTTTACATACTGCAATTACTTCACATTTAAATAACAAACTTTGGTTGAAAAGTGTTTTAATGATGAAAAAATGATAAAATTCAGGTAATAAATATGCATGTGAAGAAAATATAAATACGAGGATCAAAACAACTTTAACAAGCAAGATAAAAGTAACTAGATCCCACCTTTCTTCTTTTTTTCCTTGAAACTTATGGGGCCTGGAAATTCTTGAGCAGTCTCCGTAAGGATCTTCATGTGCAATTGACCACTGGCCATCATATTCACAACCCAATGACTATGATAGCATCATTCTAAATCTTTCAGATCCTGATAAAATCTTTTACCTTGTTATTCACTTACAGCTCCTTAATTTGAAGGGATATAATCCAAATGTGATAAGAAATGAAGATACAGCCTCATGTTACATTTGTTTAAATTTGTTCAATATGCTTATTACAATTTCTTGGTACTTTACGTTGCCAAGAAATTTCTTCATGTCTTTGAATGTGTTCTATATGTCTTCTCTGTTTGTCATCATATCTGTGAAGACATCTCCATCATCAGCTTGTGAATTTGTGGCCCATCAAATACTCCTTATACTTTAACAAACTGTTTCATCATCCCTAGTTTAATATTAAGGGGTGGGAGTCAGGTCCATGTGGAACCTGTTGTATAATTCGTGGAAGATATGGATATTTTATTCCTTTTTGTTTTTCTTATTGTAGCCTGAAATCTTGGTGATACAAAAATAGCAGTCATTATAATGAATTTTCTATTCGTGCCAACCATTGGTATTGCAAACAGAATTTCCTTTTGTTTCCCTTCTGACCATAAATCAACCACAAATCAACCACAAATGCAACAGAACTTCTGAGCTCTGTGTAAACACTGCCTTCTCTCTGCCCCTGGTGCACTACATGGATGAAACTAAAGACACGGTCATGAAACAAACTTAATACGATCACGTCAGGTTACTGCCAATGGTTTCAAATAACAGCTCAGCAGATAGTGTTATCCAAAGGGTGGGGTTTCTTCACTTGTGCTTATGCAAATGGATTGAGGGATGTCCCTTATTGTTATGTAAATGACTTCCATAACCTTCTCTTGTTCCTTATTTATAACTTCCAAAAGCCTGGATTACCTGAAAGTATCTTACTATGAACATACGGGGGGACCAGGCACCACTGATTTATAACAATTAAAATGGAATTGAGCCTAAACAAGAACTGATATTAAAAAAACTGACAATTTTTGGATTCAGAACATCTATTTCAAAATGGCATATTTTCTGATTTACTTCAAAATCGTGCAGGCCTGTATTATCTAAGTATTATTCAATCTTAATATACAGAATAATTCAAGAGAGGTAACATGCAAAGGAGCTAAAAATAAACATTACATATTATTATGTAAATATTGATATTATTACATACTGTTTAAGATTGTGCTTGCATATTCTAGTAGCAGATTTAATTTTATCACATAATTGAAATTGTACTACAGTGATGTACGTCATACATTAGCACTGAAATAAATTGATATATTTAAATCTATTTTGAAAAAATAAAGGCATTTTTCTGGCATTATTTGATAAAATAATGCCATCTGCCTTTTAGATATTTCATTTGTGTTTTTTGAAGAGTGTTTCATTTTACTTTTGTGCTAAGTATCACATCACGAATGGTAACATTACCTCTATTTTCCAACCATTGTTTTTATGATAATGAAACACAGTAAATTGAGTTGAATAAAATGTTCTGGCATCTCATCTCACGAAGTTCTTGTTTTCACAAACTGCTTTCAAAGGTTTGCCTTCATCGTGACTCAAACTCTAACACAAGTGTTAGTTTGATATGAAGCAAAGGCATTTGAAACCAGTATCATGAAATTGTGGAGATGTAAAAACATTTAATCAAACTCATTTTATAAATTAAAGTGTTACTACCCATTGTAATTTGATTAAACTATAACCAGCCATTGCTTGCTTTAATGGCTGAACCACCTAATGGGTAAATTCATCTTTTCAAAAGATCATCAAACATTTTGAGCTTTCATTTTGATAGAGTAATTTATTGTAGCACTATTTAGACTGTCTGAATTTGCTATCTTCAATAATTTTTACACATGGAAAATTTACAAGTCACAATATTTTTCTTTATTTATTTTCTTTCATGATAATTGTGAAATCTGAATTATTTTTTGTTACTATAAGTTTCATACCATCAACTAACAGTCTTACTGATAAAAATTTCTTATACAAGCTTTCATCAGTTGTTTATACATTGTATAAGCCTCGTATAGATCATGTATAATTTCCTTACTAATAAACATACAGGAGGTATATAACAATACAATCCTTATACACAATACGTCATCATTATTACATCAGAGCTTATTATGCGCAGTTTGTAACAGAAAGAAAACAAGATCAACTAGTGATTAATTGTGTAAGAAATGAGTCTGGACAAGAATAAATAGATATCCCCTAATTGGGGAGGTACATAAAAAATAAGTATGTTTTAATTTATTTGCATTTTACTTTAGGCTACGTCAAATATATCGTAGACATTCATTTCATATATAATGTGCTGCCATCTAACGACTAAAACTTAAAACAATTCTTGGGAACTAATTTTTTCCCTCCATTATATGCTGTGTTTTAAGAAGCATTAGAAACCATTCAAAATGGTAAGAAATATTAGCAAAAACTAAACTAAAAAAAGCCAAATAATGTTTAAATAACTTAATGGGCTATGAAAGAACGAAATATGAAATAATAATAAATCACCAAGTCTTAGTCTTTAAACCTAAATTTATCCTAAATTCCTTAGCATAGGTGACAAACAGAATAACCCTTTAACAAAAAAATCATCCCTGGCTTGATCGGGAATCAAACCTGCGACTTCTTGAACTGTAGCCAGAGGTTCTGACCACTAGACCATCAGGCTACTGAATACTTTGTCGCAATATTATCACCTTTATAATTAAAAACATTTTTATATTGTGTATATTATATATTCATGATGTAAGAAAGATTTATTAAAGTAATATTATGAACCATTTAAATTACATTCAGGTTAAATCTTGTCTTACAGCAAATTATTCTTTTGTGAATCAATATTCTATTTTAAAATATTATTAATCGAGAATGAATGTAACAAAAGGCATTTTATAATGCTGTATTTTTATCAACAGCCTTATTAATATTATTTGTGTCTTGCATATCCATCAAACAATCATTAAAGTATATTTGAAAAGAAAAATATATGCCTAGACTGGGTTTGAAACCAGGACCTTTGACTTTCTATGTCAATGCTCTTCCATCTGAGCCATCTAGGCCTCCAATCTAAACGCGTATTTTTCTCTTACACATAGTTAATTCCCTAACCCCAAATGCTACGAGCCGTTGCTACGATTTTTGCAAATGGCGGCTTCTTTATTAAGATGACTTTATTGGGAATTTAAACATTACTTATAAAGCCAGTATAAAGGTCCTGGGTTCAAACCCCAGTCTAGGCGTATATTTTTCTTTTCAAATATAATTTGTCCATCATTAAGATGTTTAAAAACGAATAATATTAATCGTTAAATTGTTGCATTTTGCGTTAAATTAAAGGAAACATTTGTCAATATCATACAAAAACAATCAGTCGATCATGGAGTCTGCCATTTTCCCTTGTTGTACAATTCTGAAACGAAGGGGAAGATGTGTGTAACGATTCATATGTAAAGTTGTACACCTCTTATACACTAACAGCTAATACAGTGTTTATTAGTAAGAATTTTCAACTCAGATGTGAATAAACTTTGTATAAAAGTTATATATGGATTATTAGTAAGAGGCCAAGTCTCTAAATTCTGCTAATTTATTCTGCAAACTTATTGTCTTGCTTTTTTAAACATAATCAAGTTTCATTTCTCTGGAATCCTGCATTAGCTCCTGCCTTCTTTCATCTTCAGGGTGAAGCTATATTACATTCCAAGAATCATTGAATTTTAAAGTATGTATCATTATAGCAGGACAGTTTCTAAAACTGCTACTGTAATGAAATATATTTAATAATATTCCAGAGTTAGAACCCTAGAAAATACTGATTTATATGGATCAATTCTATTGATCTTTGTTATACAGGTTTGACTCTATAGGCACCCTAATTACATGATTATCGACGAATAGCACAATGGGCTAAATGATTATTTTATGGTGCCAAAAATAAAAAATTTTATTTTGCATCATGTGTATTTTGTTTATTGGCATTTATTTTGTATGTCTTATCTACCGTCTTCAGTGGTTATGAAATTAGTTTTACAAAAAATAAATATCTTGCTTATAAAATGTTTTTAAAACTTTTCGTTTAGAAAAATTCAAAATCCCCAAAATACTTAAGTTTGGTTATAAAAAATGTACAGAATTATATGCATTACAAGTAATGTTTCTTGTAGCTTATTTGTATAATTGATGATACGAATTTAATTCACGACCGTTCATGGCTTTGAGAGATATTATTTTTTAAGTGACATGTGTGTAGTGGCGGTTGATATTGTATCACATCTCTAAAAAATATATATATATATATTTAACTGAGTATATATATATATATATACTCATACTATTAATTTCTAAAAAGTTAACGGTTAAAATTGGTCAATGTTATGGGAATCTGGCAGAGTTTTACCTAGGGACGCTGAAATGCAACAAAAATTTTTCTCTTCAAATATAATTTATCATTCAGTGAGAAGTGTTAAATTAATAATGAAATTGTCAAAGATGTTGTTATTGAGAGGAAAGTTTCTGATTTTTTATGGTTCATGGTGATAAAAAGCTAAATCCAGTCTCTTGAATTTTTATTCAAGTTTAAAAAGGAGGTGTCTTAAACACCATCAGAATGGCATAAGTTAATGAAAAATTGTCAATAATTTAAGCAGTACATTTAAATTAAAATGCCTCATAAAGTCATCTTAGATATAGTAGAAGCCGTGCCTGAAAACTATTCGACAGATCTTCAGAAAGAAATTGGCAAACTGTTGGAAGAGCATAGTACTAAAGAACTCAGTTGTGCCAAACAAATTGTATGAAAATTTGGGAAAACGAGATTGTATGAAAATTTGGGAAAACGAGATGACACAATTTACTTACTTACTGGCACTTTGAGTCTAGCCATAGCATCTCTCTTTTGATAGGAGTTTCTAGGCCAAGCTAATTTGGTTCAGCTTTGGTCAGCATTAGCATTCCAATGAGACATGTAGTAGGCAACTACAGTATTCCTTGGATGATTTATTTAATTAGCTGATTTTTTCTGTAAATTGTACTCGTCTGTGATTATTTCCTGTATTACTTTATCAGAACTAAATAGGCATTTGCCATCAAATCTGAGGTCTTCCCAACTGGGGATCGAACCCATGCCCACTACACGATAAGACAACATGCTACCTCAATCACAGTGTTTATTTTTTTCTAAATCATTCAATTTCTTAAATTAGTATTTCTTGAAAGTTGATGATTTAACTAGACTATTTAACTCATGCCCCAAATGGGAGTCAATTACCAATTGCATGTGAATGAATTTTTATTTACAACCAATCACAGTCGTTTTTCACCTGGATTTGATCAATTTAATTTTATCACAATAAAATCAAGCTCCTCCTTTTTAACATTCTGAATAGATCAGAGCATTCTTTTGCAGTGACTCATAATGTCGGTTATAAACAGTTTGTTTCATTTTTTCTCCACTAGGGTGCATTCTTACAATATTGTGATCCTTTGGCTATAAATATCATCTGGTTGCAGTTATGAACAAAAGAAACAACAAACTTATCTTATTTGTTTTCAAACATCGCCATTTACATTAAATAAATTATAAATATTTTAAAATGACTATATTTAAATAATGATTTGTGAGTAAACAGCTTAATTTTATTCGTTAAATAGTCGTAACAAATGCCACTCTTGATTTACAAATTCTCTAGATAAATTGACTTCGTGATTCGTGAATTTAACGATAATTTGGAAATCACTTGTGGCATTACTTACAATAAAACATAAGTTATACGCTCAGACTTATAATTTATCCATCATTAAGATGTATGGAATGAATAATAAAAACATAGATAACATTTTTTAAAGCATTCTGTATGTTTCCTTATCCGAACAATATTTGATCCTATTTACATAAAAAAAAGTCATTCATGAGTGCTTTTTAGTGTGCATTATTAGATGATAATTCTTATCCTCTTTTTGTTTAAAATTGTACAAATGATTGCTAGGGAAAGGATTTTTATGTAATAAAAGTTGTGACTTTAACCTAGGTTATATAATGATCATGTAAATGAAAGTTATTTCTTTCCTAATGTAAAAGTGACATTTGTAATATCAAAAGGAACACTGTTATCAGAGGAAAACTTGGAGTAACAAGTTTAAATGAAGATATACAAAGATGCCAACAAGAATGGAAAAATCATCTGAGGAGAATGGCAAGAAATAGACTTCCAAAATTGGCATTCCAATATACCCCAACTGGACATAGGGACCAAGGAAGACCAAAACATGGACATAGGGACCAAGGAAGACCAAAACATCGGTGGAAAGATCAAGACCATCTTCACTAGGTTTACCGTACAGGCCACATGGCCTAAAACGAATTTGTTCATGATGATGAAATAATATTGCTAGCCTGTCAATGCAGCAACTATGTAAACTAAGTGAATTCTCAGCAAGTAAAATTTATGGTTCAATGTTGCTACTTTATGGTGTGTGTGTGTGTGTGTGTTTGTATGTATGTATGTATATATATATTCCATCTATATCACCTATATATATCTATATATATCTCCTATATAATATATATATTATATATATTTTTTTTTATTATTAGCTTTCAATACATCTCAATGATAGATAAATCATATGTGATAGAGAAACAATTATATGCTCAGACAGTGACTCGAATCCACCATGGACGTTTGGCTTTCTAGGACAAAGGCTCAGTTGGTAGAGCATTGGCTTAATTAGCCAACAGTCCTGGCTTCGAGTTCCCATCTGAGCATCATAATTTTTCTCTTCAAATATATGTATGTGTGTGTGTGTATCGTTTGATGTAATTAAATTGTGTGTTCCCAAGTTTCATTGCTAGAAAATTGAATTGTGCCTGGTAGAGGGTTAAAAATGTTGCCACACTAAGATATCAGCTTCAGGTTAGTCCCCACTGCTAATTGTAAGGTTTTGCTCTTTAACAAACTTGATATTACTTTTCTTGTCGGCCGCAGTGGACTAGTGGTTATGCTCCTTGCCTCTGGTCGCGGGTTCAAACCCGGCCAGGGTCGATGGGTTTTTTAGGACGGAAAAATCCAAGGAACAAGTCCTCCGGGAGGGACTTTAAGCCGTGGGTCCCGAGTCCGAAGATTTTCAGGCTCGTAAAAATTCCTTAAGCCTGAATGAAAAGGCCTCTAAGCAAAATTTACTAAATTTTCCCGTCCTAGTACTACCTTGGTTTCCTAGATCTCAGTATAAGGCAGAGCGCTGACCACGTACCACTCAAAATGACATCTATACGAAAACAAGTGTAACTAAATTAGCATGGTTCAAATTCTTCCCTGTAGGTGGAGAGCACCTAAATCTCTGTAAAGGGAAAACATAGGCTTACAATACAATACTTTTCTTGAAGATCGTGGAGTTATGAGGTGAAATTTCATGACTCACTATTTATTAGTTATTACTTTTCTTGTTCAAATGTTACATGTGGCTTTCATTGTGATATAGCAAACATGACACCTGCTAGAGTGATTTTTAAATTTTGGCTTTCAGATAAACCCCCATTTCTGTTGTTTGGATTCCACTTATTTTAGCAAAATAACTTTCTCAAAGTGACATACCAAGTTACGTTGTGTAAAAATTAAAAATTGCTGCTGCTAGAGAGGTTTAAGTCTCCATTTCTAATGGTCCAGTTTTTCAACTAGTGGCAAATAGTTCAGTTTCATAGATTGTAATGGACAAGACTTGTGGCACAAATGGGGAATAAAAGATGTGTAGGAAAACTAGAAAGAATACCCTGCATACATTGCAAAGGTGCTTGGACAAATTCTAGATATTTGAGCTTAATAGCCAACAGCATCTACAGGCAGTCTACACCTTTATTTTTCTGAAGAAAAGAAAAAAAAATTGTCAACTTCATACGTTTACAACAGTTCATATTTTAACCTGTTTCATACTGATAATTAATTTATGCTGCCAATACATGTGCAATAATGAAGAGGGATTTGAAAAGAATTCAAGAAAGAAGATTTTGAGAAGCTTGCTTGAAAAAGCCAAAAAGAGATTAATTCAAGAGAAGTTTTACTGTTGGATAACATACAAGATCAATTGGAAGATAGTAAAACATTACATTAAAAGAATGAATACTGGAAGGACACAAAGACAAAGCACTGGAATTTGGATTAGGAGGAAAGAAACAAAGAGGTTGAATGAAATGTAGATGGGAAGAACAATATAAGAAGAATGTCAGAAAAAGATGAGTTGAGGTGAATGGATTGAAATGATGGAAGAGAGACATGGAATGGCTTGCCTTCTGTACTATAAACACAATTCATTATTCATTTATTTATCCTGTTTAAGGCCATGTGGTCTTCTCTTATTTAACTATGGCAAACATATTACATTCAAATATAATGGTCATAATATAATTTTACTTAAGATGTATAAGAAATATTAGATAAACTATTAATAAAGATTCAGAATTCTTAATGAATAGTTTGAGTAGCACAAAGATTACAGTGGGGATAGGCAATTTTTTTCAGATACTTTAGAAATTTAGAATGGGTTAAAGAATGGAGATGCACTATCAATTCAATTTTGTACTATAGCATGCAATCTAAGTTGTAGGGATAAAAAAGGCATGCAAACTCAATGGTAATAATCAATCCTATATGTGCCGATTATGTATTATTAGGCAGTAGTAAGGAAATTCCAAAAGTTAACTCAAGTATTCTATTAAATAACCCTAAGAAACTGGGGCTGGAAGTAAATATCAGTAAAATACTATTTGTGATTACACATATAAATACTTACCGGTATTGAATAGGAATGGAAACTTGACAAATTAAGAAATTCTTAAGAAGCTACAGAATTCAAATACTTGGAATTATTTTTTACAAACAGGAATGGGGCACAGAAAGAAATTAAACAAATGCTCAAGTTTGGAATTGCTTATTAATGGACTCTTTTGTCATCCCAATTCCTCTCAAAAAGTGTTAAAGTAAAAATATATAAAACTTATTCTTCCAGTTACATTAACTATATGGATGCAAACCATTGTCTCTTATTTAAGAGAGGAGAAAAGATTAAGTGTTTTAGGGAAACAAATTTGGGCAAAGAGAAACAGACTGGTGAATGGAGAAAATTTCATATGTGAGTTACATGATCTTCATGGGAAATCAAGACATTATAACTGTTAAGTCTCGTAGAATACGAAGGGCAGGACATGGTACAAATCGGAATGAAGGAGGTATATGGAAACTAATGCAGAAAAGCCAGGGGGAAACTTCTCAGTAGGTAGGTCAAGAATCAGGTGATTAAATATTATCCATGATTTGAAGGAAATAACCTTTAGATTTGGTAGTGGGCTTGTTATATAGAATATAATACAATAAAATAATCTTTAATCTTATTTGACATAAATGCATTTTACATATGAAAAAATAATAGAAGTAATGTTCAAATCAGTGTGTGTTTTACAATTTTATAGTATAAGATTGCAATTTTTTTTTTAAATTAATCAATGGAGTTGTTAATTGACATGTATTGCACACTCAACCCTGCTTTACTGTTGTCAAGTGACAGCAAAGCTCCTTTCCTGTGCAGAGAGAAAATGGTGACATCAACAGCTTCTATACTTTTGTGTAGGAGTTCGTACGTTAACGACATTTATTGTAAAGAGTGGCTATAAAATAAGAAGTTATGTAGTATCCTGCTGGAGTTTGGAATTCCTAAAAAAGTTACTTACATAAATGTGTCTAAATGACACAAAGAGTAGGGTGAGTGTAGGCAAACATTTTTCAGATATTTTTGAAATCTACAATCGGTTGAAACAGGAGATGCACTATTTATTTTTGTACTAGAGCAATCAATCAAATCTTTAGAGGATGAAGAAGGCCTACAACTTAATGGTATTAATAAGCTGTTAGTTTATGCTGATGTACTATTGGGCGATTGTGAAGATACACTAAAGGGCTAACACGAACACACTATTGAAAAACACTAAGAAATTGGTACTTGAAGTAAATATCAATAAAACTAAATATATGGCCACACAGAAATATATATTGGAAATGGACAGCTAATGACAAATGAGGGAAATTTTGAGAAGTGGCTGAATTCAAATACCTAGGAACAATAATCACAAATAAGAATGAGATGCACAAAGAAATTAAACATATGCTCAATTCTGGAAATGCATTACAGAGACTCTTGACGTCCCAACTTTCAAAAAGCGTTTTACTGAAAATATATAAAACTATTAACCAGTTATATTATATGGATGTGAAACATGGACTCTTACTTTAAGGGAGGAAATGAGATTGAGTATTTGAGAATAAAGTTCTTAGGAAGGTTTTTGGACCAAAGAGAGATTAACAGATAGGTGAATGGAGAAGACTGCATAACAATGAATTATATGGTCTTTATAGGAAGCCAGATATAAGAACAGTTAAGTCTTGTAGACTGCAATAGGCAGGACATGTTGCACAAATGTGAATGAAAGACTTGCATGGAAGCTTGTTTGTAGGAAAACCAGAGGGTAGGTAGGCCAAGAATGAGGTGGGAGAATAACATTAACTATGATTTGAGGGAAGTAAATTATACAGGGAATGATTGGAAAACAGCTCAGGATATGGATGTATGGTGAGCTTATGTCCGCGCGGCCATGAACCTACGGGTTCGATAGTGCCAATGAGAGAGAAGGAGAGCTATAAAATTAGGTTCCATAGCAGACTTGGAACACAACTGCACCATCTATAGGACATTGAGTTTCACTTGTGCATGACCATTCTTAACACACTTCCAATGAATTATTAACGTTGGATGAACCATAGAACTGTTGCAATGCATATAACAATGGAAAGCTTTTGAACATCTCGAAACTTTATAAAACACTAAAATTTAATAAAATTAGATACATATATTAACCAGTTCTCCAATGGTTCCAAACATGGCCCCCCTTGGTAGACTACATTAGTTTATAAAATTTATAACATCCATAATTTTTCCAGTCACTCTGTATACGTCATACTTGTCAATATTTGTAATGTTATCCAGTCTGTATATTTTTTTATATACATTTATAAGAAAAATGAAAGATGGGTAAAAGTTATTTTATAATTTTCTCTCCAACCTCTCTCTTGATTTATCTTCTGGCACGCCGCGCCGTAACGAAGGCAATAGTTACAAACCAGCAGAATGTTCGGGATTCGAGTCCCGATGGGTCAGGATTTTTAAACTGACCTAAATCTTATGGCGGTACCATGTCCCTGGGGTCTACTCAGCTTCTATTGGAAATGAATACCAAAACTCTTTCCTGGGGGTAAAGTTGACTCACGCAAGGATTGACAGCTAGACCCGATTGTCTAGAAAGGTGGAAGCTTAATCTCCTTACTATCCTAAGGCCTGAGTGTGATCACTTCACCTTATGCAATCGTTTCCAATAATTAATAATGCAAATTAGCATATTAGAACATTACTAAATATAACCAGCCAGTTAATAGTAAAAACGTTTTATTCTTGCTTGAATTATTTAGTTTGGAAAATTTAATGTTAGATTTTTTTGAAAGTAAAGTCAATTGCTTCTGGGGAAGCATAGATTTCGATTTAGTTGACGCGGCGTGTGTGTGTGTGTGTGTGTGTGTGTGTGTGTGTGCAGAATTCAGCAGACAAATACACGGAAGTGGGCGTGAATGACTAAGCGCTTATTATGGTGATGTGTAGAGAACTTATCTCGTAAAACATTTTTCACGGGTTGAACTTGCTCTTCATTAGTCATCAGCAAAGAAATTAAATATTTGTTTTCTAATTTCTTTGTTCATACTGGAGTGTTTTGACGTCTAGAAAATAGTATTGCTGCCATGTAGAAATTCTTGTTATAAACATGTCATTTTCGTGAGATTGATTTATTAGTTAATTCATTTGAAATAATTTAGTTTAATAGTTTCACCTACAACTTTGCCAAGAAGGTTGGTGCCAGATTTAAGTGGGGGAAATGTCATTATTAAACGTATAATTATTACCCACATATTCAATAAAGTTAGGGGTGAACTCCATTACCGGAACAGCGGCCTGCGGAGATGCCGTTAGATCCTATTTCAGCGAAACTTGGAGATAATATTTCCATCTCTATCACTCTGTATCCGGCGCCAAGTCGCAACAGCGTTCCCATAAGAGGAATACTATTTTCTACACACGAAAACCCCTATAGTTAAATCATGCAGGGTATAAACAGTATAATGTGCGAAATATACATGGGTATTTTACTGAAGTATATTGGTGTTTTTTTTTTTCACTAAATATTTTGATGGTCTATACAATGACGTATATTTAATTTAGTCGCTATAACCACATTTCCCATAACGCGATTTTTCTGTATGTTGTGATATGTTGATTCTGTGGAGTTCGGGTTGTATCTTAACCTAGAACACCTAGATGGTACTGATTGTCCAAGTGCGCTGTCATTGCAATGAAGACTTTTATGGGATGTTTTTTTATCCCTTTTAGATCGCATATCGCAGCACCTGAACTTTTGAATCCAACTCTCGTGTGATATGTGTAGGTCATAGTATTTTGTTACTATGATTTGGTTCTATTGTGAGCTAAATGGTAGTGGTATATTTAATTTCTCACAACACCATTGACGAAAATATAGTGGCCGTGACTGCAGAGAACATATGACTCGAGTTTCCTGGCATTCGCCTTACAGAAAATTGAAACTGACATGAATCAAGATACTGTACTGCTGCAGTAGAGACGATATTTTTCGACCACAACCGGAATTGTAGGAAAATACATTCTGCAGGAGTAATGTGGTGAGGTAAGATGGCTATGACGTGACAGCCTTGTTTGATTAGGATGTGGTGGGTGTTTTATTTTAACATCTTCCGCGCCTCCCTACTCTGTGACGCATGTTGCTGATGTCATGACGCAATGCATTTTTTTTTCAAATGTAACATTTTTCAGAAATTAAAAATATATTATTTTTGGGAAGATCATATTTACATTTAAAACACAGGACGTCATACAGTGCGTAATACGTTAGATTGTCCCGGAATTCGTGAGACCCGGAACAGAAGTAAATCTCTTAGTCCTGTTTCTTAGATTTACGGTACATATATAGCTCGGGACTAAAATGCGAAGACTGGCGAAACATTTCCATTTCAAGCTCATATTTGAATTTTTACGCTAGTGGCCTGATGTAAAAGGTTGAGAAAATAAATGATTGATTTAATTAATAGCATAACAAAATATAACAATTTAAAACGACGTGTATTTAAAATTAACGAAAACATATACTAGCGACATCTAAACTCAAGTTTGACATCTACACCCCTAAAGAGGATTAAAATAAAATTTGCAAAATGTCCTAGACTGTACTGAATCCGTTGCTAATCCGATTGTTAACGAACCCGTCGTTTAAGCCCGAGTTTGGTCTCTTAGTTTACCTAGGAAATGGCATCAGTGTAGAATCTATAGTTTTCTGCATAGCTGAGATGAATAGCGACTTTCAATGACATTTAAACCTAAGTTGGGCATAGGGTGAAAAATAGGATGTACAGAATGACCGAGATTGGTGAACACTAATCTCGTAAGTTTGTCCTCTAGGGAGTTATTGTGAAAGTAATCGGGACATATCGATGTTAATGTCAAGTCCATTGTTTTCGGGGTGCTGAGATGAATTGTAACATTCCCGATGTTGTTTAAATGCAAGTTCAGCCCTCATTGGCATGTACGAGAGCCACTTCAAAAGTAATGCATAAGTTATTTTTCATTCTACATTTTGCAATTTATGGAGTTCATAGATACGTCCTTCCCGCATGTTTTCAAATGTATCAACCAGCTCGCGTGAGTGGCGCTGTTGTAGCATGTTTTCAAAATGGCTGCTGCGCTTGCCATTTGTCAGAAACAAGGTGCTATTATAGGATTCCTCTGTTGTGAGGACGAGACAATGGGAAACATCTACACGAGGTTGAAAAGGTGTATGGAGATGCTTCTGTCGATCACAGTACAGTTAGTCGGTGGCAAGCAGATTACGTGATGAAAGAGGGCACGCCAATATTCGGGATAATCCTCGCAGCGCAGACACCACACTGCACAAACTCCTGACAATGTGCATAATGTTAACGACATGGTTTTGACTGACAAACGCATCACAGTTGGAATAGAAGAAAGCGTTTACAGAATATTGGAGGTTTACAGTGTCGAGGTTCAAAAAGGTATGTTGCAGGTGGGTTGACCAGAGGCTCGCAAAGAAACACGAAAGAGGTCAGAAAACTTGGATGGATATCATTGAAACACCCTCCTTACAGTCCTGACCTGGTTCCGTACGACTACCATCTCTTTAGTAAACTGAAGAAATCCCTTCGTGGAACAAAGTTTGAAGATGATGATGACTCCCTCTTGAAAGCTGCCAATCTGTGACTTAAACGTGCTGGTTGAGAATTCTACCATGCGGGTATACAAGCTCTAGTTCCGAGGTGGGTGGCGTCAGGCAGTTGAAAAGTATGGGGATTATGTGGAAAAATGAAATGTTAATAAAGCATGTATCTACACACTGTAAAAATAGGAAAGTTGTAGGATGAAAATGTAATTTATAAATAAATATTGTGCATTACTTTTGGAGTGACTAATAGATGAAAAATAGCAAGTCCAAAACGACCAATGTTACCGAATCTTTAGTTCTAGGGTTCACCAAGCTATGGTGACGAGAATATTGGGATAAGTATGTAATCGTACAACGCCAGTTAATCAGCCAGTGTCCTGTAAAGAATTCTCGATTACATGAATTAGAATAAGCAGGTGTTTCTATTAACTCTTTTTTTTTTTAGCTCTTTAAGAAAGCTCTTTTTGCAATTTTGAAATTAATAGTTGTAATCTTCATAGTTTAAATGCATTAATTATCTTATCCTTAGTTGCTGATAAACGATAACTAATTACAAAGCATTCTCGGCGGCAAATATTCCCGGTGAACGGAGTCCGCTGCGGTTTCACGCTACAATCTCCCCTCTTCTCTTTTTTCTTTCTTTCTTCCTCTCTCTCTCTCTCACTCCCTCCCTCCCTATCTCCCCATTAAGAATAGTACTAATAGACTAGCGATCTGCGTTCACCGGAAACGACGAACGTTGGATACGGGCCCGCTTTCCGCCGAGTGTCGTACATAATCTCATAAAGTTGTCTGTACAATAAGACGTACTTAATTAGGAAAATAGTAGAGGAAACTAATTTGGTTTCGAGCCAGTAGTTTTGCTCCAATAGCTCAACGGTAGAGCGCTAAGCTGAATGTCTGTTAACTTAATCAGACTTCGGGAAAGTTCGAAGTTACTGTAACGGGATTGTAATAATTGTGTATTAAATTTGGACTTATTAATTCTCTAGTTATTTCTAGAATTAGGATCAATGAAGATAAGATGGAATTGAAGGGACAATCGTATTTTGAAGCGCGGCCAAATGACGAGTAACGCTTGCAAACTTTATTCCCAGTTGGTGATGTCAGGGTCTTGCTAATATTGGACACAGCGATGAATCAACGCCAAAATATTTATCAATGAATTATATCCAGTTTTGCCTACACTATAAATCAGAAACGTTTCTCATTATTATTGAATATATCTAAATATTCCCTGAGAGTAGTTAATAACAATAATTAACAAATTAATTATTATTACTTTTCTATTCGTTTAAAATAATTAACTTATATTTGTATATTCCATAGCGATGGCCGAATAAAGGACCTTTTGAAATTTGTAGGGTACTATCGCCAAAATACTGACAAAAACCTGGGCGGTATTTGTGTTTGAGAGATAGACTTCAATGAATTTGGTTAGTAGGAAGAGGGCGATTTCGTTAAAATCTCAAGCGTTAGCTGAATTTAAAACTTTTAATTTTTATATTGGCATATTTTCTTTGATGAAACCATGCTTAGGTTCTATTCTTGTGAAATTCATCTGTGAGTTCACTTGATTTCGTATAAATATGATTGGTGGATAATTATAGGGTCCTTGATTTTTGAGGTTTTAATCCGAATTTCCTTTACAACTGAGGAAAACTAGTTTTAACGTGTTATAGCAATACATCTTAATCAGTTATTTTCGCGAGAGAAATGCTCTTCGGCGAAATCTTATCGTAAGCCCCAGTTATCAATTTGCCAACTTTATAAACCACATGCCGCCGCTGTTCAATGATTACGTAACATCGACGCATAAGAATAAGTGCATTATCAATGTATTTTCAGCAGGTGATACAAATTTATGAACGAACGTTACATTCGTAGATTTAACCAAACTGTACTTACTGTTAACGCTAAACGCGTCGTCATGAGATTTAACTGCTACACCATGAATTTACCCCGGATGTGCATTGCGTATATAGGTTTTTTCTCCTTCATCTTATTCATCTGAGCTGCAGTGGCGGGTTGTAACTTTACCTCCGAACGAAGTCGCGCCCTTAATTTTTTTTCGAAAAATAAGTTCCATTGACTATGGCGCGAAACCATTTGCTAATATGGGTTACACAGGCCGGCGTGCAATAACTTACAAGTCTTAAACATGGCTGAAGAAAATCGCGAAAGATGTGTATTTCAACATGAATTCATTGACTTTAGCTTGAGATCAAATTTGCGAACCTGGGATACATATTCGGCCATACAATGCTATTTGCAGTGAGCTTTCATTATATAGAATAGATTTAGAATAGATTTATTTAGCCTGGTGGAGGGTGTAAAGAAAATAATGGACAAATTTCAGGGTAAGAAATCCTCATGTAGAAATGTGTACATACATGCCAGTGAATTAGTTAATAATATGCATTAATGATCACATTATCCTAATTCCTCTCCTTCTTGTGGGTAGTTTGATTTCAAATAAGACTATCATACTTTCATTGGTTCCAATACTATACTTAGGTCTTATTATAATCAATGTTATGTAATTAAAATCTAGAAAATTTGTGAGAATCTTAAATATTCTGTCTCAATAATAAGTCACTGGAGACCATGGATTCCTTATATCAAAACACTCAGTTAAGTCTGTAAACAACCTGTGAAAGTTTGTCAGTAGAGTTTAAAAGTACAGATAAGAAAATGCTTGGTTTCTTTTATTATATTGATACTACAGTTATTCTTTAATTGTGCATTTATAGTCCCTAAATTTGAAGGCTCTTTTCATCAGATTCCATCCTCTGTGAGCAGACTTCAAATTAAACAACTCTTAAGAGTTTTCCAGAAGTTAATATGTGGACATTCCCTTTCTAGCTTAAAGTACTCATGTGGGAAAGAACTTGCCCATCATAATTTCAATTCCATGGAAAATATTATGTTCATCTTTAATAAGTTGCTTCTAAAAGCAGATAATTCTTTCTTGCTATCATTCCCTCCACTACCAAAGATTGAATGTTTTGTTTTGTAAAGTGGTAGCAATTATTCAACCAGTATTTTCTATGGTCTCTCACCCTTCTGTGAAAACTTATGAAAATTGAATCAACAATATCTCTCATATATACATACATACATACATACATACATACATACATACATACATACATACATACATACATACATACATATACTAGAAGTCCCGGCCATGCGTTGCTGTGGCTAAGTATATGTTAAAAATATAAATTAAGTTGCTGTCTTTCAGCCAGATTACTTAAAACTAATACACACGAAATTAATAATATTGAAAATAAAATAAACACTGAACACACTTAAATTATGAAATAATCACTATTTGTAATTCAATTGAAATTCGCAGTTGCAACAAGACACACAGCCATCTGGATCTCTCTTTGTTAAATAATAAACCAATTACCTTACACCACCATCTGTTAGAATCGTATGGAACTCACAGATAATTATAACTCTTTGTTAAATAATAAAACAAATAATTTGCAATAAAAAAATATGACTATAAATTTAGTTATAAACTACCCTAAGTCTCAAGTTATCAAACTGCACACAGTGTGCAAAATTTTATTAAAATCGGTTCAGGAGTTTAGGATTCCATCACAGACAAACAATGTGACACAAATTTTATATATATATATATGTGTCTGTGTATCTCTTTATCTGTAACTATCTCTATTTCTCTATATCTATCTCTACATATCTCTCTCTCTCTTTTTTTTTAAGGAAATTAGCTATCCGCCATTACCATGACTATTTAACTCATGCCCCAAATGGGAGTCAATGACCAATCACGTTTCAATGATTTCTGTATTACAACCAATCAGAGACGTGTTTCACGAAATAATTATCAACGTTAGGATTATCATATATTAAGCAAAGCTCCTCCTTTTTAATATTCTGAACAGGTCTGACCGTTATTTTGCAGTGACTGAGCCTATAACAAATACGGCTACCAGATTGTATATAATAGTGCTTACATGTCAACATTTGTAGCAATTGATTATACCACCAAAAAAAGAAACCACTGTTTGCACTTTCTTAAATGTATACGACATCAAAAATGAATTAATATACAGATTGATGTGTTTCATTTTTTCTCCACTAGAGAGCATTCTTACAATATTGCGTTCCTTTGGCAATAAATAGTATGATCTGGTTGCAGTGATAAACAAAAGAAGCAGTAGAAGCGTAGGCTACCTATCGTTTCTCATTAGTTTTCAAACATCACCGTTTACTTTAAATATAAAAATATTTTTAAATAACTGTAGTTAAATAATGATTTGTGAGTAAACAGCTTTATTTTATTCGTTAAATAGTCCTAACAAATGCCACTCTTGATTTCCAAATTCTCTAGATAAATTCACTCCTCACTTCGTGAGTCGTGAATTTATCGATAATTTGGAAATCACTCGTGGCATTACTTATGATAATTGTGATAACTCATAGAAACACTTCCAAGGTGTATAAACATAATAGACCTTTAAAAAGATGAATAAGTGACAGTGAAATGATTCAACTTCTTGTACTCCTTGAGAAGCGGGTTTAGCATTCATAAGTGGATATAATGGAATTTTACTGATAGAAAAAAAAAATTATCATACAGCTTCCTTTAATGCCACAAAGACAATATAAATTAAATATACAACTTATAGAATATTTAAAAATCGGACATAATTGCAGGTTTTTAGAGTATGCAAAAATTGTTCTTGTACTGGTTTCAGTTTGCATGAAGGAAGAATTTTTTAGATTGAATTTTGGTGAGAGTGGGTCTGGTGCCTAATCTAGCATTGAGGAATTTGGATAGCTACAGTAAGTAGCTGTTCTAGGCTGACAAAACAGTGTTCTGTAAAGGCTGGGGACCTGACATGCTGATCGCATGACTCTTATATTGGCTAGATGACTGACTGTCCACTTCTGTGATTATACCTGGAAATATGAGGCCTGCAGCATGAACTCTGTAGGTTGGGCTTTATTTCTGAAAGTGACAGGTTTTTTTTGTTTTGTTCCATCCTTTCTCTTCTCTCTTAATTTTTTCATGACCTCTGATAATGCAGCCTGTTATGCACATTTGCTTTATCTTGGGAGTATATCATATCATGCAACTGACTAAAAAGGCAGCAGAAGATATGAATATTTCTTCAGAATAAATCCATGTGGCAATTTTTAATATTGTGTTTACCGTACAATTTCCCTTAAAGAAATGTAGTGTTAATTCAGAGTTTTCAAAATTGTTTCTAGTGGTAATTGAATGAATGTGTGTATGTATTCATTTATGTGATGATTCTGTTTTAAATTACATTACTGGTATTATTTATGTTAATATTTTGTATACTGAAATGTTTTACAGGGTCTTTTAGACAAATACCTGATACCAAAAGCAAGTAATGCAGAAAGCAAAGTATTTTATTTGAAGATGAAGGGAGATTACTATAGGTATCTTGCAGAAGTTGCAACGGGGGAGACCAGAAATAGTAAGTATTTATTATCTTTCAAAAAAAGAGATGTTGTAGTTTTCTGAAGTATCATATATAAATGAAACCTCAATTATTTGTATGGATAAAAATCTATGTCAAAATCACAACCTGGGGCATTGAACATAAAAAAGTAGTACATTAAATGTATTGAGAAGGTTTCTGTATTGTTAAGAGTTCCTCAAACTGAAAATTTCCAGTTCATGTTTATCGATGTCATATACAAGGACAAAGAGGCTATGTATAATTGTGTACTGTGGTATTAAGGAGAGAGATGTTAGTTTTATAGAAGTTGGATTTGTAAATATTTTGTGAAGGCTGATATAATTGATTATATTAATGCAAAGATAATTTTTGAGAAGGCCTAAAATAAAGGAAATTTTGCATAAAAATCACTTTATAACACTCATTCCTATCAGTTTTTTTATGTTGGAAATAAATATTCTATTTATCCGATTATAAATTGACTTCTTTTTCTGGGTCTGAAATCCAAAAATTATGACTCAGCTTAAATTTGCAGATTAGGAAATGAGCCTGGTTGAGTTCAATGTTTTTACGCTGCATAGTACACATTTGCTGACTCAGAAATGATCGCAAAATGAACCAATGGTCAAATTATATGCTGCTGAAATTGAATAGGGAACCCAGAAAGAATCTCAGCAGTGACATAAAAAATTGTAACAGAATTGAGCAGATAACTTTCTTACATGCATTAAAATTAATTTTGTCAAAAACCACATACAACTAGGAGTTCAGAGATGTTATGATGCTAATTTTAAGTTAATGGAAATTGGGGAAGCAGAAGCTGTGAACTATTGTACAGGATAGATGAAATTTGGAGTACATTCTTTAAAATGGAAAGAAATAAGTTGAGAAATGTTCATTCATCCAGAAAATCAACTAGATATTCAAAGAAGAGGAAACATGAGTTGGAACAAGAAGTTGTTGAATATCAAACGAGAGGCAATAAAGATCTAAGCATTGTACAGGAGGGAGACAGAGTGCATTTTTTTTACCCTTATCTTTACTTTTTATTTTCGCAAGAAGATTAAAAGTAAGACGAGAATCAAAAGGATTAAACCTATTGCTAATGGATGATTTGTTTGGGTAAAAGATAAATCTAGTTAGTATGCTAGAAACTAAAAGAATTAATTTGACCATCTGAAGAAGTAGTTTAAACAAAAATGTCAGTTTGCTACACTAGGTCACCAAGATTTTCCTTGAATAAATGAATATTTAACAACATTATAAATTTAATTAAAACACACATCTGAACCATCATGATAAATAACAATAATAAAAGAAAAAATATTTTTGACAGTGTATTTAATGTCTTTAAAATCAGAATCACATCAGTTCACAATCAAATATCTAGGAACAAAATTACAAACAGGAATAAAATGCAGAAAGAAATTAAATGTAGGCTCAACTCTAGAAACAAATGCCGTTATGCATTACAGGGACTGATGTCATCCCATTTTCTCTCGGGAAGTATTAAACTGAAAATATGTTATTCTTCCAGTTAAATGAATGTGGAATGTAATGTTTTACTTTAAGGAGTAGAAAAGATTGAGTATTTGAGAATAAAATTCTTTTAGAAAAATTGGACCAGAGCAAGATAAACATGTGAATGCTGGAGACATAAGTGATCTACGTGATTCCTATGGGAAACCAGATGTAATAAGCAGTTAATTCTTGTAGACTGTAATGTGCAGGACATGTGGCACAAATGGAGAAGGAAATATGGGCATGAAAAATTTCAAAATCGGAGGGAAAGTGCCCTATTGGTAAACAAAAAGTAAAATGGAGAATAGCTTAAACCATGATTTGACAGAAGTGATTTATCTGCAATATCTCAGGAGCCTGTGGATTCAATGATGTCAGTGAGTTAGTTTGATAATTATATGTATATTGAAAAATCTATTAAATAGAAATTATAGTTTTGTATCTGTGTATTTTTAGTGAAATGTGGCATTAATTAAAAATATGTACCAATGTAAATTTTTTAAATATAATTGCATTACAATAATGAAAAAATTATCTTTGCTATTAGGAATATTAATTTTTGGTTATTATGGGATTACTATTATCTGTCCAACGTAAGAAGCACACTTTGACTTTTAACTTCCGAATGTATTACTCCGCACAGCACATGTAAGAGTGTGAACTCTTGTCAGCCGATAAATTAATGCAATATATCGTTCACTACAGTGCCAGAATTATGCTCCACAAACTTACAAAATACATTTAACACCATTTTTCACCACTCCTTAACAATTTCCATTTGTGCTTCTAATAATTTTGATCACACGTTTTATCACCGAGTTAGCATAAACTACCTGACAGCCGCCATATTTGTAACCGACTTTTAACTTCACATTAACTACAGCAGTCATGTGCATTGTGGATTACCCGCCCATTTATTTTTCTTAAATGTCTTTCTTAGGCTGGACAGAAAATAGTTGGAAGTGAATTGACTTTATTATTTCACAGGATAGAATTTAATAAAACTGAATAATACAGAACTCTAAAAGTAACTATAAATTTCCTTCTACCATTCTGGTTCAAATGAGATGTTTGGAGAAATTACACTTTCACAGCACCGTTTAGAGAACACATTTATGCAATAAAAAGGAAGAATAATTTGGTTATGTGACCTTTTTAAAATATCTGATCCAATTTTATTGATATATATGAGGGACATTTCATAAATAATGCACACAAATTTTGCTCACTTTTTTTTTCTCCAATATATCTCTACAGTCCTTCAATAATCTCCCTGCTTCTCTATGACTGAATCTCAATATCTTGGAAGCTCTATTATTCCATCCAGGAGACCACTTATGTTCATCTGTTGAATGGCTCGGATAATGGTGGTAGAAAGCTCTTCCTGAGAAGGGTAATGACATCTAAGCGTAGATCCTTTCAACTTTGGGAACAAGTTGAAGTCTGGTGGACTGATGTCCAGACTATAGGGAGGATGTTGCATTTCCCATCTGTGTTCGCGTAGTTTTTAGGTTACAACATTGCCGATATGCAGGTGAGCAGTCATGGAGAATGAGTTGTCCAGCCTTGAGCAACTTAGATCGGGTTTTATGAATATTTCTGTGCAGATTTTGCATGACGTTACAGTAATACACTGCTATGAGACACTTGTTTCACATGGGATTCTTGTCATGATGATTCCTTGGTGATCATAAGCAAGAATCATTTGAGCGCGTCACAATTTTTTTGGATGTGGAGAATCTGAAGCTCTCCACTCATTGTACTGTGATTTCAACTCCAGTTCAAATTTTCTAATCCAAGTTTCATCAGTAGTGAAAATCCGACATAAGAATCCTTGACCTTCACGGTCGAATCATTGTTTGTGGTGTGGTTGCAAATATTCCAGACATTTCTGCTGCTCTTCAGCAATCAAACAGTGTGGGAGCCATCTCGCAGAAATTTTTTCTTCTTCAAATCATTTGTCAGAATACGAAATACCGATGTTGGGGAAATTCCCGTGGCTTTAGAGTGTTCCTCACAAGTTGCATGGTGATCTTTTTCTAATAGTTAATCATTAGTTGAGGGGTTAAGATGAGAGTTTTTAGGTGAAATTTGAATTTTAATTTATCTTATATTATTTTTTATGAAGAGCATCTGCCACGAGTTTTACACCTCATTCATCTGTTGATGTTTTTGGTCTTCTGGGTCTTGGATTATCGTCTATGCTCAAACAACCGCCAAAAAAAAAACAACCCAGCATGAAACTCTACTATGGTACACTGTATATTCACCACAAATTTAACACACTTGGATTTGTCGGGATTTTGCCACATACAGTTTCAATCTTAATGTATGACCTCTGGTCTTCAACAGTCACAGTACCTGAGACCCTTGCAGGGTCCATTTCTACCTCTTGCCACTTTTATATTAAGATGTGGGAGCTAAAAGTGCTTCTTCCTCAAGGTCTCATACATCTGACATAATTTTAATTGTTGTTCCATCATCCAATCCACAGTAATACCAACCTGTGCATTATTTATGAAATGTCCCTCGTAACAATTCTGTGTTAAGACTAATAATTCTCTTATTGTCCTGCACTATGGCTAATCAATCTAAGCATCATGCTTTGGCATAGAGCTATAGGATGGTACTGGTTCGAGTCCTTGTGATTGAATAGTTATCTGATGGAATATCAGCGAGTGTATTGGACTGGTGCCCAGCCAACATAAGGAAGTTGGGTAGCTATAGCAAGTAGTGCCTCCAGGTCGAGAACACTAGCCATAATGGCTAGGCACCTTGACAAGCTGATCATGTTATTGCTATTCCCATTGAATATCATCCTTTTGTGTGATCAACACATTTATGTGAGGCCAATAGCTATCTAGTAGACCGAAGTGCCTTCTAGCCTGTTGTGCCATGCCTTGCTCTTGATGCTGAAATGTGTCAATTATTGTCAGTTACTACATTAAAGATAATGCTATGTGAAGTGCACAGAATTCTAATGCTAATAATTCTACTTCTAAATTTCAGGAAATCATTTGGAATATTTTTTTAGTTTGTACTTGATGTGTGTAATAAATATTCAATTTCAGCTGTAGTGGACGACTCACAGAAGGCATACCAAGATGCGTTTGAAATTAGCAAGGCTAAAATGCAGCCCACTCATCCAATTAGGCTTGGTTTGGCACTAAACTTCTCCGTATTTTATTATGAAATCCTCAATTCGCCAGATAAAGCATGTCAATTGGCGAAACAGGTTTGTTCATTATTTTGTATTTATGTGAAATCTTCAGATCATCATCAGTCATGACTTAAATTTCCTTTAACATAAACTCAAAATATCTATTAGTATCCGTCGCTATGGCATAGTCGGTAGAATCCCTACCTTCTACTCCAGCGACCCAGGTTTGATTCCTGGCAGGGTAAGATATTTTAAAATCTCAACCTTGGGACTGGGTGTGTGTGCATCAGTGTTTTGTGTCCTAGTTGTACCCATTGGGTTTAATTCCTCAACAAAAAAGTATACCTCTAATCACATCACATGTAGGATAAGAGTGAATTTCCGTGAGGTGTCTGTTGTGTGTATATTTATTGATTTTATTTAAAGATAAAATTAATTCTGTTAAATGAAAATCCAACCCAGCATTATCTTGTCTGAGAAAAATTGTTCAGTAAAAATCCCAGTTGGGTTTCAATCAGAGTATAGTCTCAAATACTGGTGTCACAATTAGTTGTATAATTAATTATTTTTATGAAACTCTCCCGATTTTATTAATACTAAATATTTTTTATAATTTAAAATTGTACATAAAACTGGGGGAGGTAGAAGTGGAATTGCTAATTATTAGCAACGATTGAAAGAGAATTTTTATTTCTTGACTGATGTTGTTTTGATTTTGTAAATGTGCTTGGTGAAATCTTTATTTTTGTGTCCATCTTAATTATATTAATTTTTTAGTAGAATTTTGTCAGAAAATAAATGTAACTTCTCAATCTAGAAAGACTGGACTGGCAAAAAGTTTTTCATTTGGGAATAAGAGACTATGATTTGGACCTATTGTAATAATTCTCGAATGTCCTTGTTTGCAGTTAAAAAGTATAATGGTTATATTTTAACTTCCCTGTAAGTTATTGCTTGTATCTGATTGGTAAATTTGTTCTTTCTTGCTCTAGATATATGTCTTAGGCATACTTATAGGTTTGACATTGCAAGTGACACTAACTTGTAGCCTTTGATGAAATTATTAATGATCTGGTTATATTGTGAATGAGATGAGTTGATTGTCTAAAGTTAATTTTTGAAGCCAGTGATTTTTCAAAAATTTGTGGCCTGAATATTCTGGTGTTTATTTTCAGTTGAGGAAACCACATAAAGGGAATTCAACATTACCATTAATCGAAGCCATGTGAGGCAGTAGTTCAAAATTGCTTTATAAAAGAAAAATTATAGAATTCCCCAAAGAACAAAAAATAATAGAAATAAACATGCAAATGTCATTCATCTACTGTCTGGTTGAGTTCTCTGGCCATGGGGACAGGAAATGGTTAAACTTTGAGGGTTGAAGGTTGACCTGATGTAAGGGTAGACAATTGTGAAAGCTTTTCCTTTGAAAAATGTCCCTCTGCACTTCAGTACATCCTCAGTTGATGGTTAGTGCAGCCATTACAATCATGAATAGTAAATCAACTATATTGACCATTTATCTGCTAATGGGCACACTGCAAATCAACTTTCCCCTACATGTGTAAAACTTGACCCTATTGAAATACCATGGAGGTAAAGAGGCTCATGTGAGAGAAAGATGCTATGACAGATATCTCATAATTGAAAATAATTGAAATAACAAACTGGGCCATAATAAAGTTACCAACATAGTTTGGACGATTTTTACAACCATGCACATAAGCTCGAGAATTACTACTGAGAAAGACACAGTAGAATAACAATTGGCATGAATAGTGATCCAGACAAATACAATTTAGGTAAACATTTTTTATCACTCACCTCATTATTCTTCTTTAACTATAAACTAGTTTTGGAAAATAGTTTCTGTTCCATCCTCAATATCATTACGACCGTTGTTCTGTCATCTTGAAGTCCTTTGCTTCTTCCATTGGCAGACTGAACAACCTCGAAACCAGGTCATTCTCCCCAGGAATTTCAAAGTTCATCAGCTCTTTTGAATGTAGATCTTTTCCCAAACAGTTTTTTTTCTACGTGTTTTAATAATTTAGCTTCTTTCTCGATAAGATGTTTTTCAGACCATGCATGGGCAGCTACTACAGATTTTTCTACTTCCCCTTTCTTGACATTCCTGAGATGTTCTTTTACTCTAGTTTTCAAATTTCTCTTAGTTTTTCCTATGTAGAATTTCTCACATTTAATCTGATAAATCCCCAATTTGTTTTATTTTATTTTCTTATTTTTATTAGGTCTAATCAATCTACTGATGCTGTATTAATTTTTGGGTGCTAACCTTATGTTGAAATCTTTAAAACAATTTTGAAACTTGTGCTGTTTTAATAGATGATGTGTGAATTCTCTGAATTTTACATTTTCTTTTTTTCCTTTTAGAAGAGTGCTTTGATTAATAAATTTTTGTCTTTTGAACTTGTTTATTTTCTTGAGTATAATTCTTTCTGCAAAACCATTTTTCGTGGCTACATTGATTAATAATTCCCCACAATATTTATTGAACTGAGCGTTGATTATTGTGTGTTTCTTAGAGAATGCTAACATTTCACTTTAACCAGGAACAAATTTTTTACTAGAATGATATTAATATTATGACACATCAATTCATTGCTTCCGATATTTAGCTGAATTTACCTTTTTTATGACAAAATGATTATTTCATTTTCTTTCAAATAAGAAATTTTATATTATCAATTCACGACATAACACTTAGAATAATTTATTTCCTTATACATTAATAATGTCTCCCTCTGTTCTCTCGCCCACAAGTTCATATTATAATTTCAGTAGAGGATGAATTCGATGGTAAAGAGAAATATTTTTGCCTGAACCAAGAATCGAACCCCAAACCTTCAGCTTTCTGTGCTGATGCTCTGACCACATAGCTAATTCAGGTTTGATTCCTGGTTCAGGCAAAAAAATTGTTCTCGTTAATTATATTATTTGGAGTATGTTTATCTTACCTCAACATTAATATTTAGGCAAGATAAACAGACTCCAAATAATATAATTAAAAGAACCTCAAAATATTACTTCCTAAAATAAAACATTAATTGTTCTCATTACCGTTGATTACAATAGTTTAGTTGTGTACATTAATTTACTTATTTTAATCATAGTAATAGCTTTAGCTTCTTAATATTTAATAGAGGATGAATTATTTTACATTCAAGTACAGCATACTCTCGATTATCCATGTTAATTGGGACTGAGATATGCACGGAAAATCGAAAAACACAGATAATCCAACTAAGTTATTCTAACAACAAACATGCAATACAGTTAATAGTGAACATATTTTTAACAACTCACCTCATACAAATTCAAATTTCTTTGAGACCATTGATTTGGCGACTTTTCATCCCTCTTCAGTCATGACGAAAAGTCATCTTAAACCAAAGTTCTCAAAGATATTTGAATATGTATGAGGTGAGTTGTTAAAAATATGTTCTCCATTTATTATTAATGATATAACCCCATATTGTTTACTTCCCAACATTAATTTAAATGCAATACAGTATTTATTACAGTACTGTAATTTGAAAACTGTTGCACTTATAATTAATTTAAGCAAAATTTATGCCTAGGAATCACAAATCTCTGTTGAAACCACAAGTTTTACAACAAGAAGTCCGATCTTTTCCTCTACTTAAATTTATTGTTTACACTCTTTTTGATTGGGGGCACACAGTAGCGTAGCGGTTAAGCTACTATGCTATAAGTTGGAAGGCTGAGGGTTTGAGTCCTGGTGGGGTCAGGATTTTTAAACTGACCCTAACCTTCTGGTGGCACTATGGCCCTGTGGTCGACTCGGCCTCTAATGGAAATGAGTACCGGTTGCTTGTTCTGGAGGTAAAGGCAGTCGTGCAGGGCTGACAACCTGGCTGACATTAAGTGCCGATTGTCTGGAAAAAGTGGGAGTCTTAACCTCCTACAACCCCAGGGGCCTCCTAAGGCCTGTAGTGGGATCACTTAACTTTTTTTTTTCACTTTTATTTTTTTTATTACAATTCTTATTTTCCTAACACTTAAGACATCAACATAATTGAATTAATTTTGTCTCATATTTTAATAAGACGTCTATACATTTTAATGCTTCTTTGTGGTTAATTTTGTTTTCAATCGTCAATGAATTTTAGTCTTCACTTTCTCCTTCCCCTCCCTAATGCACATATGGCAATAGCTTCATCATTCAATGTTTTGAAGCTGGGTTCCCCATCTTTTTTTTTCTCACAAACTGCTGCGTACTATCCTCACAAACTACACTATCCTGCACAATACAGATACAGTTCTGTTACAACATACTTTCAGAGACTCAAACAATGGAAATTTCTGTAATTGTGCTGTATTCTCAGAATGTAGGTTTGTGCCATTAAATGTATTAGGGCAGAGAGTTGTGAGTGAAGGTTACTCTATTGTGCTAGTTTCTAAGCGCAGTTTACAGTAGCATGTTTAAAAATAAATTTTTTTTCATAACAATACAAAATACAGTACAGTATTATCTTCATATTTAAAAAATGCATACAGTAAAAAGTCATGCCTGAATAATCCGCAAACTGGATAATACGCGCATGGATAATCGGGAGTTTCCTCTATACTGATATCCTTTGCAAAGCCCATTGTGTGCACCCTCAAAATTTAAATATATACAACCAGCGATGCAATAGAAACATATCAAATGACTTATGATAAATATTTTTATAAGTGCTAGTACTGTGTCTATTCTTTCTATTACGTTATTGAATTAGCAGTTACAGGAATATGTAGTCAGGCTCTAGAAAGAAGGTTGTCAAAATTTCTTGATAGTATGAACTTAGGATTTCAGACTTGCATGATAATAACTAATTGCACTGGACACTTTTTTTCTGATTAAGCTGAAGCTATGCATGGCACATTACTGTATTGCTTAATTTCATAATATTACTATCAGAGATTTTGTTCTGATTTTAATCAGCAGCCTACTTAATGCCACTAAAATTTTTGTTAGTATTTTTCCATGGATGTGTGCCCAATTAAATATTGTAATATATAACTCCTAGCTTTTCTTTGGTCCCTAAAATGAATGTTTAAGCCTTAGGGAGCAACAGAAACATTTTTGTAACTTTCTAATGTAAGTTAAATTTCATTTCCTCAACTAAAATTTAGCAAGATGGCAAGATATATAAATTAGATAGGAAACGCTACAATGAATGTAATTTTCCACTAAACTAATCTCAAATTCTTGCTTAGTGAACTTAACCTTTTCCATAAAGTTTCATCCTGTCATGGTTCCTCTTAGATTTTTCCTCAATTTTACGGTCTCTTTTGTAGTTTCATTTTCATTTTCCTCTTGGTCCAGCTACCTTAATCTTGAGACTTTCCAGATTCCTTTTGCCTTTCATATCAATCTCCTTTGCTTTCGGAGGAATTCTTCCATTGTTTTTGTGCCCAAACTATTTTAATCTCAATTTCTGTCAATTTTTGTACTCCACCAAATCTCTAATAACTAAATTTTTTTAGACTTTTTGTGTTTGGTATACTATATCCAAAAATTTCACTTCTTTGATATATCTAACTTAGATCCAGTAATTGCATAAAGCTAATAAAGTGTATCTCACTGTTACTCCAAAACCCCGTAACTCCATCAGCATCTATATTTGAAATTTTTAGTCTTGTAAGTTCAAATACTCGATCCTCAACTGAGTATGAAATCTTAATGAACAATGTGCAATACAGATTTTGTACACAGTTGAGAATCATTTGAATTCATAGACTCAAAATTTCAATTTAGCTGCTGATGGAGTTACGAGGTTTTGGAGTAACAGCGATGATACTTGCTAGTATGTATAGTGTCTTTATTTCACACTTATTATTGAGAGATTGGTACCCCTGGCTAATACATTGCTTCCTAGGGACCAGGATCATACATAAGAGACTATAGCAGATTAAAATTTTCATAGAAGTAAATAGATGCTCCATGTCACTCTGTAGGATGGCAAAGTAAAGATTTCACTGTAATATCTCTCTCTTCAGGATAGCTGTTATGCCAGATAACTGAATCCCTCCCATTTATTAAAAGAAAGAAGTATGTAATTTGAACTAATAATGAAATGTTGTTTACCAGCGGTAGTGGAAGACTCGCAGAAAGCGTATCAAGAAGCCTTCGACATTGCAAAATCAAAAATGCAGCCAACACACCCAATTCGTTTGGGTTTAGCACTCAATTTCTCTGTTTTTTATTACGAAATTATAAATTCTCCAGCAAGAGCTTGTCATCTTGCAAAGCAGGTAGGATGGCTTGTCATGTGTATGCCCGACTTTGCCATCATAACCTTGGCATGGAAAATATTTTAAAAAGTTCCACTAACATGTCATTTAACATAACACAGGTTTTTACTGTTTTTTTTTACAAGCAGTCCTACAAGCATGCCAATCAACTCCCATGATAACTCATTTTTTTTTGTCTTTCTATTCCATTCTTGTGTGATTTGATTGATAAAAGTATTTTAATCACACTACAATGAACATTAGAAGTGTTACCTATGCCACATTTGACGTGTTGAACACTGACTCTAATTTCAAGAGAGATGCTGTCTGTCCACAGAGGTTGGGATTTTTTTAAATTATTTTTTAATGAGGCTGTGATTTTTTTAAAGCTATGAAACATAGAATCCTACACCTGTTAGAACTAATTTTATCTCTGAACTCTAGCCTTGACAGCCATCTTCTTATGGTCTGGATGGATCTGTGATGTGGTACTGCTCTTGTGAAATAGGTGGCTCTGTTAGACCACTTATTTTTTTATGAAGGGGTAGATAATTCTGAAGCTAGTGATAAAGCTGCTAAAATGGCATTTGCCTAAATAATTCAGAAGCCTTGAAAAGTCAATCAGAAAATTCAACCCTACCAGGCATTGAGCCACTAATGTGGTCTAGATGGATTAATGATTGATAGTCAATGGATATATGTGGGAACTGGCATCCACATGCAAAATGAGGAATTTGGGTAATTATGTAGCATCTCCAATTTGAGAAAACCAGCCATGACAGTTGGGAAAACTTGACATGATCACTTGTCACCCCTATACTGGCTAGTTTATTACTCTTCTCTGTGATTAATATACATGGCTATGAGGCCTGTCACATCAAATAGTGGTCCTAAAGCCAGTCTTGATAGGAACAAATAAAGAAAAATCTTTGTCCTTCACTGGTCAATGCCAATCAGTCCAGTGAATTTTTTTTTAGGGCATAAAATCTTCAATGAGATTTCCTTAAGAAAAACTGGATTTTTACATGAAATAGCAGCATGCAAAAGAACCATAAGCCTGACATACAAATCAACTGACAAAATTTGTATGTCCTTTCATGTCCATTTTTAGTTATGCTAGTATGTGTTAGCATCATTAATTAAAATAGTAATTACTTGTAATCTTTACTCTTTACTATCTGACGTACATTTGTACATATAATTATGAAATGCACAAACCTCTGATGATTCATGGTAGAATTTTGGGATTTGCAATTTTATCAGTTATATTGAGAATGTTGACAGACTACACACACAGACCAATGAGAATGTAGACCCGATTACATTAGAAGAACTGTTAATTACAATAACATCTTGTCGGAATAAGAAAACACCCAGAACAGATGAAATTAATAATGAATTAATAAAATATGCATCACTAACCCTAATTTTACGCCTTTTAGATTTATTAAATATCTGTTGGGCATTTGGACATGTTCCAGAAGAATTGAAGATAGCAAAAATTCATCCAATATTTTTAAAAAGTAACAGATATGAATACAATAATTATCGAGGAATAAGTCTTCTAAACACATGTTACATCATCTATGCCTCCATCTTAATGTTATCATTGAAGGTATACTATCAGAAATTCAAAACGGATTTAGAGAAGGAAGATCTTGTTCAGACTGTGTATATGTAACACAATTAATAGTGAAACATGGAGAATATAACTTACCAACATATATTGCGTTTATTGATTTTGAGAAGGCTTTTGATAGGGTGAACAGGAATAAATTCTGCAATATAATGATAAATAGAGGCATTCCACAAAATTTGGTTAAAACTATTGAAGGTTTATATGTAGATAATAAAATATTAATTAGAATGGGTCATAAAACAATAAAACAGTGACAATAAACTGGAGTAAAATAAGGATGCCCACTTTTGCCATCATTTTTAAAGTATATATATATATAATGCCATACAGAATTGACAAATTGTTTTAACTGAACATTTTAAAATTGACTATATTTTATTAGATACTCTACTTTTTGCTGATGATCAGGTTGTGATATCTAAGACATAAGATGGCTTATGGCAGGCAATTTACAAATTAAGTATATGTGAAACATACAACTTGAAAATATCCACTCTAAAAACAAATGTTTTAGCTTTTCGAGGGTATGAACAACCACTAAGAGTAAAAATCCAATTAGAGAATAAATAATAGAACATGTGAGCAATTTTAATTACATGTCATATAGAAAAAGTGAAGACATTGAAAACAAAATAAATTTATTTAATTAAATAAAAATGAAACTTGAAGTTCTACATGGTTTTCATATTTATGTTTATTAAATTTAATTATATGTGTGGCACCATAAAACGAAGTCTCAAAGGAACTAGAAAAGACACTTTTAAATTTTATAAAACAATGGCGGTTCCAACACTACTAAATGGATTGGAACACTGGGTCTTAACATGAAACTAGGAACGAAGAATAGAAAAAGTCAGAAATTAAGTTTCTGAGGAGTGAGGAGGCTATACAATAATAGATCAAAAACGAAATGAAAATATATGAAGTGAACTAAATATATTCAAACTATTAGATAGAATTGCACAATACAGAGATGAATGGAAGGACCACATGTTTAGAATGGATAACAATAGAATTCCGAAAGATTTTTAATTACAAACCACTAGGACGAAGAAATGTTAGAAGACCCAGTAAAAGATGGACAGGCCAATTCTAGCATGAGATCGTAAGAGACCTTAAGGTCTAATCCTTGATGCTGATGATATTGAGAAATTTAACTAGCATGGAATGTTTTATTTGGTGCTAACATTGTATGTCCATTGTTTTAACTGTATGTTGTAATTCAACACGTGAGAGCAAGGGAATATTAACTCCATTTTACATGAATCAAAGTGTTCAGGATGATTTTGTAATCATTTCAATACAGCTATACTATTGAACCAATTAGATCAGCTCTTTAATAGTGAGTGGAGAACATATATTGTCTGAAACCGCCGGTATCAAAGAAATTTGAAATTATATGTGGTGAGTCATTAAAAATATATTCTCAACTCACTATTAATGATATAACCTCATAATGTTTACTTCCCAATATTAATTTAAATATAGATCAGCTCTGTTGCTTCTATCTGTACCGTCCAGACACTAAATTTAAACCATCTGCAAAGCCAATCACATTGGCACATGACAATGAAAATCTTCAATACAGATTTCTCCTGCAGCATGCAGAGGGTTATGTAAAGCTACTAAAATTTTTTTAAAGATTGTCCTAAATTTCTTTCTTCTCTTCTGTAAAATCAATAAAATTGAGTTATATTCCTCTGCTTCTCGCACGATGAAGTGAGAAGTATTTACAATTTTGTATGAATTAACAAAATTAACTATTTTTTATTATTTCATACTTTTTAAATGCATTTGAACTGATGTTAAGGGGGGGTGATGGTTGAAATTTTTATTTTCTATATTTTTTTTGAGCTAGAGACTTGATTTTTTGTACAAACATTCACTGTATGATACATAATGATGTGTTTGTTTCATTCTTGTGAGACATTTATTTTAAGAGTTATTAAATGTTATATTTTTAAAAATTTTCATATATTATAATCAAATGGGTTCCACAATTTTTTAGTAAAATGATTTTTTCACAAGACCCCTAAAAAATTTAGAAAAATATCATGCATTAGAATTCTTATAATGTGAATACAAAGGGAGAAAAAAAATGTACCTCATGCATGGAATTGCAAAAAAAATAATAATTGCTTACAGTTTATTTTTTATTTCTTAATACTACTTCAATCATGAAACTCTTGCATTACTTTCTTACCCATTGCTTTTAGGACATGCAGTAAAAATTTGAACCTTCTAGGACAAAATTTCTGAATTCCACTCAATTTTGAATGTACAAAAATGCAGTGAAAATAAGTGTGGAAAAAACAATTAATAGTGAGTGGAGAACATATTTTAATGACTCACCTCATATAATTTCAAATTTCTTTGATACTGGCGGTTTCAGATATCTTGTCCCTCTTCAGTCATGGCTGGAAAAACAAGTTTTAGATTTGCATGCAGGTAGTATTTAACTGGCCAGCCTTTTAACTGACATAATTTAGGGCACTTAGAAGCACCATAGGCCTCTGAAACTTTGCCAACATATACATTAGAGTACAGGCTATTTTTTAGTACAAAAAACAAAAATGCAAATTTTTATCTTAAACTTGGATTAATGAATTTGTAGAAGCATCACCAATGGTGGTCTCATTTACCCTTTCATATCCTGACTTTATTTCCTAAAAAATGATGATGTCATTCGGGCCTCTCATATCAATAAAATTATTACAATCACTATAATGAGCTTTACAATCTGGTGTTGGTCCTAGCCTTCTCTAATGTTGCCAGTTTTTCCTCTTCTGGACAATAAATTTAAATTTCTGCATCCAAACATTGGGTAATTCTTCATTCTATCTATCCATCGAAGATTGGGTTTGCAACATACTTGCTGTCAATCAGGATTTTAATTTCATATTTAGTACATTACTTGTCTTTGCTCACATATCACCAAATATATATCATATATCTAATAATGAATTAGAATAATTTGTTACTGAACACAACAAATATAGGAATTACAAAATCACCAGTTGCCACAGAGTAAATTTTAAAATATACAAATAATTTTAACGAAATATCCCTCCTTATACTTGGGGAAAGGAAATTGTGTTTTTATGTAAAATGTTCATTTCTAAGTCGGGGAAATGACAATGTGGTTTACAGTACTTAACAGTTTAGAAAATTACTAAATATAACAAACCGTAATAGTACAAAAGTCATTATTATTAATTTCATACATCTCAATGATGGATAAATCATATTTGAAGAGAAAAATTATATGCTCAGACCGGGTCCCGGGTTCAAGTCCTGGGTATGACTTCCTTTGGAGGAAAACCCTGTCAAAATTCACAATAATATGAGCTTAACCCTTTTTTGTCGAGTTGTCTTGCAGTTAGTATTATTAATAACATAAAAGCAAAACTTAGAGAATTATACTAAATGGCTTCCTAATGATTTCTGCACTTCTGTTTGAAAATAATTATTCCAACAAGTTATAAATTACCTTTCATTGAAACCAGGTTGATGCCTTTTTAAAGCAAATATACTTTTCAGAGAGGGAGAAAATGAACACCGTGAAACAGGAGGATATACTCAAAAAGTATTTACTTTCCAAATGAGGGGTGCATTATGAACCCAACAGACATTCCCAGTTTTGAACCTAGATTACAGTAAAAATTTAATTATCCAAACAAATCACAATCTGCTACAGTCAGGATATTAAATTGTTCGTGTAACCAAATGTAACGATTGAAAGTTCAAAATACATCAACAGATTCACATTTGTCAGTGTCATTTACAAAGACAAACAATGTTTGTACTAAAATGTTATGAAGATATTTGGAATATTCTGCAAAAGATAAATATTTTGAATAAGGGTTTTAACAGAAAGTAGTGTTTGTTAAGACTTGGCAGAGATATAAAATTAATAACATGGATAAAAAAATTTGGGCTTTATATTATAATTAAATTTTTAGTTTAAATCTCTTTATTAGTATTTGTACATGTTAGAAATAAATATGAACTGTGCATATGTTCAGAAAATATAATTCAAATTTAAATTATTCAATTGAAGAGAAAAGTCTTCCAAATTTATCACAATGCTCAGCAGAGGTTGTTTCTGAATAAAACAATTCATGAGAATTGTTCACACGACATAAAAATATTTCTGTAACTACATAAATTTCATGAGGGTTGTTCACAGTAGATAATATTCCAGTTATTGACTCAATATTGTAAATACTACTTGTAAATTTTTGTAAAATTGGCTGTGATTTTATGAAACTGTAGTCATTATTTGCATTGAAATAGCAAACCTAAGTTTAATAGTTTAAAAAATCACCTCACTTCATATTTTGTCTTTTTCAATTGATTTCGGAGTATTTAATTTTCCATCGTCAGTATTTTAAAAGTAAACTTTTTTCCTTCTGCTTGTATAGTTCCATCACTTTAAATAAAGAGCACATATTTTACGGTTTATGGTAACTTTTCAATTACAATGAATTAGTTTGGTCTGTGGAATATATTTAATTGTACAACATTAATGTGAAAGTTGGAGAATTTGTGTTTACTTTATATATTTCTTTTTCTTATAATTTTATTGTTTGTGTAGGCATTCGACGATGCCATAGCGGAACTTGACACGTTGAATGAAGACAGCTATAAGGACTCTACACTCATCATGCAACTGCTGAGGGACAACCTGACTCTCTGGACCTCGGACACGCAAGGGGACGGAGATGAACCTCAAGAGGGTGGCGATAACTGATCTGGCCCTCTCGAAGACCCCCCGAATCCCCGATCCACATAAATATAAAATAAAACAAAAAAAAACACCCTCCTTTTCCATTTAATAAATCCTTTCTCTCCCTTCCTCGTCCCATCATTTCCCATTCCTCCCTAACTTTCTCGGTCGAGTCGGAATATATATTATAATTATTAAGATTATTATAAGAAAACAAATTCACATACACATCTACACACACGCAAACACAGTTATGGTTAACTTGCGAGTCTGCATAATGAACGATGTTCCACATTTGAAATATTGTGTGGATGGCTAGCATTTCTTGTAAAAGCTATTTCTTTTTTTTTTTTATAAAAGAAACGCTAGCAGATGTCAGCATGCAGTTTTCTATCGATTTTCTTTCTTTAAAAGTAACCAGAAGTAATTTTCTAGAGCGATATTGGTATAGCATGTTAAATAACATCATGGTCCGTTAGTTTTTTAAATAGTGTTTAATGTCATGGATTGACTTTAATCAAAAAGATGGGTTAATAGAACATTGGTTTTACGTTGAACATGTGATTCGTTGCCTCCAAATTGAAAACAAAATTTTAAAATAGAGAATTGAGTGAAATGGAAGATTGCTGTAGAGGCAGGCAGGAGTGAAGAATCAGTGAAGTGCATTGTAAAGTTGTGTGTATTTTTGTCAAATTTGTCGTTGCATTTTTTTCTCTATTCCCATGCTGTAAAAGGAAAAGAAATTGCCAGATGTTTTATTATATTGCCTTGAAATGCCGTAAAAAAAGCCAAATTATTGAAAATTGATGTGCAAAATAAAAATGTAAGGAAATTTTGGAGCCTGTTATTTATATTAGATATTATAGTGAATCCATCTTTATTGATTTTGTTAAATATAATGTTAAAAAGATTGAAATCTGCTAAACCTTATACCTCGTAATCTGTGAACACGTCTCTGGTAAATGTCTCAATTATATTTCTTAATTTGTTCATCTGTCAAGAACTTTAATAAATTAATTGGAAACAACTGAGATTTATATATATACATATATATGATATATACCAAAGCTGGGTGTTTAAAGTTGTTTTATGTAAACTTGATTTTATGTCCAGGAGTTGTCTGGAGTAGGTGTATCAACTTTCTGGCCATTAGACATAAATGTTAATTTCTGCTAAAATAAGCGACCAGGTGTTTGTAATGAGTGAAACTGATTCACAGAACAGATACTGCAGAAGTTGGGAATTTATCTTTTTACCTGCATTTAGTAATGAAGAAAAGCTTAACTTTAGACCAGCAGCATCTTCTATATTTATTTTGTTAAAATTTTATTTTATTTATTTTTTAATTCATTAGAAATGGAAGTTGATAATAATGCTCAGTCAGGTGTTTAAAAAATACAAATAATTGTCAAATAGCAGATAATAGATCAATAATTATGTAAAATAACTTTGAAAGGTTAAAATCCATGTAATATTCTTCATATTAAATGCCATCTTTGTTAACTAATTAGATAAAATATTGAACTTTAGCATTGAGATATAATAGATTTAATAATTTTATTTCCTAATTGACCCCATATAGGTTAATTGGAAAGATTTTTCATTAAAATTACAAAAAAAAATAACTTATTGAATTTAGTTTTATATGAGTATGTTAAGAAAAAAGTGGCACAAAATAATCAAAGGATCAATTTTTTTTACTTTGGTAGAGTTCTTTTAATACCAGCTTATACAGCAAATTCCTAAAATCTATTTCAGTTTGAAGAAGGGAAAATAGAAAAGAATGGTATTGCAAAGGATGTGTATCATAGAATACAGTTTTGTATATGCATGGCCATCATTGGTTTAGAAAACACAGATCTGGGAAAAATGTAAATTTTAGATTTGCCATTTGCAGGAACTGTTGGAAAATGTTAATATGTTCTCAGTGATAAATTAGAGTATTTGCATAAAAACAAAAACTTTCTTCATTTCTTCCATACACTTTTGTTAATTATATGTAATTATGTTGGTATTATATGTAGATACTCGTTTTAATTCTAATGTTACAAGTTTTGCAATCAATGGATAAAATTTTTAATATAAAATTCAACTTTAATTCTTACAAAACATTCATTGTTCTGAGTTTTATTCTTTCCCACTAACACCTTTTTGTTGAACTTATGTTAGTCTCCTGTTGTAGGGAGCATAAACAACAAATTATGCAGGTACAGGGTGGCATCCTCCCTGGATCTGCAGTTAGCAGTATGTCAGGTCCTTCACCGAAAGTAGCACAGGACAGCAGAATGCAAAGGGAGGTACCAAAACCCAAGATGGAAATTTTGAATCTCCTATCCTGCAGGAATTTAATCTATAGTACTAATCTTAATGTAGCAACAGATTGAGTCACGTAATTATTTTTTATTTCTACATAAACAGTGAAAGGAGTAAACATGCCAATAATAACAATAATATTCTCTCGTACGATAATTTCTCATTTTAGAAGCAGTTAGCACACAATTACAAAAATTGTTCTACAAAATCATTTTTACAGGTAAGAGAAGATTGTCCATTATAATTACACAGTTCCTACTTGGAAGGAGAAAATGTTTCTTTAAAACTAAATATCTAAATTAATAACAATCAACGCTTGTCTTTATTTGGTATCACTTAGCTATTCTTTATAATCTTTTAGTACTTAACATAACTTTATATTTCTCTAGAAAATGATTCTGTGAAAAGAGTAATTATATATAAGAAAAATGCACCATTTATTCTGTGACCATGCCCTTCACATGAACTTCTCCCATTTATTTAACAAAGAAGGAAAACAAACTGTGGCCAAAATCTCCATGAATCTGATCTTTTGACTAGAATGGAAATTCACCCCCTTTCTGCTAAGATTTTGTTGTAATTGATACTGTTTGTCATTGAGATATTAGATTATGGTATTCAATTTTTTTTTTCTCTCTCAATGCCACCAGGTGGTCTTTTATGACATTTTGCTGAATTATTGTAATCCATTTCATAGGTTGGGACACCTGGAAGGCAGAGTTACATTACCCCGATGATATGACGGGTGATAAATGATAAAAAAGCACAAGGAGAGTTCTTGACCTAAATTCCAAACCATGGGCAATCACAGGAATAATTCCCTTTAAGGAAAAAATCCTCTGTATTTGAGCGGGAATCGAAACTGAGACCTCATGAACTGTAGTCAGAAATGCTGACCTCTAGCGCATGAAGCTGAAGAGGCAATGATAAATTATGATGTTGAGACTGTAAGGTCATCCCTTACACTTCATTGGGGGCAAATTACATAGATACTTTTAAATAGGAATTAGCTACATTTAGAAATATCACTAGGTGGACAATATGAATTTAATAATAGAAGATTAAATGCAAATTATAGATATAAGCCAAGAATAAATGTGAGTCTGTTCATCTTAACTCATAAATTGTTCTTTTGTACATGTTTCAGTATGCTTTCATATTATCTTCAACTTGGTCAGACTAGAATTATTGAATTAAGTTATGTAGATAGGAAATAACACTATGAGGTTTATTTTAATTTATTTTGAGTTGTATTTTAACTCGCCTCATATTTCTTGACTCCATCGCAGACTGAGTTTCTTCACTGCATCTGTAACATTCTCAATGCGACATCGTGGTTACAGCTCCGTGATGTCGCATTGAGAATGTTATAGATGCAGTGAAGCAACTCGAGTCTGCGAATGAGTCAGGAGAAATATTAGGTGAATCAAAATAAAACAAACTAGAATTATTGAACTTGTAATTCAACAAGCTTAAAAATTAATGTGCAAGGGTATTGAAACATGAACAAAAAAATCACAATTTATGAGGTAAGATGAACATTCACCTTTAATAAAGTGAGTTGTATCTTATTTTATCTCATGTTTTTATAACATGGGAACTGTAGTTTTCAAGAGGTATCCCTCTCATCCTCATTGCGACTACCATGATGAAGGTTAAAGACAGAATTAAATTAATGTTTTTATTGCCTCACCTCATCCTTTATCTTCTAGACAGCTTTTTCAAAAATGAAAATAAAATTGTAGAAGAATACAAATCAGATCAAATGTAAGGATTGTGACAAAATCTATTTAGGAAAAAACAAAAAAATTTAAAAACTACATTGAAAGAACACCTTAGAAATGTAAAAAAAGGGCGAAGCGGACAAGTCTGTTGTAGCAGCCCATGCTTGGTCTGAAAAAACATTTAATCGATACAAAAGCTAGCCTAATCACACACACAGATAAACAAAAAGAACTCACAGTCTGGGAAAAAATCAACTTCAAAAAAACAAAGATAAATTCTTGAATTTCAAAACTCCCGAAAATTTTGACCTGATCCAGAGGTTCATCTGTCCACTGATAGAAGTAAGAAGAAAACTGCCAAGAAACTACATAACACCGATCGACCAGAGGCTACTGACAATGGAGATAAGCTTCAAAACTGCAGTCTAGAAGAAAAAGGATATGAGGTGAGGTAATAAAAACGTTAATTTAATTCTTAAATTAAGCCTCATAGTGTTCTTTCCCTGTGAAAGTTAAGTAAAGACAGAAGTTTGGCAGTCTTGATGTTGACTGAGGATGAGAGGGATGCCTCTTGAAAACTGCAATTCTAGTGTTGGAGAAGTATGAGGTAAGAAAAGAAACAACTGATTTTATTAATTGAAGAGCCTCAATGTAATTTCCCAAATTAACTTATGAATAAATAAGACTCACCTTATTTATAAGAACAACCTCCTAACATTACTTCCTATTGTAATTAATAAGCCAAGAACTGATTGTCTTATGCAAGAGGTTTAGTTATATCTGTATGAGTTGGGGTAAGAAATTCCAGGAACTGGATATGGTCATAATTAATTTACAGAACTAAAAGAATTACGGTTTAATGTAGGAGTCTAGATATTGGTTCTTGTGTTTTATCTGCTCTGTGAATGAATTTCATTTTGAGCTGGAATCGAGAAGTAGGTAGTTGTGTCAGATTTGCTCAAAATCATGGATAATGTAGGTAATGACACTTCTTTAAATAAAGTATTCATCGATCCCCTTCCCTTCCTTTTTAACAAGTGTCACATTTGCCTGAAGAATACATTTCTTTGAAATTATGTACAATTTTTTTACATAAAACTACATAATTTGTTACTTATGGAAAGTATATTAGGAAAAATGCAGCTTGATTGGTAGCTAGTACTGTATGCATGTACAAAACTATAGCAAGTTGTATCTGTAACCAGTAAAAGAAATGCTTTCCACTCTTAACGTTATTTTAGATATTGAGGATCACATGCATAAGCTTTTGAAATTCAATTTCCTAGCACAAAACATTAAAATTCAAATTCTTTCCATTCCCATTTCCCATTAGTATGGCTTTTTGGCTTACGTGTGTATATTGTAAATTGTAGATCCATCATCATTCTTAAAGTTCTTTGTAGTGCTACAGAATAAAATTAATTTACAGAAAATTTTAAGTTCTATGCAGATAGTTTTAGTAAATTCTTTCAATTAGCAGAAATCTTCCGAGGCGTCCCTTGGTTTCAAAAGAGTGTGAAGTGATTTTTCAAGTTTTGGCTTTAAATTTTATTAGCATTATTAACTTCTAAATTCTTAAAACAAAATTATACTGGTATCAGAATTATACTTTGATGTGGACAAAATTATACTGTTAATGAAATATTGAATAAGAATTAAGTTAATATGAAGAAGCTAAAGCTAGTAATATGATCAAAATGAGTAAATTAATGTACACAACTAAACTATTGTTGATGTTAAAGAGAGAAACATTTGTCTGAACCAGGAATGGTACCTGAAACCTTCAGATTCATGTGTTGATGCTATGGGAAGGAAACCTGAATTAGCTATATGGTCAGAGCATCAGCATGTAAAGCTATACTCTCTGTGTTACATTAATGGCAATGAAGCCTAAATTATATTAAATTAATTTTGGGAAGTAAACATTATGAGGTATAATCATTAAAATTCATCGGAGAACATTTTGTTTAAACAATTCGCCTCATATGATACAGGCTACCATGATACCGCAGTTTCAAACACAGAAGAATTTCGTCAGAGTTATGGCTGAAGATGAACACGACTGTGTTTGAAACTGCGGTATCATGGAAGCATGAATCCTATGAGGTGAGATGTTTAAACAAAATGTTCTCCGATGAATTTTAATAAGCCTAAATTAGTTAAAGTGGTTAGAGCATCACATAAAGCTCAAGGTTTGGGGTTTGATTACTGGTTCAAACATGATTTTTTTTATCCATCATTGAGATGTATTGAAATGAATAACGAATTTTTTTTTACCATTGACGATTGAATAATATTCTGTCTTGCAGGCAAAGTAAAATTTTCTTATGATACAATAGTAAATTCTGTCATTTCAAATACTTCATGACAGTTCAATTGCTACATCCCATTTCTTAAAAAATATTTTATCCATAGGTTGCTAATCCAAAATCTAAACCATTTATCAAAATGCCTTCTTTAAAAATAGTTATAGGAAATCTGTATGCGAGTTTAGAATGATTGAATTTTGCAACTCTCCTCGGGGCGCCTTGGGAAGTTCAAATTAATTGTATTTTTTTAATACGGTGTATGTGCCTTGTACCTGTAAGGCCTAATAATATTGTGGAGTTCACTTTAAACATTCAGTTTACAGAATTATTTTTTTATGTGAGAGTGTTTGTGTGTTGACGTACTAGGTGTTATTTTTGGACCAATTTTTTGTGTCCAGACTTTGTATGTGAAACTTGGTGTCACATCTTGCATGTTATTTCTTATCCGATTTTAACATTTCGTTTAAGGAGGAGGTATGCTTTTTTACACCAGTAAATTTTTTTTCCAATAATTTGATGACATTTCACAATACCAGTATTACAAAATCTTTCAAATGGAATATTTATGTAATGTTTCAATAGGATTTTAACTGTGGAACTTAACAATCAGGTGACTTATCCATTTGAAAAATATTTTATTGCATTGGCTCCTATTGTATCTGCAGTTCTGCCCAATGTTCACAAAAATCAGTAGTTATACTGTTTAACTTCAAAATTAAGTAGAACATTATTTTTGGACACAAACCTAGAATAATCTAATTGTATCACAGGACTCTTGTGACAAAAAGTTGGCATCCTAAAATTATGAAGCTGAGTTAGGACTGAGTTGCCTGTATTTTAAAGGAAAGGTTTTTTTGTTTTTCCCAGACATTTTCTTTCTGAAAATTTTATATGAAAGCGGGTTTAGCATGTCTTATTTTTTATTTATATAATTTTAACTATTTATAGAATCTAATCAAGAAGTTTGATATAAGAAACCAGAGGTGTGTAAAATTAAAATTGGCTTGAGTTGGATTCGAACCCAGGTTTAGGCAAGTATACTGTATTGTGAATGCCTATCCAACCGTGACATTATTAGACAAAATTTTTAATTGCTTGAGAGTTACCTTCTCTCTTAAACTTCCTAACTATATGTTCTCATACCAATGTAATGGCTTTTGGATTTTTTCCTTCATATTTAATTTCATAAATCCCCTGAAATAATTTGATATATAATTTCCCCCTCGTATAATTCTAAATTGTCAGTTTTTCAAAATGACTGCCCACCCTTTGCATCAGTGTAATATTAATGCTATACGTAGTAATTTGATGTTTATACTTCGTAATTAATGCGTTTAAAAAAAAGGTGATGTTTGTAAATAAAATTGTAAAATTAATTTAGAATAATTCTTTTGGGGAGACAGATTCCTGGAGATACCCTTGTATTATAAGTGATAATTTAATCCAAGTGAATTAAAATGGGATGGTTAAGAAAACCCTCTTCCCCAATTTTTTTTTAATCCTTACATCAACTCCAGTGATAATTCATGCAGTATTTATTAAACTTCATTATCCCTATTCCATTCTGGAATATATTTATTCAGAAAAAATAGGATTGAAGTCGTTAAGAAAGTATGGTTAGGTTAAAATAATGTGTAATACTCGTGCTTTTTGGAAAGTTTGTTCCAAACATATTTTCACATGTATGTAATGCCATACTCTTATTGCAATACTACATTCTTTCCCAGTTATGTCCACTCTCCTAGAGATTTTTCTATCCCACCTTTTCCATAGTCATTTTTAATTTTAATCTCTTACATTTCAAAATATTTTTGAAGCTTAATTCTGGTCACGACTGTAACTCACTGGGGTTGATTAATGTAACAAAGGATCCTGTTACTAAAATAACTGTACTTGTTTGATGTGATATTTGAGAAAGGTAAAATGTGGACTTCATTCAGGGCAGAATGTAGAAGAGGACAAGTAAGAGAAAAGCTGAATAATTTAATTTGCTGTTCACTGGCTTCATTTTTTATTCCAAAAGTGAAGTGCACTAGAAATCGGTGTTTTGTTTAAACTAGCTTTTTAACAATAGATCAACTGGTTAATTTTGATATTACCTACTAGTTTGTATTCTGAAAATCTGCAACCAAAGATACTGGCAAATTAATTTTGTTAAGTTTTTGCTTTTAATTGGGTATGAATCTTTGTTGAAGATTAGCCCATAAAGAATAAGCAATAAACCCATTTCCTTATTAGAAATAGTTCTTAATTACTGGGAGCATTTTTTTTATTTATTTATCCATGCCACCAGTTTGTCATTTTGACATTTCTGGAATTCTCTTTTGGCATTGGCATATTTAATCCACTTCTGAGATTGGGCTATCTGGAAGGCAGGGTTACACTGCCCCAATGATCTGAAGGGTGATGATGTAGAAGAGAGGGCTTAACATCTAATCATAATTATGCTCAAGTGAAGTGCCTGAAACAAAAGGGCTGGGGGTAATGATGCTACAGGAGAGACGTTAATCTAATGAGGTGAATATGACTGATGGCCTCATGTTTGCAGATCATTTGGGCCTTTTAAAGTTTCCCTACATTTGTCTTAAAAGTGAGAAAATAAACTCTCCCAGGAAACTTGATCCAACCGGGGATTGAACCTGGGCCTACTGAGTAACAAGGTAGCACACTACCAAGACCACAGCGGTGGACATACTGAGAGTAAAGTCTCGTGTAATATTGGGATTGTGATTTGGAATAATGAAGCTTATGTCGATACTATTTATCAGATTGTGTAATTATAATTGAGTCACCGTGCCTTTAGGTGGGCCAGAATTAGACAACGTAGCCATAGGTTATTTTGCTGCCTTTACAGTTTTTTAAGGCATGGCTTTAGGACAGTGTGGCCAGGTGTCAGGAAATTTTCATCAGGGTATGTTTAAACTCTAATTTACAGAATATTTCCTAAAAATAAAGATGTTCAAGATAATTATTGGATTCTTATTTTCTATTCATAGTATGTATTGAAACCCATGTTTGATTTATTTATTCAGTTTCCTGTTCCATGAGTTAGTGAACAATGATAGTACAATCCGTGAGAGCGCGGTGAATTATCATACTATAACAAATGTGTGTGCAGTAGAAAGTAATGGATGGAACCTGAGCAATTCCAAATTTTTAAAACCAATACTATAAGACAAGATTCTGATTTGCAAAGTGTGGGATGTAATATGGTGATATACTGCAGCAAAATTGAGTGTGGAAGCCATTTTAGTAAAAAGTCAGTATCTGGTAGCTAATTTTGTTAGTACTACTGACAGAAGCAGTTGTGAAACCTCGTAAAAAAGAGGGCAGATACAAAAATTAACTTTCTTGCACTCGTTTCCGAAGAAGAAGATAGAATACGTGAAAGAACAAAGATGTGAATAACATTTGAAAAAAATACAGGACCATTCTCTCGGACGCTTTTCTATGTTAATAGATAAAAGGATCAATGTAAATTCAAATGTGTGTGCGTACAAGATGGCAGCCTGTTAAAAGAATATTATTTCCACCCTTCTATGTTCTTTACAGGATGTGTATTGGGTAAAAAATTAGTTTTATCCAAGAAGAATATGCAGCAGGGTGAATCGAAAAAATATTGAAATCACACACTAAAAAATTGCATCCTGCCCTAAAATCAGTCATTGCCGAAAAAACAAATCAATTTGCACTGTCTACAAAGTTTCATCTCGTCCTAAAATGAATCCTTTCCGAAAGAAAGAAAAGAAAAAAAGAGTATGCATATCTTCACTGAGGGGGACAGCCCCTTTGAATATTAATAATTATGTAGGGATTGCAGTAGTCCATGAAGTAGTAGGATGTGGTTTTTTAATAGGCTTTTCCCCATTTTCTCTTAAAATTGTTTTAATTGTACGACATCTGCATTATACGAGGTGTGATCAATAAGTTTCCGTAATGAGGCCATGAACACAACACTTCAAAGTTTCTATTCTGCACTGTCACCCTCGAAGTAGCCACCTTGGGAGTTGATACACTTGTCCCAGCGCTTCTGCCAAATGCTGGAAGTCGTCTTCTTTAAATGTGTCCAATGCCTTCTGCGATTCGCGCTGGATGACATCAATGTCCTCAAAACTATGTCCTCGGAGCCGAATTTTTAGCCGTGGGAACAGGAAAAGTCTGTTGGCGCCAGATCTGGAGAATAGGCTGGGCGCATTGTCGTGATGCAGGAACCAGTCACCATTCCTCTGGCCGTTTGCGTCGCACACTCTCCCTCAATCTTTGCAACACTTGTTTGTAGTACACTTGATTCACTGTTTGACCCCGTGGTACAAATTCCTTATGCACAATTCCATTAATGTCAAAAAAAAAAAAAAAAACAATCGTCATTAACTTCACATTCGATCGAACTTGTCTGGCTTTCTTGGGGCGTGGAGATGCAGGACTCTTCCATTGCGAAGACTGTTGTTTAGTTTCTGGATCGTAGCCATAAATCCATGTTTCATCACGAGTAATAACCTTTTCCATGAACCGTGGGCCATTTTTAAGCTGTTCTTTAAGATCTGTGCAGGCAATCACACGACTTTCCTTTTGGTCATTTGAAGGAGGCGGGGCACGAACTTCGCAGCAATTCTTCGCATGTTCAAATCGTCTTTCAAAATGCTTTGAACACTTCCAAACGAGAGTGCTAGTGCATCAGACAGTTCTCGTACTGTAATGCGCCTATCATTTAATACCATTTCCCTCACTCGATCGATATTTTTATTGGTTTTGCTGGAAGTTGGTCGTCCCAGACGATTTTCATCCTTAACCGATGTCACGCCCCTTTTAAATTTCGAAAACCACTCAAATGCTTGAGATTTGCCCATTGCTTCCTCCCCATAAGCTGTTCTTAACATTTGATATGTTTCTGTTGCAGTTTTACCAAGTTTAAAGCAAAATTTGATGCATGTTCTTTGTTCCTCGTAATCCCGCATTGTTGCTACACAGAGAAATCGCCGCATGCACAAAACACGTCTTCACTTCAGAGCTTCTACCAGCATACTGCAAGGTCAGAGAAGGTCGCGCGACCCCTCAAATTCATCACAAGGAAATTCTGAGTGTACAGCCTGGGTGAAAATTAAAAACTCCTCAATGGCATAATTGTTTTGAAGCCATTATTGATCACACCTCGTATATGGCAATTTTTCATATTGTTGGTCGGTCGAAAATGCTGTATTTCTTGTAGCTTGTATAATTTACCAAACTTACATTATGTGTATGACACATGATACAAGCACAAACAACTTGATAGATTCTTTTCTTTTTAAAATGTTTGAAACTTAGGGTGTTCTAATTTTTTTTTTCATCCAGAAGTAACTATCTTTTTAAATTGGAGATAATAAAATTTAAAAAATACAATTCTTAAGAGAACATTTTCAGAACAAAAGGCAATATTTTATTATAAAGCAAACAGAAATACACATGTAATACATTTCAACTGAATGTATAACAAGTAATTCTTTCAAGAATACAAATTAAAATAATATACTATTACAAATAACGAAAATTGTCCACTCTTAAAAAAACTGTTAATGAACATCACTCGTTTTTTATTGATTTTTTAATTTGTCTTAACTAAATTCAGAACAAAATGTAATTAAAATATGTAATTAATTTTCTGTGTCCAAACAAGAATAGTTCAGTCACATATACTGCAGTGGGTAGGACATGTGGCACGAACGGAGAATGAAAGAGTGACACAGAACTCCTTGTATGAAAACGCTCAGTTGGTAGATCAAGAATGAGGTGGGAGAATAACATGAACCATGATTTGAGATAAGTAGATTATACAGGAGATGATTGTAAAACATCTCATGATAGGGATGTATAGAGAGTTTATTTCCACGCGGTCACGAACTTACGGCTTTGATAGAGCCAATGCTTGGAGTAACTGAGAGTTGGATGCACGCCACTTATTTTGGAATGCATTATTTCGGAACTAATTAGAATTGTAATGTCGATAGTAACATAGTTTGATACATTATGAATAATATGAATGTTATTTTGTGCCTATATTTCGAAATTGTATTTATCAAAACATTTAATTTCACTATCTTTTAATATGAATAATAATTTATACGTGAAAAAAAAAAACGAAATCGTACGGCGCTGTAGATGAAAAAGGAACAAGGTTCAAATCTCGACGAACCCCAAAGTTTTTTTTTTTTTCAGGGCAGAAGTATAATTGAAGCAAGAATGGGGCTAGCAGTGTGGAAAAGAATAATACAAGGATTGAAAGAATGGGGGGGGGTTAGCTGTGTGTGATAGAAATAAAATATCTGGAACAGTCTTGTCATTCAGATCGATCCTAATGATTCGGGTACTGTTGAATTACCATTTTGACATGAGTTTATGCATCAAAATGTCTTGGACTGAAAGAGATCCCTGCACATTCAAAAATAGGAAGTACTACAGTAAAACTTGTTTAATCCGGAACGTGAATAATGCGAAAATCTATCCAATTTGAACAAATTTATTTAGTATAAAGCGGAATCTGTCCAACGCGGAAACTGAAAGATATTTCTACACAATTCATTAAAAAATGTTTATATAAGGAGAGAAATTAATTAGTTTCCATTTCATTGAATTCTCGTTAGGCGAATTAACAAGTGATGATTCCTGCAGCCGGGTGAAGTTGAGTCTACTGTATCTGGAATTTTCTTTGGCCTCACTGCACACCCGTTTTGCGAAATGCAGGTTTGTTTAACAAATATTTGGCGTGTGACATATGTCTTACAAATAACCAATGCACTGTAAAATCTTAAATTAGTTTAAGATCTGAGACCGACTTTCACAGGTAGCGTTCTGAATTTCCGGAATAAAAATGGCTAAATCGTATGCATCGTTAAACGAAAAAGTGAAAGTGATTGAAGATAAAGAAAAACAAACTCTCAGTACGCGAAATAATGACTAAATTTAAATGTGGAAAACTCCAAGTTTGTGAGATTTTAAAACACAAGGGAAAAAATTACGATGAATGGATGCAAAGAAATGGGAGAAAAAAGAACAAGAGGTCAACGAGGCGTGTTTTACAAGTCCACAATAAAAAAAAATTAGTAATTGTGTGTTCTGCAATCTTGACTGTGTAGTAGGTCCAAATTTGTGGTTGAAATGTGCTCAACATTTGAAAAGATAATAGAAGTCATTATATATACCGAACCATACACAAAGGAGGACCCTTTCAGCATACACGTCTGCAATGATAGTGGGGATACAAGTGAAGGAGAATTCTAAGGTATGTTTCCAAGTCACTATCAACGCTGTTGGCAATTTATATTTTACTGTACTTAAGAATAAACCTATATTTAATTATTTACTAAGTTATAAATAGTTTAATTATCTAACAATCATTTTTTTTATTCAATACCACCACATTGTCTTTTCGACATTCTGGTATTCTCTCCTGGCATGGCGATATTGTAACCCACTTCTGAGGTTGAGGTACCTATAAGGCTAAGTTACGCTGCCCTGATGATATATATGATAGGTGGTAATGAGCGCCAGGAGAGGTCTTGATCCTAAACTTAATGAATATTATAATGATGTTTGGGCTTTTTTATAGTATGAATTTATTGCCATTGTTAATTAAAACTATCAAGGCTTTTCCTGCATCTACATCTTCCCGCTCTTTATTTTTGATACTATGCAGTGAGGCAACTATGGCAAACTATTAGGTTTAATTTTTATCGTTAACGCGTTTAACGAGACTAATAGTAATCTTAAGACCATGAGCTAATGCCATTTCATCAAAACAGCGTTTGTCAATGGTAGCTTGCTTTTTTAACTGTACAGCACACATTTATTGGAACTGGGTTAGGGATGGCATGTTACAAGCTTCCATGAATCAAATTTACTATCTAATGCTTTCTTGTTATGGTCTTTACTTTTATCCTGGATTTATATCGTGCGCTGTCCTAGTACCACTACTGCATGATTTAGGTGGGGGGTTTATAGGAATGTGTTCTGAAATCATTCTAATGCTGTGGTTTATCTACGACGCAACGCGCCAGCGCAAAAATTGCTCCCCATGTATTTAAATGGAGGTGGTTTATCTACAACGCAAATTGCTGGCGCAAAAAAATTGCGCTGACATGTCGCGTCGTGTTTTGGAATCTCTTGAATCCAGGACGCAATTTGCCAGCGCAAACAAAGAATATAGAAGATATTACCCATACTCATTGGTGTAATTGCTAAAAACAAACTAAGATTTGTTAACAAAATGTCGGAAATACAGTACTTGTTTTATAACTTTCCAATTTTAACGACGAAAGTTAGACAGTTTTGTTGCAAATCATCGAGATCTATACATGTTTTTTACAATATGAGCATGAAGGAGTACAGAGATGTACAGAAAAAAATTATTGTGGCTTGAACTTAGTCAAGAGAGGTCAAGAGATAAATAAAAGCTGTAAATATTGTATCTCGGGGATATTATGGATGTGCATAAATTTCGTCTTCTATTAAATTCAAAACCTGATAAAACTGCTCAGGCGAAAATCTGAAGTATTCTAAAATTTGGTATATTCATCAACCATATGTTTATTTAAGAACTAAAGAATAATTTATTCTACAATTTTCCATACAACATTCATATGATGCTGTTGCTCTAGGTACTTTTTCTGTCTTTACTAATATTTCGAACTATTTTAATCGTTTTGCAACGACACTTGAAACTTTTTTTATGAAGAATTTTAATATGTTTATCAATGTACACAAATTATGACTTTTCCTCTCAATTTATTTTCAAAGTTCTTTATTAGAATTGAAGTTGGCATACGTGAACGCTCATAAATTAAATCCACCAGATGGCAGGACATATGTGTGAATTACCAACATTTGTATTTAATTCCAAACCATATTTTAAGAAATAAATATTCAATCACTTCATTTTGTTAGATTCCGATGGGCCAGTTTAGTGTACATCAGATTAGTTTACAGTTTACTAAATAGTATGTAAGTAATTTATTTATTAGGTTATGCAGGGACAGGTTTGTATACATTAGTTTTTGTAAACACATTTGGAAATTTATTATGAACGTTGGTCATTTTGATTTTCCATATATGTGGTGCCATCTGGTGACAATTCCATAAACATATGCGCTGTAGCGTATGCGCTCCATGTGGAACCAGCATCACGCCGAGCGAAACGCGAATTCGCGTCACGTCGGGCGCGACACGCTGTATAATAAACCGTAGCATAAAAGTGGTGTAATTCTGCTAGAGAATCGCGAATGTTTTTGGAAGAGAGACAAGAGACGCACATTAACCCAGCCATCAGTATTCCCCGCATTTAATAGAGCACTTTAATGACAAATTTTTCTTCAGGAAAGGAATGCCCAGGAACCACGCAATCAAGGCCCCTGGCAAAAAAACAACATAGCTCTAGAAGAACCCAAAGGAAAATACTATACAATATTTATTGAATTTAAATTAAAGGCTTTCAGAGTTGGTAATTGCCCCTGTTTTATAAAATATATATAGCTCCCTACCAACTTGATCGACTTTCTCTATTGTATGATTTCGTTATTTGATTTTTATGGTGTTTTTGGTTCCCTTATAATATTTCTGTTTGTTAATTTAATCCTTTTTTAAGTTGGCTATATTTGGACTTTTTTCCCAGCCTATATTAACACATCCCGCGTCTTAGCCGATCGGTTTAATGCATGATGCTTTGTTACAGAACTACGGGTCTTACGATTCAAGTCCACACGGGTAAAGAAGTCTATCATGTAACCGTTGGCCATCCAGGATCGTGAGAAATTCGAGTAATTACATTAAGTGGCGACTCCATATTGTCAAAACCAGTTATAACGACTGGGGGATCTGACATTATATGATAGGTGGTGAATGATAATGGAGAGCTAAGTCTTTAAACTCAAACTTAACCTAATTTCAGACTAGTTCCAGACCATGGGAGGTCACAGGAATAATTCTCTGTAAGAAAAAGTTCTGTGATCTGACCACAAATCGTAATCGTACACGGCATTCTATGAATTGTATTATGAAGTTCTGACTACTATCCTACGTGTCTTTGAACTAGCTAAAAGAATATATAATATCTTATACAGCTGTACTGAAATACTATTTTTATGTTTATAGCCATAGTGCGATATTTTTGATAGAAAAAGGAAGTTATTTTTGCTTCGGTAGGGAAAATTGTTATCGACTACGTGGTCACAATTATAATCCATAGAGAACAGTCATAGACCATTCCTTCCTCTATATTTGGTACAACAATGTTGTGTTGTGGAATTTGTATATACAAGAACATGTATGATTTATTTGTACCATAGCAGAATATAAAGAAATGGGAAAATGTCTTTATCCAGAAACAATCGTACATTACAATTTTTACAAGGAGGTTTTATTCATGCCATAAATGGCGGGTTGTGCGCTGCTGCATCAAGTTTATGTGGAAAACTATCTGGCATACAGGATTCATCTATATTGGTATCGAAAATGTTCAGAATGATATCTTTAACTTCTTATAATATAATTGCATTTTTCTGTGGTATTCATTTTTTTTTAGATAAATTAGAAAGTATAATATTTAGTATTACTTAGGAAACCTAACCTGGCTTTTCCTTAACAGTTCATAGAAATTATAAGCAAACAAAAATAACTCACCATAACCTTAAATAGTTTTACCAAAATTTTAATTGTTGTGTTAGAGCAGGGATGGGGAGCTGCCAAATGAGGGTTAATGTGGCATCTTCCTCATTCCACCTTTCGTTGAACTCAAGACTGTTGTTATTGTTGTCTTGGCATAACGTGCAGTATCAGTGGCGGCGCACAACCTTATAACCTGAAAACATATGCACTAATCTCTTCCATTCGTATGTACATTATGTGTAACTGTGCAAATGTTTGAAGGGGGCTTAAAGAACTGCTGACACCTTTTTTCTTTACACTAATTTATCTATGTCAGGCTGATAGTACTCGTAGAGAGACATAATATTAAGATAAGGGTGTCATTGTTTAATCTGGAGCTTATTTTAAGTTTGGTATGATTTTTCAGCAATCAGTTTTGAAATCCAGTAATTAGCAAGTACTGAATTCTCTGAATGGAATGACACTGAAGAAATATTCTCCAAATAGTTGTGGGGATGAAAAGTACCTGAACTTGAGCTCTAAAGTAGGACCAAATGCCCCATAGTTTGCATATTGATTTTTGGAATAATGTGCTTAAAAAATTATGTGACTTAATAATGTTGAATGTAGTACCAAACTGTTAGTAGATGTCGCAAAAGCAAGAAAAACGTGTTCACAGAATGAGATATAATTGAAGATGGAATGGTAGATAATTGAAATAGTTTGTAATCTGTGGCCTGTTGTAACATTCATAGGCCATATGTACCCATTTGCACTACAATAGCCATAATCAGATTTATTGGTAATTAGTTAAGTAAGTTAATCACTCATTCAATAGAATTTATAAAGCTAACAAAAAAAAATATTCTTGAACTGTAGAGCCTACACCAACTTCTCTTGGTGACTCTTCAACTCATGCACCAAATGGGAGTCAATGACTTTTGTTTTACATCCAATCACAGTCGTGTTTCACCTCAATAATTATCAAATTTTGATTACCAAAATAAAGAAAGCTCCTCCATTTTAATATTCTGAACAGGTCAGAGCATTATTTTGCAGTGACTGACTTTCTAACAAATACATTGAATATAGCAAATAATGAACAGATTCCTTTGACATATGCATTTGATAATTGTGTGTTCAATAATTGTGTTTTTGAATAATGATTTTAATGAGTTGTTTCCGAAAAAATGAATTAATGACCTATAATGTTGGTTTTAATATACAGTTTGACGTGTTTCATTTTGTCTCCACTAGGTTGCATTCTTACAATATTGCGATCCTATTTGGCAATAAATAGTATGATCAAGTTGCTGTGAAGAACAAATGAAACATATCCAAACATTTCTCATTTGTTTTCAAACATCACTGTTTACATTAAATATTAAATATATAAATATTTTAAAATAACTATATTTAAATAATGATTTGTGTTAATTTTATTTGTTAAAAGACCTAACAAATGCCACTCTTGATTTTCAAATCCTCTAGATAAATATGGAAATCACTCGTTACATTACTTATGATAATGAGGTTGGACATTGGTAACCATTACACTATTTCAGCATTCTCATGCAAATAATAATAATTGTCTATTATTGCAAATGTTAAAATTTAAATGAATACATTCAAATATAATGCTTAATTGCTATAAAAATTATGCAATTTCTGATTAAAAATGTCTTCTTGGATTAGAAGCTGCCAGATAGCACTGGTAGCGATGGTTATCTGCTTCTGATGATAAAGAGAAATGTATATGAGGAAGAAAAATTATACATTGGTGTTCAGTTTTAAAAAAGTTAGAGTAGGACTATTAGTGTTTGTTTTATGATGAAGGGTTAGGTTTCCTAAGTAATTACCAGTTACCTCATATTTCATGTTTTCTTTAAACACAGGAAGTAGTTTTCAAGAAAAACATCTCTCTCATTTTCAGACAACAAAAAAAGATTAAAAGAATACACTACACTGCAATCTGATTCAAAGAAAGGAAAACAATTTTCAAGAAATTCATTATTACATTGGCACCGATAAATAAATTTAGCCTTGGTAATCTATTAATAATTAATAAGAAATTGAACACCCCAGATAGCAAAAAATCTGGAATTTATCAAATTAATTGTAAAGACTGTAATAAAGTATACATAGGAAAAACAAAAACAAATTTGGACACTCGCACAAAGGAACATTTTAGAAATATTAAAAATGGTGAAATTGAAAAATCAGCTATTGCAGCATATAGTTTTGTTGGAGAATCATAAAATTGAAAACCGTTAGAATTGACAATTTGGGAGAAGATATATATTCAAAAGAACAAATTTAGATCCATCAATTTCGAAATTCCTGATGAATGTGACCTCATCTCGAAGTTCATCAAATCAACACCAGATGGCAACATTATTGATGGAGATTCCAATGAAAAGCCGGTAGTCATAATGTCGGTTGAAAATGAGAGCGATGTTTATCTTGAAAACTAGTTCCCATGTTTAAAGAAAACATGAAATATGAGGTAAGATGTAAAAAATGACTCATTAATTTACGAATATGTTTAGATTTTGTTATTCAGTTTCATAAATGTTCTTATATACTAAACATTTATGTTTTCTTCACAGATGGGATTGACATTGAAAATATTATTGCTTGTTTCAATGTTAGTATTTAATGTTGGGGTATGGACCTGCTTTGTAAAGGCATTGCAAAATTCTAGCTCATCTTTACAAGCAACTGTTTCCAGCACTGCCGTCAACTATATATTTTCAGTAAGTTTTTCTGTTAATATTTGCCAGTACACCATTCTGTGAAGAGAGAAATTTCACATTAGCAAATGTTTGGGTAGGCCTATCTAAAATTGATAGAAAATTGTAGACTCTTATTTTAACCTCATTCTTCAGATTTGCATTTAAATGCCCTGTGATTATCAACTGACCAATTTTTTACTTAATGAAAATTTATTAAATGATTGGATACTACATGAATTCTCATTTATTATAATATTGTTTCTCTCTTGGCATTGGCGGAATTGTAATCCTTTTTCTTAGGTTGGGGCACCTGGAAGGCGGATTACAGTACCCTGATGATGTAATGGGTGATAAATGATAATGAAGTGCCAGGAGAATCCGTAACCTAAATTTCAGACATGGGCAACCATAGGAATAATTCCCTTTAAGGAATAATTCCTATGGTCTATCTGGGAATCGAAGCTGGGACCTCAGAAATGCTGACCACTAGCTGGTGAGGCTGGTCTAGTTAATGTATTCAGGTAAATGTAAATTCAAATATAAATGTAAAGTACTTTTAAAATGATTAATCTAACACTTAATATTATAAAAAAAATAAATAATCTGTATTAACCCATACACTTGCAGTTAAACTGTGCAGTTTACTGTGTGTGATATCATGTCTGAATGATGTACAGTGTGAACTGCACAATTTAGGCAGGTATTCATACAGTTGTGATGCCTGACCTCTGGGACTGCCTTTCTGTGACTATTTTAACTCATGCCCCAAATGGGAGTTAATGACCGATCATGTTTCAATGAATTTTGTTTTACAACCAATGACAATCGTGTTTCACCTCGCTCTTTATCAAGTTCTCTTAACCATATCCTGCTTTTGTGATAAAGAAGCTCCTCCTTTTTAATATTCTGAACAGTGAGAGCATTATTTTGCAGTGACTGTCCAACAAATACATTGAATATAGCAAATAATGAACACATTCCTTTGAACTACACATTTGATAACTGTGTGTTAAATAATTGTGTTTTTAAATAATGATTTTACTTAGTTTTTTACTAAAAAAAAGTAAATTAATAACCTATAATGTTGGTTATAATATATGTTTGATGTGTTTCATTTTATCTCCACTAGGGTGCTTTCTTACAATATAGCGATTCTATTTGGCAATAAATAATATGATCAAGTTGTAATGGATAAACAAATGAAACATAACGAAACATTTCTATTTGTTTTCAAACATCACCATTTACATTAAATATATAAATATTTAAATAATGATTTTTGAGTCCATCCATTCTATAGTAATTCTGCCCAAGGGCAGGTCTTTCGCTGCAATCATAGCATTTTCATGCTATGCTTTTGCAGCTTTACTAGGAAATTATAGGTGTGGTAGCTTCTCATTGCTTTCCACACCGGTGAAGGATCATAATGATGATGGCCAGATGATTTTTGGGGACTGTTGGGCCCTAAGCTTCCTGACATTTGTCTTACAGGTGAGGAAAAACCCCGAGAAAAACCTCACCCAGGAACCCATCCCGACCAGGAATCAAACCCAGGCCTGCTGTGTGACAAGGCAGCAAGCTACCTCGAGACCACAGCAGTGGACAATCTTTTAGTAAACAGCTTAATTTTATTCATTAAATAGTCCTGCCAAATGCCACTCTTTTATTTCTAAATCCTTAAGATAAATTCATGATGATTTGGTAATCACTCATGGTATTACTTATGATTAAGTCGTGCAGTTAACTGAGGTAATAGTACAGTTCTCTATGTTGATATCCTGATTCCCCATGTTGGCTTATGTTGGTAAAAAGGAGTCCTTGCTGAGAACATATCATTCCTTAGCCTAGTTTTTTTTCTTAGGTTTTTTAGCTAGTAATGAGGCTGCAATTAAACAACAAATTGCTCCTTTCTTTTGTCATTCATAATAATAATAATAATACTGTCTGTTAAGGTAGAATATGTTTATCACTCACCTCATATTGTTCTTCTTATTTGATTATAGACTAGTTTCGGAACATAGTTTCTGTTCCATCCTCAGTAACATCACGACCTTTGTTCTGCCGTCTTGAAGAGTTTGTCCTTCTCTCCTTCCATTGGCTGACTGAAAAACCTCGAAACCAGGTCATTCTCACCGGGAATTTCAAAGTTCATTAATTTCTTCTTTTCTCGCTTTTTGAATGTAGATCTTTTCCCAAACAGTAAGTTCTTTTGGTTTTTCTATTTGTTTTAATAATTTTGCTTCTTTCTCGATAAGATGTTTTTCAGAACTTACTGTTTGGGAAAAGATCTACATTCAAAAGAGCGAAAAGAAGAAATTAATGAACTTTGAAATTCCCGGTGAGAATGACCTGGTTTCGAGGTTTTTCAGTCAGCCAATGGAAGGAGAGAAGGACAACTCTTCAAGACGACAGAACAAAGGTCGTGATGTTACTGAGGATGGAACAGAAACTATGTTCCGAAACTAGTCTATAATCAAATAAGAAGAACAATATGAGGTGAGTGATAAACATATTCTACCTTAATGAATATACCTCATAGTGAGAATTCCTAAAATAAGTAATACTGTCTGTTGTTTGAGAAGAGTATAATGCATGGAAATTATGAGGAAGTGACGGGAAAAAACTGAGGAAACTACTACAAATCCAACATTGCCCACGCAATATCACTTCAATTCATATTTTTACCAGTTATTAGCAAAGTTGGACTATACAGTTTAACTCAAAGTGCATGAGGGCTTTGGGACACACCGTAGCATAGTTGGTTAAGGCAATACGCTACAAACTGGAAGGTAGAGGGTTCGAGTCCTGGTGGGGTCAGATTTTAAACTGACCCAAACCATCTGGTGGCACCATGGCCCTGAGGCTGACTCAACCTCTAATGGAAATGTGTACCAGACATTTGTTCTGGGGGTACAGGCAGCCGTCATGCAAGACTGACATCAAGTGCCAATTGTTTAGAAAGAGTGGGAGCCTTAACCTCCTACCACCCTAAGGGTCTCCTATGGCCTGCAGTGGGATCTCTTTAACTTTGCTTCTAGTTTTAAATGTATTATTTTATGTATTACTGATCATAATGGTACCAAAGCTTGAAATGCTTTATAATGAATAAATATGGTGAATTTGGTATATCTCACCTCATAAATATTTTATGAGATGCACTAGATTCATCTTATTTCTTAAGAAGAACCTCATAAGGTTACTTCCTATTGTAATTTATTAACTTTATAATGAAGTTTGAGGTTTTTTAACCAAACCTCCTATGTCTAAAATATTCTAATAACACTGGATAACAATAAGAATGTTCCTCTGCCTATTTTAATTGTTTCTGACTCAGTTTTTTGCGCTGATTTCAAATATGTAATTATTTTTCTCCAAATGTTAACGGTTTGATAGTAAACATGATTTTTCTTTCGTTACTTTTTCAATCTTAAGTATATGATTGGTTAATATTATTTTTCTCCAAATAATGTTAACGGTTCGGTCACATCCATGTTTCCTTTGTTTATGGGACAGCCAAGCAACTGGCCAACACTACATCCAACAAGTGTGGCTTTCAAGAAACGAATTTGTTCCAGGAGAAAATAATGTTCTACATGAATATCTTATTGACGGGAAGAAGATCTTACTACCACCTCTCCATATTAAATTGGGACTGGAAAAACAGTATATTAAAGCTTTGGTTAAATCGTCAGATGCTTTGCAACATATTCACTCTTTGTTCCCACGTTTGTCTGATGCAAAAGTATTTGCTGGAGTTTTTACAGGACCTCTCAAATAAGGCAGGTGCTGGATTAGATGCAGAATTAGAACAAAAGATGACACCGGTTGAAAAAAGTGCATGGCAAGTATTTCATAATGTTGTGCATGGCTTCCTTGGAAACAAGAAGAGTCCCAATTACCGAGAGTTGATTGAGAATTTGCTGAGTACATATCACACATTAGGTTGCAGAATGTCAACTAAATTACATTACCTGCACTCACATTTGGATTTCTTTAGACCAAATTTGGGCGATGTGAGTGAAGAACAAGGATAACAATTCCATCAGGATCTCAAAAACATGGAATCAAGATATCAGGGCAGGTAGGATTTAAACATGATAGGGGACTACATTTGGAATTTGGTGAGGGACAGTCCACAGCAACAGAAAAGAAAAGGATTGTTACAACTTCATTTTAATAAATTTGATGGCCAAGTCAGTGATGCTGTAACAAAATCCCATTTCATATCATCAGATACAATACCAACATAAATATATTTAGAATGTATTATATGTAGAAAGAATGGAAGAAAGTAGATTACCAAATAAAATCTTCCATTATTTTCCAAGAGGAAGAAGAGATGTCGGACATCCTCGAAAGAGATGGTCTTAGATCTATTAGTGAAGACAGAACAGGCAACTGTTGCCTAAACCAGGAAGTGAAGAAGAAGAAGAAGACAATACCAACATAAGCTGGCATTTATTCCATCCACGAGGGTGGATCGGAAAGTAACGTACAATAATTTTTTTCTGCCTTGGTATTGCAGCTAGAATGTTGAAATTTCACAGAGATATAGTTTGAAGTTTTCACTACAGATGGTATTTTTTTCTCAGGTGCACCTCTTGCAAGAGAAGCTTGAACTATGCAACAAAGATGGCGCGCATGCTACAGTCCTGTGAGGAACAGGGCGGATCGGAAAGTAACGCACAATAATTTTTTTTTTAAAAAGTTTAATAGTAAAAAAAAGGAAAAAAATCACAAATGAACTTACATCTTTTACCTACTTTTCGGCATAGTCACCAACTTTCTCAACACATTTTTCCCATCGTGTTACCAGTTTCAATATGGCCCTGTTGTCGTAGAAGTCCGTTGCGTTGGAGTGTAGCCATCTGCGCACCTGCTGATTTTCACTTCCATCTCTGTCCTGCAACGTGCGTCTTTGCCGGCCAGGAATTTCTTCATGGGACCAAACAGATGAAAGTCCGATGGTGCGGGATTGCTGCTGTTGTCGGCCGGCTGGAGCGTGGCAAATCACTAAGGTTCACGCGTCCCTCTTGGAAGAATGTGCACCACCTGGAGACATTGCTACGGTCCATACAATCATCCCCATACACGCCACGCATGTCCCTGTGAATTTCACTGGGTTTATGCCCTTTGGCCCACAAAAATCGAACAACACTTCTCTGTTCCTCACAGGTGGACGACTGTAGCATGCGCACCATCTTTGTTGCATAGTTCAAGCTTCTCTCACAAGAGGTGCACCTGAGAAAAAAATACCATCTGTAGTGAAAACTTCAAACTATATCTCTGTGAAATTTCAACATTCTAGCTGCAATACCAAGGCAGAAAAAATTATTGTGCGTTACTTTCCGATCCGCCCTCGTATATTGTGGATACATTTTTGTCTTAATGTCCACATTTTCAAATATATTAATTTTCCATAAAACTATTCATGTGAACCTGACATTTTTTAACTTAGGAACCATGAAAAAACTGAGAGGAACAAAAAGTTGCCCAAAATTTGTTACCCAGTGTAATTTGAGATCCCACAGCACCCAAATCACATATTTTCAGATATAAACTCTTACTTTTAAAATGATCTGTTATCCTATATTACATATTGTTATTTTTTAAAAGTAATCTATAAGTAAATTTGAAATGGTGTTTGCAGGCTTTGTTAGGATTGGTAGTGTTTGGAGAAACAACATCCTTGCAGTGGTGGTGTGGAGCATCACTCATTTTAATAGGATTGATTTTCATCTCTCGACCTACAAAACAACACGAACAATAAAGTTAACAAATTTCCTTTAATTTCAATGTGATAAAATGTACCTGTACTTTATGTAAAGTGCAACATGATTTAATATTAAAATTTGAATGGTTGAATGAAGAGACCAAAACAAATATTTTTTATTAATAATCATAGGTCATAAATTGGTAATTGCATGTGTTTTAGTTCAGTTCATGAACATTGTTCATAAATTGACGGTGCATGGCATGTTTAACGCAATGTATAATTTATTAACTTTTTTTTTTAAGAGAAAAATGTATAATATTGTTAGGTTGTTTCTTGACTCACCTCATACTTCTTAACTCCCAAGCAGACTGAGTTTCTTCACTTCATTTGTGATATTCTCAATGCTTTATTACGTTCACAACTGATGTCCAACGGCCTCCTCTCATGCCAATTAAAAGGAACCTCATAGTGTTATTTCCTACCTACATAGCTTAATAAAGTTGGCTATCAAGTCATAGGAAAACAAGAATCAAGAAACAACTAAACAATATTAAAATAAACCTCATAGTGTTATTTACTACCTACATAACTTAAGAAAATGTATGCCTGAATTGAGATTTGAACCTGTTGTTTCTGGTTCTGTACACCAGCACTCTGATCGCTAAGATACCAGGTTTCCAATTCTAACAAATATTAATTCTCTTTGCATAAAAATCAAGAAATATGAGGTGGGTTAAAACACACAACTTAAATATAATTAAAATAAACCTCATAGTGTTATTTCCTACATATATTCAATTAATTCTCTTATTTATATATGAATTCCCACGTACCAAGGCTATGAACTTTTCGTTCTACATGCCTTCTGTGCCTGTTTATAACAAGAAGACTTTATTGTGAATTAATATCACATTTATAGCCAGTGAAGCTTATTTTCGATTTAAATATTAAATTTATCGCTTCTTACCAAAACCAAATTTTTTTATTCAAAGAGAAAATATGCGCTTGAATTAGAATTTGAATCTGATGTCTCTGGTTCTGTACACCAGTGCTCTGACCTCTAAGCTATCAGACTTCTGATTCAAATGAATATTAATTATCTTTAACTTTTACAGGAATTAATCACTATGAGGTTTAATTTGTGGTAAAATCAAATGTTTCTTACCTCTCCTCATACAAATATTGTAAGTAGATCACAATCTACTTAGAAGATTTGTATGAGGAGAAGTAAGAAACGTTTGATTTTACCATTAATTATCTTATTTATATATGATTGCCCGCACACTGAGGCTATGAACTTTTCATTCTACACACCTCTGTGATAAATTCAATATTTATAAAGTGATAAATTTAATATTTATAAAGTGATAAATTTAATATTTAAGATTGAACTATTATTTTTTTTATCATTACAGTACAGTTACAGCTTTTTTAATGCATGAACTAGTTTCACAGCTAAGGTTATTTTAACCAAAAATGTTTATTTTGGTCACCTTTATTGCCTTTCAAAGTTTATTAGGTTTTGTTGCACCTTATTGATGAAGGCGACTATTATTAAGTTGTGGAAGCCTATGGAATTAAGTTACATATTCTGAACAAATATCACAAGAATAAGGTGAAGTGACAAGACCTATGCTCTATCCCAACTTTGCTTCCAGAAAAATTGGTGAAATTCGTTGTAATGAACACTAATGGGCCTAATACATTATAGACATTGAATGAAGAAAAATTACTGCCTGTTGGTGTCCAGAACTGTATTCAGTCATCCAGTGCAGGGTCATTAGTTGGCTTACACTTTAACAAAATTGTTGCATAGCAACTAGTATTAACCTGGTCTAACTTTGGTTCCTTTAAATAAGTTAACACTTTCACTGCTATCATCAAGTATACTCAATACCACTTTAAAGCAGTATATGTCATAGGAATATATTTCTGAAAGTTTTTGAATTGAGCAGAAGTATAATGATATCTCCTAAGATTAATTAAAAATTCTATTAAGTATTACTGCATTGAACTTTTATAGGAATTGATCACTATGAGGTTTAATTTAAGATAAATTAATGTTTCATACCTCTCCTCATATCCAGTCTTCTAAGTAGATCATGGTTTCAAAGCCTTCGCGGCTTCATCTTCAGTACTTTCTTCTCGATTGATGTTAAGTTGATCGGAAGAACTACTTCTTCTTCCTTCTGTTGGTGGACCAATAAACCTCTGGATCCAGTCAGAATTTCAAAGTTCATAAGTTTTTCTTTATTGTTTTTTTAAGTGTGGATTGTTTCCCAAACCGTGAGTTCTTTTTGTTTTTCTATTTGTTTAATTAGACTGGCTTTTGATTCAGTTAGATGTTTTTCAGACCAAGCATGAGCAGCTACTGCTGACTTTTCCACTTCACCATTCTTGACATTTCTTGGATGTTCTTTCACCCTTGTTTTCAAATTTCTTTTTGTTTTTCCTATGCAAATTTTGTCACAATCCCTGCATTTGATCTGATAAATTCCTCATTTGTTTTCTTCTTCAATTTTTTTTCATTTTTATTGGTTTTAATTATCCTATTTAGGCTCTATTGGTTCTTTAGTGCCGATCTTATATTAAACTTTTTGAAAATTATTGCATTATTGTGCCACCTCTCTTTCCATAGCACAACAGATCCAGAACGCCCTTGGCCTACCAGCAGGATCCTGCCCTCACATTCACATGTGTTAATCACAGAGGTAGACAATAATCCTTCCAGTTCAGGGATGACATGTGGTCAGTATATTGGGTCCCCCTGCCATTATAGTTGGTTTTCTCAACCTGGAGCCACTACTTATTGTAGCTACCCAATTTCCTCACGATGCTGGGTGGGCATACTGGCTGAAAATCCATGAGAAAATTTCTTCACCCATGGGGACTCGAACTAGTGCAAGTCCTGCAGGTCTGTGCCAAGGCATCAATTCTTAAACCAATCGGTTATGGCACGGCTAGAAAAAATTAAGATGATATAGGTTATCTGGTCATTATCATATAGCTTTCCAGGCAGCTGTATTGTCAAGCGATCAGGGGAATCCAAGAGTTATTAAAAGTGAATTTTACATTGTGTACATATTGTCATTTCATTTGCAACAATGAAATAGTTGTGGAGTTAGTCTTCATTACCATCTGTTTTTACTGACTATTTAACTCATGCCCCAAATGGGAGTCAATGACCAATCACGTTTCAATGATTTCTGTATTACAACCAATCAGAGACGTGTTTCACGAAATAATTATCAACGTTAGGATTATCATATATTAAGCAAAGCTCCTCCTTTTTAATATTCTGAACAGGTCTGACCGTTATTTTGCAGTGACTGAGTCTATAACAAATACGGCTACCAGATTGTATATAATAGTGCTTACATGTCAACATTTGTAGCAATTGATTATACCACCAAAAAAAGAAACCACTGTTTGCACTTTCTTAAATGTATACGACATCAAAAATGAATTAATATACAGATTGATGTGTTTCATTTTTTCTCCACTAGAGAGCATTCTTACAATATTGCGTTCCTTTGGCAATAAATAGTATGATCTGGTTGCAGTGATAAACAAAAGAAGCAGTAGAAGCGTAGGCTACCTATCGTTTCTCATTAGTTTTCAAACATCACCGTTTACTTTAAATATAAAAATATTTTTAAATAACTGTAGTTAAATAATGATTTGTGAGTAAACAGCTTTATTTTATTCGTTAAATAGTCCTAACAAATGCCACTCTTGATTTCCAAATTCTCTAGATAAATTCACTCCTCACTTCGTGAGTCGTGAATTTATCGATAATTTGGAAATCACTCGTGGCATTACTTATGATAATGATATTTATGTACAGTGAAATTGTAAGTGTGAAAATGAACAACTGATATCAAAACATGCTTGTACATTCCTCATTCCTGTAGTTGTTTTTCAACTTTTGCATAACACAGGATATTACAAAAGAGAAATTAATTTTCCTTCATGTTTAAAATCATAAAAATCTAACTGTTCATTAATTAAAACAATAAATATTTATTATATGAATCAGATTTTACGCCTCATCTCTTATATTTTGTATAAACCTCAAGTATTAATAAATAAGGTGAGTCTAATTATATTATTTTTGGTCTGGACATCTTACCTCAATATTAATGTTGATTTGTTCTTGGACATGTTTCAAAACAATTCTGTTTTATCGTCAGCTTTCCCAGGTGAGTCTGTTCATCTTACCTCAGATTTATTAAGAATGGTCAATAATAAATGTCCTGCAATCATATTGGCTGCAAGTTTGACCGTTAAAGTTCCTGGCCAAACCTGATAATGTACTTCCTTTTACAATTTATTAATAAATACTCTGATATTAAATTCGACAGATTTAAAATGAAATTCTTTTTACCTCACCTCATGTCCTGTCTTCTAATTAGACTGGTTTCATATCCTTATTGGTTATATCTTCTTCATATAATATTTCAATCGTCAACAAATGTTTAGAATTAGATTTAGTACCTAAATTTGCCAGGAAAATAATAAAGGAACCAGGCAACAAAAAATTGCCTTAATGGGTCCTTAGTAAAAAAAAACAAAGGTTTGTTCTAAAACTAGCAGTTTATTAATCTTACAGAGATAAAATATTATAAATGAATTTCATAAATAACTAAGGTCATGTTTATGAAAGTCTGTGTGATGAAACATTTTATCTTATTGTAAATTTCACTATAATTTACAGACACCGGTATTTATCTTATCCTGCTGATAGCTAGTGTGTCAAGAGGTGTCGAGTTTTTTTAATACGGTAACTTATATATGTCGTGATGCAGGGCATTTTGGACTTTGAAAAGAGGGTTACTACTACACTCGGACCAACAGATATGTGCCCCTATAGTGCTGACATTGTTCTTAGAAAAGTACATGTCTATACTTGCACCATTTCACTGCACTCCCTTCCCACTACGTCAAACAACAGCATCGAGTAGGGATGTTGCCAAACTTCCCCAGTGTCATGGCTCTTGAATATTGAATAATGCAAGGTTGGAGTTGAGTTGACAACTTTGGAGTGCACGTACAAGAGAGAGATAAGAATGCAGGGAGGGAAATGATTTGCCAAGGCAGAAATCGAAGTAGGCTTTAGTTTGGATATCTTTCAAGGGCACAGATCTATTGAACAGACAATACATGCTGCTTGTCGGTATTAACTAAATGCAGTGGTCTTATGTATGTTTTTGTAATACTTTATTTAGGACAGTTCTTAACTTATGTAAGTAAGTAGTGAGAGAATGCTGGCCTAGCACTTTTACATGAATGTGTTGTATGTGTCACCAGAAATGAGTCAGAATGACTAACACATGATTTCTTCTTATGCTGAAATCATAACTGCTTGAAACGCATTAAAAATATTGAATTTCATTCAAAATTTAATACTGAACAATTTTATTAAATAAGGCAGGTTGTTTGAACATCACCAAAACAAAATATTTTAAAAGAAAATTCTACAAATGGAGAAGTGCAATCATTATGATATAAGCATATTTTATTTTGAATTATATTGCTTGCACCTAAATCTAGCAGAACATTTAGAAAAAAAAATTCAGTGAACTTAATTTTTTCATGAAACAAAAAATTAAAACATGGATAAAAAGATCTTCTTCCTTTATGGATTAGGTCTTTGCCTGTTCCAATCTCATATCTGTTCAGCCTAGCGCTTTCCGTCCAGCTTAATGATGTGAGATATTGCTGAGAAAGATCTTTTTACATGGTGAGTTTCCAGCACAGCCTCCAGTCTGGAGGACCAGAGGTTTTCTGTTGTGGTCCCTTTATCTTAGAAGGTCGCCTTCTCTTCGGCTGATGAGAGTCCTCTTCCCGGGTTTATTTTTGGAGTTTTGCATCTCCTACACCCTTACCAATACTCACACTTGGGGTAAAGTGTGTTAGGGCTTTTTATCGACAGCTGTGTCTAGATCTGCCGTATTCAGTTGAAACAGAACCTCCTCTTGCAGGATGTGGTTTTTCACCATGTACGGACGGTCTTGGTTATAGCTTCATCAGAGATTGCATATCTCCTCCACTTAATCCTGGGTTGGTAAGGACCAGTGTAGGGTCAACCTAACAAAGATGCTACCTCTACCTTTCCCTTAACCCCAAAAACAGATAAAAACAAAATCTTGAAAAAAGGAAGAGTAAAATATATAAAATATACTAGATGGCCTGGCGAACTTCGTATCGCCTTTAACTATTTTTACGTTAATTTTTCCGTGGTTTTGTTGATTGAGATGAATTTATGTTGTCTGCATTCTCAGTATCATTCATAAGTGTATCATAAGGATTATATACATTTATTGATGGAATATTTTGAGGAGGCTTGCTGATTTCATTATACTTTCGTTTTTTTTCTACAAACTTGTTGGCAGTTTGGATTCTCATCATCATCAAGAAGTCTCTGTATAGTAATATCGTCTTGTGATATATTATAGTCATCTTGTTTTTCATTTAATTGAAGCATGGAGATTGTTTCTGTAATATTAGGCATATTATTATAACTAACAGACTTACTTACAGTTCTGTTATTCCGTTCCATAGGACCTTCTTATGTTTTTAAATTGACATTCTTCTTAAATATAAGATTTATGTCACATAGGCCTATACCAATTTGCGGAAATTCACTTGATATCTTATCATTCATGGTCTCTAGAACTGATTTGCCATATTGTTCAATGTCTCTTCTCGGTCCAGTTAACTTTAAATTAAGTTGCTGTCTTTCAGCCAGATTACTTAAAACTAATACTTACACACGAAATTAATATTATTATCAATATATTGAAAATAAAATAAACACAAACACACTTAAATTATGAAATAATCAATATTTGTAATTCAATTGAAATTCGCGGTTGCAACAAAAAGCACAGCCACCTGGTTAAATAATAAACCAATTGCCTTACTCAGCCATCTGTTAGAATTGTATGGAACTCACAGATAGTTGTAATTCTTTGTTAAATAATAAATAATTTGCAATAAAAATAATGTGACTATAAATTTAGTTATAAACAACCGTAAGTCTCAAGTTGGATCAAACAGCACACAGTGTGCAAAATTCTATTAAAATCGGTTCAGTAGTTTTGTATTCCATCGTGGACAAACAACGTGACACGTAATTTTTATACATTAAGATAAAAGGGATCGGGAACAATGTAGTTAATCTATCATCAGAAACATTCAACAAAGAAGAATTGCTACTTTTTGAAAAAGGGGTTAAAAACATATGTAATTTTTTCAAACAATGTAGAAGATTATGTAGCCAACATTGAAATTTTGACTGATGGTTTGAACATGGAAGACAATGGTAATTGGTAAAGAATATGAAGGAATTAAAAAAAAAAACATCTAAGGATAAAGTAGGACAGGCAAATATGGGAACCTTAAAATCCATCTGCATCGGAAATGTAGTTTATTCTAAGTCAAATAAAAGGAATAAAATGGTTATTTTGGACATCGCATGTAAAAATAAAATGGAAAAGCTTTTGGACTCAGAAGAATATGAAGAAATTAAGTTGCATCTCCTCCCCCAAACTATTAGGAATGTGGGAAACAATTTAAAATAAATTAAGAATATTTTAATAGAAAAAGAAAAATTCAAATTGAAAGTGCCTAAAAAAAAACAACATCCATGGTTTGGCTAAGATTCATAAAGTAGACAATAATTTGATGCATATTCTTGGCAATATCAGTTCTTCTTATCTAATATCATAAAGGCTAAGTGGCAAATTTATAGAGATGCTAGATTTTGATAAACCTAGCTATAGATAATTAATTGATAGAGAAATTATAAAATATATTCCTTGAATTCCTGTAGACTAATTTTCAAACTAGTTCTCCAACCAATTGTTATTGAATTGCAGAAAAATGATTAAATTCGTAAAATGATTCATCATGATGAAATTCCATATATCACATGCAGAATCTTTCAATATATATACCAGATATCTTTTCCGTGTCTGCTTTCATATAAATCCACTTATATATTTTTAATTGAGTGTAAAAAACTGAATGAAGATTAAATTTTTTAGGCAGTTTTTTTTTCATGAAAGCTAAGGAGAATCTTTCAATTTGTAAAGTCCCGAAATAAGATAATCAGGACCTTCAGAATATGAGAATGTGTGAAATTGAAACTCTGCAGACCATTAGTTAACATGATATGGCAGGAATCCACAGTCAAAATAATTTGCACTGTTGCTAGCAATATTCTACCATTCACTGTATGAACCTTCTACTGAACTTAAAAATAAACCGCACTATCCTAAAAAGAAGTGAACAATGCCAGAGGAACATTTACCTCTTTACATATTTCAAAATTCTAGTTTTATTATGTATCCATACATAGTAATATGATTCAATGGTTTTCTTTCTTCTGACTGCATTGTGTTCCATAGAGTATAATTTTTTACTCTACTAGCATTGTCCCAAATCCTTCAAAAAAGTTGAACTGAAAATATATAAAACTGTTATTCTCCCAGTTATATTATATGGATGCAAAATGTGGATTTTACTTTAAGGAAGGAAAGGAGATTTCAAGTAATTGATAACGAAGTTGTTAAGAAAATTTTTGGAACAAAGAGATGAAGAGACTGGTGAATGGAGAAAATTTGCATAACACTGACCTACATGGGCTTTATAGGAAGCCAGATATAATAAGTACAGTTAAGAATCATAGACTATGGTGGGCAGGACATGTGGCATGAATGTGGAGCGAAAGAGGTGCATGGAAGCTTTTTGTAGGAAAACAAGACGGAAAATGCCCAGTTGGTAGACCAAGAATGAGGTGGGAGAAAAACATTAACCATGATTTGAGGGAAGTAAGTTATACAGGGGATGATGGGAATGCATTAGCTCAAGATAGGACGTATGGAGATCTTATGTCCGTGCGGCCATGAACCTACGGGATCGTTAATGCCAGTGAGTTAGATAATTACTAGTATTTCGATATGGCGACAATGTAACATTGCTTGCACCTCGCCATCTTAAGTTATAATTATAATATTATTATTAACAATAGTAAATACACAGTTAAATAGATTAATTAATTTTAATCCACACAAAATGTAACATTCAATCAGGAAGCACAATAAAATATTTTGAACTATATATTTTTTTAAAGAAAATCTTACCAGAATTTAAAAGATAATTAATTTAATCAACATAAAATGTAACATTCAAACATCAAGTAAAATATTTTTAACTCTGTATATAAATTCATAGACAATACACCAAATTTTTGTAAATGTTTGTGGATATTAATAAAACAAATACAAAGTATATAAAACAACAAAATATCATCTCTGGGTGTGAGACAGTCTAGGTATTGTGTGATATATTTTTCATTTTATGGTCCAGATGTTCGGACAAAATACTGGCGTTAATTCGGTGAAAATATAATCTTCGGGTATATGATATAGTCCAGGATATGTCAATATTCTGAAACGACCTTCTTCTGTTTGTTAATTATTCCTGCATAGTACATTTTTAATTTTATGGTACAGATGTTTTTACAAAATACTGGAGTGAATTTGGTGAAAAGATCCTCTCCGGGCATATGACAGTCCAGTGTGTCTTAAGTATTCCGAAACGACATCCTTTTGCCTGTTATCCATTCCTGCATATCACATTTATCATTTTATGGTCCAGATGTTCAGACAAAATGCTGGCCTGAAATTATTTAAAAAAATCCTGTCCTGGTATATGGCATTGCCCAAGGTGTCAGTATTCTGAAATGATGTCCCGCTATCTGTCATCCATTCCTGCATTATATGTTTTCATTTTATCGTCAATATGTTTTCACAAAATACTGGCATAAATTTGGTGAAAATACCTCTTTGGTTGTATGACATATACGTGTCAATGCATATTTTGGAAGGACGTACCTCTGTTATCACTTCTTGCTTATTTTTAATTTAATGGTCCAGGTGTTTTGACAAATTACTGGCTTGGATTCGGTGAAAAGATCCTTTCCGGGTATATGACGTAATCCAGCGTGTGTCAAAATTCTAAAAATGACGTCCCTCTCTCTATCTGTTACAGTACACTTGCATTTTTTTTATGGTCCAGATGTTTTGACAAAGTACTGGCGTGAAGTCGGTGAAAAGATCCTCTCTAGGCTTATGATATACCTCAAGTGTGTCAATATTCTGAAATAATATCCCATTGTTATCAATGTCTGCATATTACGAGCATATTTTTCATTACATAGTCCAAGTGTTTGGACAAAATACTAGCGTCAAATCGGTGAATATATCAACTCCGGCCATATTATATAGCCCAGGTGTGGCAATATTCTGAAACGACGTCCCTCTGTTTGTTATCCATTATTGTGTAAGAAATTCGTAACTGGAAAGTGTAAGAGTTCCTACCTAAAAAGAAGAATTTGCGCAATGCGCTAAGTTTTAAACGTAGTCAATTAACCTAGTGGAGGTAGGCTACTCCATCAATAAAAAAACGGCCCTCCATCAATAAAAAAACGGCCGTGGCACTTCCGCCCTGGGTATTTGATATAGTCCAGGTTTTTCTTACGTTCTTGTAAGTAGTCTTGGTCTTGTTTTGTTCATTACGTCGGTTAGTTTCTGCCTCTGCCATTACAATAACTGTTACTACTCCGCAGTCGATATTCTGTGCGCCATCCAACATATTTTTTAATTTGTTTACTCCACAGTGAGGATATTTCATTTGTATATTTAATTATTGGTGATTAAGTATATTTTTATTCGTTCCTTGTAAATATTTGACAATATTCACTGAAAAGGTTATCTTATGTTTTTTTCATATAAATCCAGATTGACAATTTTATTCCATATATAGGCCTATTTTATATTCTAACCTGTATTTTTCTAATGTTAAGAAATAATGTGCTTGCATTCGGATTTCTTGAAACGTTTTTGCTGCTAACTTGTATTTTTCTAATGTTAAAAAATACTATCCTTACATTAGAGTCTTATGAAATATTTCTGCTACTTTATTATTATTTTTCTCACTGACATTTTTCTGGCATGTATTATATATTTTTAACATACGTTCTTTTACTGATAACAAATACTGAGTTTACATTCGAGTTTCGTGAAACATTTCTGCTGCTAGCTTGTATTCTTCTAACGTTAACAAATTCTGTGCTTATTATGAAACGTTTATGCTGCTTTATTGTTATTTTTTCACTGACATTTATTCTGGCATATATTGTGTGTTTTAATATATATTATTGTAATGCTATACCTCTTCTCCATTTGTAATGTAAACAAACCAGATGTATGTACTGCATTTTCATTGGTCGAATAATGGTTTTACTTTTAAGTGTGTAAGAAAATGTAGTTCGCTCTCTAACACTCAAAATAAATAAAATAATTATCTAGCACATGTTAAATGTTTAATATGGGAAATCTTAAAACATAATTACAATTTTAATAGAATAAATAAATGAGTAATTCATTGTTTAATTCTTACGCACGCGCAATGTATAATATGTTCGGATTTCTATTGTTTTTAAAATGATCGCTTTCTGTAGAATTTCTTAAAAGACTGGAAAAGAAACCATTTGAAAAGCGGTGAGAAAACAATTATTTTGAATGCTTTCAAATAGTTTGGTGAAAAAATATCCCTTATAAGAAATTGAGGATTACAATTTTTTAAAAATAATATTATAGTAACTTTTTTCTTATTTTTATCCGTCTTCCTTAATTAAAAGTGATTTTTTGGTGATAGTGCGTTTTGGTGTAGTGCGTTTTGTCGTACTTACAGCAATGGCAACCAATGATTGAAAGTTCAAATTCCTACATTTAGGGATTGCCTACCTAAATAACTATACTGTAATAATACATTTAACACCTCACGTTCGGAAAGTAAAATCACTGCCCTTTATGTATATTACGTACAATGTATAGGCCTATACAAAAAAATATCCAAAAGGTAGTGTTAATATACATTATACGAAACAAATCACTGCATTTTAAATGAACTGAACTTTATTTAAAACAATACGGTACTTGCGGCCATTTTATCAATACTTGTTCTCAAGGCCTCCTGTTGTTTCAACTAATAAACATTGCCCACACTGTTAACGTTAGTCGATTGTCTATAATGAACGCAAATATTTCCAACAAAGATGTTATTATTTTACTATTATTTATTATTTTGAAAACACCATCACGCAAAAAATAATGTACAACGCACGTTTGTGAAGTGTTTGACAGAATCTCGGAAATTAAAAACCTCACTATCGCTCAGTTCTGTAAAAACCACTTCCCAACCTCGCATCGTAAAATACTATTTATTCAAAAAAAAAAAAAAAACTTCGTCACATTATTAAATCATGAAAGCTCTTTCAAAAAGTTTCATTTTCGGCATGCTGGTACCAATTAGGTAAAGACAACAGTTAAGTACATTTTTCTCCTTTTTTTTAAGCTATTGACGCGCTTTAGTGTTATCAATAAAAAATTGTAAAGTTTTTTTTCTACCTTCGACGTGGAGTCGAAACCTTTATTTAGAAGTCCCACTATTGATATTGGCTCCCTTGGCCTCCCGCAGGAATTTTACCTTTTAACCCTCTTCAAATTCCACTACTAAATACAGCGATTCTTTTTATCCTCATGAGTTACTGTTACTTGAGCACATCATGGCTTACTATAAAATACACTGGTGTCCAAAAGTTTAGGATAATTTGTAAAACGGAAAATCAAAATGCTTAAAGAGGAGGCAAGGAGTAAAAATTATTTATCAAAACGTTTCTCAGTACATTTAGTTTAGTCTGACATAAACTTAATTATAATCTTCAAATTCAACAAATGAAACAAAAGTTACATAGCATACATAAATGAAAATTGCATTGTATGGAGTTACAGCCCTGTTTCCTAAACTCCTTCTTTTTTTCTAAAAGAGAGTTATGATATTAATCCAGAATGTAGTGTAAGAACAGATTGCAGTAAAATGGCACAAAGACAACATCTGGACCCTCTGCTTCGGGGTAGAATTATTGGGGCGGCCAGAAACCACGACAGCACAAACTGAGGTCTCCATAGAACTCAGTGTGCCACAAAATGTTTAATCCGAGGTTATGGCGACGGTTCCAAGAGACCGGAGAGGATAGGCGAAGACCAGTGGGAGCTGCTCTCCAAGATGGTTACTAATCCTCCGCAGGATCGATATCTTGCGTTAACTGCAAGAAGAAACCGAACAATGTCTGCCAGACAACTGAGTTCAGAACTTGTGGCCGCCTCAGGTATCAGAGTATCCAGACAAACTGTCTATAGAAGACTCAGAGCTGCTGGTCTGTATGCTAGACGGCCTGTAGTGTGCGTCCCACTCACCCTTGATAACAGAGAGCACGTTTACGGTGGAGTCAGGAACATCGCGACTGGACTCTAAATCAGTGGAGCAGCGTGCTATTTACAGACGAGTCCAGATTCAGCTTGAACTGTGATTCGCATCGCGTGACTATCTGGAGGGAGCAAGGAACTCGTTACAACCCCATGAACATCATGGAAAGACATCCATTTGGTGGCGGTGGTCTCCTGGTATGGGGAGGTATAATGATGAATGCACGCACAGAGCTTCACATCTTCGCAGGTGGCACTGTTAATGCTCAGCGGTATAGAGAAGAGATCCTGGAACCTCATGTAAGACTTTTCAGGGGAGCTGTGGGTCCAGAATTCATATTCATGGATGACAATGCCCGACCTCACAGATCACAACTGGTGGATGAGTTTCTTCAGAGGAAGATATCCAGCGTATGGAGTGGCCAGCGAGGTCTCCGGATATGAATCCTATAGAGCATGCATGGGATGCCTTAGGGAGACAAATTGCATCTCGTCAGCCTCCTCCGAGGACACTTCAAGACCTTCACATTGCTCTTCATGAGGAGTGGAATTTGCTGAGCATCGAACTCCTGAACAACCTCATCACTAGCATGCCACGTCGATGTGAGTCTTGTGTAGCTGTCAGGGGTAATCACACCCCATACTAATCATTTGAACCATTGTTGTTCAACTTTTATGTTCGAATTCTGAAATGCAGTTTTCGTTTATTGTGAAAATGACAAGTGAATGACGTATTCATGCCATTGTTTCTTTCGTGCCATGTTTCTAATTATCTGTGACATACCCTTACCAAATTTTGTATTATTCTGACAAATACTTTATAATAAGTCGGCAAATGAACTAATTATCCTTAACTTTTGGACATAAGTGTAGTTATAATCAATCTCTATTCGTCATACTTCACGTTCTTTACATCAATCTACAATATTTGTACAATACTTAGTACAGTTTTTACCATTTATAATTCATTATACTGTATCTGTTATATATTATTTTTATATTATTATTATTATTATTATTATTATTATTATTATTATTATTATTATTATTATTATTATTATTATTATTATTATTATTATTATTATTATTATAAAAACTACAACAAAAGAGGGAAAGAAGAAGAAATGTCAAGAACAAAACAAAAGAGGAAATGTAATCCATCAAATGAATGTCAAAACAAAATAATACGAACCTTAAGGTATCCATTTCCTAATATATGTGGCTATGCTCCTTGCCTCTGGTCCCGAGGGTCGCAGGTTCAAACCCGGCCAGGGTCGATAGATTTTTTTAGGATGGAAAAAATCCAAGGATCAAGTCCTCCGGGAGGAACTTTAAGCCGTGGGTAGCGAGTCTAAATATTTTCAGGCTCGTAAAAGATACTTCCATCCATAGTAATTCTGCCCGAGGGCAGGTCTTTCACTGCAATCATACCATTTTCATGCTATGCTTTGCAGCTTTACAATGGAATTGTAGGTGTGGTAGCTTCCCGTTGCTTTCCACACTGGTGAAGGATGATGATGATGATAATGATAAGGATGATGATGACCATATGATTTCGGGGACCATTTGGGCCTTAAAGTGTTCCTGACATTTGTATTACAGGTGAGGAAAAACCCCGATAAAAAACCTCACCCAGAAAAACTGCCGCTAACTTGGATCGAACCCGGGCCCGCTGCGTGACAAAGCAGCACGCTACCTCGAGACCACAGCGGTGGACAATAGATCCTTAAGCTTGAATAAAAAAAGGCCTCTAAGCAAAATTTACCGAATTTTCCCGTCCTAGTACTATTTTGGTTTCCTACATGTCAGTATGAGGCGGAATACTGACCACGAGCCACTCCAGTGAAATCTATACGAAAACAAGTGTAACTAAATTAGTATGGTTCAATTTCTTCCCCGTAGGGGGAGAGCGCCTAAATCTCGTTGAGGGAAAACAAGGGATTACAAGAAGATATATATATGATGAAACGTCCAGTACAATGTCTATATAATATAAAGTTAGATAATAAGTACGGTGACGCATTATTTATGGTCGACGAATAGGCGAAAGCTAGTATATTACCTAAAAAATATAAATTTCATAAAAGTTTGTATGAAATGCGCCTGGCGAGGTTCTTTTATTTGCCGTAAATCTAGAAAGAGGGATCCCACGTCTTTTGTTCCCTTCTGAAGGAATCTACGTGGGATTGAAAAATCCGTCAACCCACGAACTTTGACCCACAGGCGAGCCCAGCGAGATAGACCACAGCACCTAGGAAGAGACATTTGCTCTAACTGTATGCATGTTACGTGCCTAATATAAAATTATCTAAAATTTCAATTTAATGTTACTATTTTGAACCTAAAACTATGTTTATGATAATTTAAAAAATAGATATTCCCAGAGAAAACTAGGTGTATTTAGATATTTAAATCGCTAGGGATTTTTTTCCGCTGTTAAATATGCATATTTTTGCTAAAAAATAAATTTAATATTTTTTTTCAATGCCCCAGGTTGTCATTTCGAATTTCTGGTATTCTCTCCTGGTATGGCGTACTTGTAACCCCTTCTGAGGTTGGGGCTCCTGGAAGGCGGGGTTACGCTCCCCCGATGATATGATAGTTGATAAAGATGGTAATGATGCACCAGGAGAGAAGTTTAATACATTGTTTTGTATAAAATGCGCCTTGTTGCATAGCGATAATAAGAACGATGACGTAATAACTGTAACGTTACTTAGAAACTTCAGTGAATGTTGAATAGAAGAAATATTATTTGCAAATTTTATTAATGAAGCGTTTAAACATTAATAATTCACAAATAGTTGTTAGTATTTTATTTAACGATGTTCTTTAACGGCTTAAGTCATTAGCGTCTGAATTCAAATCTGCGCGCAAATCGAGAGACATTTTTTGATCAAATGTGAACATTGTAAATTTTACTAGCATATTATTCTCAAAAGAGTTTGTCAATCAAATGGACGTACAAACTGCATTTCTTAATGGTAAAGTATTGTCGGAAATGTGTGTAAACAACCGAGAGGTTATGAAGATTGTACAGATAAAGTTCGTAAATTGGATAAAGCACTGTATGATTTCAGAGAAAGACCAAGAGCGTGGTACGAATGTTTTGATCAATATTTAAGTGAATTAGGATTTGAAAGAAGTTAATATGGTTATTATTTGTATATTCAGAGTATAAGGAAGGGTATGTAATATTGTTTGTTGATCTATTTATTAATTTGTTGTAAAAATTATAATTTCTAAAGTAAAATGCATGAAAGAAGGCGATCGTAATATTAAGAGATTCCGGGCTATGTGGTCCATGACTGGTATTTCTTCCAGACGATTCTCCCTCGACTGCCATCTTCAATGGTGAGTACTTCTAAGTAGTGTTATATTATAGCTAGAAGTACTTGCCACTGATGATGCTCTCCGCAGTCGAGGGAGAAACGTCTGGAAGAAATACCATGGCACGGACACATAACGCGGAATCTCTTAACATTATGATTACCGACCGCAAGCCTGCATTCAACAATGAAGGCGGTCGTGTTTATGTGAGTTCTGCTCATCTTCATAACAGTACTTTTAGAGAGCCAATCGCCTGCATTCAACTATTGTACTTTAAACGAGGAGGAATTTGTACAAGCTTTGTGATTCGATCCATCGAAATATTTTGTCTACTTTCTTGATGCGCCAGACCAATCTGACCCACCACTGTTCATGCCCAGAGCAATAGTATAAGTGTTAATTATCTAATTTGGAATGAAGGATTTAGATGAAGTAAAAAGGTATCTTGGAATTAATAATCATTACGATTATGAAGAAAATTATTTAACACTAAATCAGAAGATCTATATGAGTGAGTTATAAAAGTTACAATCAACACTTTTGAAATTCATATAATGTAAGCTATAATGAAGGAGGCGTGTCGGTGTATATTTATATAATGTAGTTGTCTTGATTTGAGTAGTAGTTGTGAAACTATGTGTTTAATTAGAGGAAGCTGTTGTGACGCTCAATTGTCAATCATCTGTCCAGATCTCGTCATGATTTTTTATTATAATGTTGAATACTTGTAAAAAATATGTGGAATTAAGTATAATTCAGTTATTTAAAAGTATGTTAATTATTCCAACAGAATTTTTTAACTTGTTATGGGTTTATGATTATTTAAATATTAGCTGGCTCAGTCTGGTTAATTGGAAAGATTGTTGTTCATTGCTATAAAATATTTAGTATAGCGTGTATTGCTTTTAGATCCAACAGATGGCGCTTTTTCTATTAAAAAAATATACATGTCACAGGTGTGATATCTATAATAGGTATATAGGAAAACGCGCGTTTACGAATGCAATCTTGTGTCAAACTTCCAAAGCAATCGGTAAAGAACATTCGAAGATTTAAGATTTTAAACAATGTCCACTGCTATGGTCTCGAGGCTGCCTTGTCACGCAGCGGGCCTGGGTTCGATCCCTGGTCGGGACAGTTTTTCTGGGCGAGGTTTTCATCGGGTTTTTTCCTCACCTGTAAGACAAATGTCAGGAAAACTTTAAGGCCCAAACGGTCCCCGAAATCATATGGCCATCGGAATCATCATCACTCATATTCATCTTAGATTAAGCTTAGGATTAGGGACTCTCCTGGCGCACTACTATCAATCATCATCATCCATCATATCATCGGGGCAGTGAAACCCCGCCTTCCAGGCGCCCCAACCTCAGAAGTGGGTTACAAGTACGCCACGCCAGGAGAGAACACCAGGAATGTCGAAAGACAACCTCAGGCATTTGCAAAAAAAAATTAAACAATAGTATATTACGATGCAAGGTTGGGAAGTGGTTTTTACAGAATCGAGGAAAAATGTTTAAAAACCGAGCTATCGCTCGGTTTTTAATTTCCGACATTCTGTAAAACACAAACATGCGTTGTACATTATTTTCAAATTAGCAAATAATAGTAAAATAATAACATCTTTGTTGGAAATATTTGCGTTCATTATAAACAATTGACTAACGTTAACAGTGTGGGCAATGTTTATTAGTTGTAACAACAGGTCTTAAGAACAATTATTGATAACATGGCGGCAAGTACGTATTTATTGTTTTATATTGTACGGAGTGTACATAGAGGGCAGTGGTTTTACTTCCCGCACGTGGGTGTAAATGTAATATTACAGTATAGTTATTTAGGTTGGCCGCCCTGAAATATAGGAAGTTGAACTTTCAATGATGGTCGCCATTGCTGGTAAGTACGATAAAACGCACTATCGCGCAAAAACGAACATTTATATTTTATTTATATAGATTCAGGAGTAAATATAAATAAGGATGCATGATATGAGGATTACATTAAAAATAAATTACTGTAATCAAAATGTTAAATAAAATACCCCAAAAAATTTAAAAAAACACTCCATTTCGCGACAGGCCTAGAAGGTCCTTGGCTTACTAGCCGGCTGCTGGCTCACATCCACATGTGTTAATCACAGAGATAGACGATCATTCAGCCAGTGTAGGGATGACACGTGTTCAGCATGTCGGGTCTCCCAGTCGTTATAGTTTGATTTCTCGACCTGGAGCCGCTGCTTATTGTAACTATCCAAATTCCTCGCGATGCTGGGTGGGCACCGGTCCCACATTGGCCGAAATTTCATGAGAAAATGTCTCCCCCCATGGAGACCCGAACCAAGCGCAAGTCCCGTAGCTCTGCGCCAATGTATCTTGCCTTAATCACTCGGCTACAGCGCAGGGCGGAGAAAAATATATAGGCCTATATACAAATAAAACTCGTATTCACACATCTGCAATTAAAAATACAATATTATATGAAGTCGAGACGTGGAAATTAACATATGATTTAAAAACAAAACTTCTGGCAATCAAATTAGACTTTCTTAGGTATTTATCGAGACATTAAAAATTGGAGACGTTAAGGAATCGTAGATAAACGGTAAAATGAAATAGGAAGATTCAAGTGTGGAACATGTAGCATACAAACAATTTTTGTGGTATGGACACATGAAAAAATCTGTAATAGGTATGTACGTTAGTGGGATGGTAATATTTAGATGGATCTTAGGGAACTGGGTTTCGGAAATATAAACTAGACTCAGTTTACTGAGAATGGAGAGCAATGTACGCCATATAATTAAATCAACTCAAATTGGATACAACGATTCCCAAGCAGGAGTCATCGTGCAGAAGAAGAAAAGTTCGACCTAGTTATTTATGAATACAATAGATTATTATAATCAGAAATGGACTGGGTCAATATGATTTGGAAAAGAGAGAATACTGGAGGGAAAAATGCTTTATAATTTTGAACACATAAAATTATATACATTGTAGCTCTACATCTGAAAACAAATAAATTGGTTTACTTTATATGTTTCGGTACATAGGGAACGTTTGTATTTGGAAGACGTAAACAACGTCACGTTGATGGGCTGATAATATTTAGATGGATCTTAGGGAACGGGGTTGTCTGGAAATAGAAACTAGACTCACTTTACTGAGAGAATGGAGCGCAGTGTATACAATATAATTAAATTAAGTCTTAAATTGGCAATGTGTCCTATAAAATAGACTGGTTTAATGTATTAATGTTTGAATAAAGTAATGGAAAAATTAATCGCTAATATAATTTAAATTTGTGTCAAATTATACAACAATATGCAAATAGGTAGTAACCTACAGTTATGCATGTTTTGTTTTCACTGCAGTCCTACGCTTTTGAATAAGCTGACATCAGAAATTGAGTTTCTCTAATTTAACAAAAGAAATATATATTCCGTAATCCAGTAAAAATTGGATCATAAATTCAACTCGCTGAAGACTTCGCTTAGTTTACGCAGTTCATTACAGATCTGGTTTTATCCATGTATTTTAAATATGTTTTAATTATAAATTCAAAATCTAAAATAAATGTTGACAAATGTGCCACTGTAAATTTTAACGTAGACATTAAGATATTTGGGTGATTCTGTAGGGCAGTCAGAAATTTACATCGAAGTTTGTATAGCCTATCCATCCATAGTAATTCTGCCCGAGGGCAGGTCTTTCACTGCAATCATAGCATTTTCATGCTATGCTTTGCAGCTTTACTAGGGAATTATAGGTGTGGTAGCTTTCCGTTGCTTTCCACACCGGTGAAGGATGATGAATATGGTAAGGATGGTGATGATGGCCATATGATTTTCGGGGACTGTTGGGCCCTAAGCTTCCTGACATTTGTCTTATAGGTGAGGAAAAACCCCGAGAAAAACCTAACCCAGGAGCCTGTCCCGACCGGGAATCGAACCCGGGCCCGCTGCGTGACAAGGCAGCACGCTACCTCGAGACCATAGCGGTGGACGTATAGCCTATATAATCAAATAACTTGAAAATGCTCAGGGACTCTTAAGGGTTCTGTCCATTTATTTGGCGTCATAAACAGTTGTGAGAAGCCTTCGATAAAGAATATTGTCTTTGAGATTAGACCTGTACCGATACCTATCGGCTATCGCCCACGGTACTAGAATTAATCCCTGGGGGTCCGTTTATCGGGCCTCAGCTGTGCTCACAACAGCAACAGGGCGCGTCCCCGGGCGGAGGATAGGGGAACGGTCGGTGGTTTGCTTGCACTCCTCCCGGCTAGGTCCAGACCGGACCCGCGGGCCATTTGTGAGGTCGTCAGGACTCGAGCGACCTGATGCACTACATAGCTCGTGCTGCGCCCACTTCAGCAGCAAATCGCGTCCCCTCGGTGGCGTAGTGGGAAAAGGTCGGTGGATCTGCTAGTCAGTCCTCCCTTCCAAGTCCGATGGACTCGCGGACCATAAGTGGGGTCAACAGGAGACGAGCGCCCTGTTGTACTAAAGCTCAAATGTCCCGGCCCACAACGGGAGCAGCGGCCGTCGTGGCGAGGCGGTGGGAGATTGTGGAGATCAGAAGCTCCCTTCTCTTGGTTAATCCCGAGGACCTTTGTGGGGGCACCATGGGCGATGAGCTCCCTGGATGCCTACATTGCTCAGTGGGCTGACTCACAGCAGCGGCACGACTAGGCTTAGTCTTGCGAACGGGCTGGTTGGGACAATACCGGGCGTAATGCTGGGAATTACCACCAGGTCAATAAGCACGGGAAAGGAGGAAGCGCGGTCTTTGAAGGTGGGACTTAGCGCCGACTCTGGAACCGAGTGACCCAAGGACAATCTGTGAGGTCGTCAGGAGTTGAGCGACCTGACGTACTAATGCTCAGGCTGGACCCACTTCAGCAACCAAACACGTCCCCAGCTGGTGCACTGGGGGAAAGATCGGTGGATCTGCTAGACAGTCCTCCCGGTTAAGTCTAAGGGACTCGTGAACCATTAGTGGGGTAGGCAAGAGTTGAGCGCCTTGTCGTACTAGTTGCTCATCTGTTGGAGCTTGCGAGCTCCGTGCTGGCCCACAACAGCTGCAGAAGGCGTCCCTGGGGGCACACCAGGGCTCGCCCGGACCAGTCCAGAGGGGAGCTACTGTACTGGTTCCTGGCTCGGCCTACGGGCCCGTCGACAAACTGTGGGGTCGCCAGGAGATGAGCACCTGGATGTACTAAAAGTCTCACACTGTTGGGCTTGTAGCCCTAGCCGGTCTCACAACGGCTGCAGGACACGTCCCTGGAGGCAGAACAGGGGAATGGTCGGTGGATCTGCGACAGCAGTCCTCCCGGCTAGGCTCATGGAGCCCGTGGACCAACTGTGGGGTCGTCAGGATTGAGTGACCTGATGTACTATGTAGCTCAGCAATTCCCAGAACTGCAAACTCCAACACTCTCTCCCTGGGGTGTTGGTTTAAGGACCGAGAACTTGAACGTGGACGCGAACATAGGATAGGGAGGACTAGAACTAGGACTTGGGAGTATGGTCATGACGACCGAGGTATCCCAAGGGGTGGACGGCTGGGCCTAGATGGTACTAGAATTAATAAGAGGGGCCTGCTGTCAAACCTGTACGTCCCGGCCCACAAGCGGAAGCATGGGCCGCTGTTGGTGGAGCGGTGGGAGACTGGAGATCAGAAGCTCCTTTCTCTTGGTTCAATTGAACCCGAGACCATCTGTGGGGCACCATGAGAGATGAGCACCCTGGATGCCTACATTGCTCAGTGGGCTGTCTCACAGCAACTACACGACTAGGCTTAGTCTTGCGAACGGGCTGGTTGGGACAATACCGGGCGTAATGCTGGGAATTACCACCAGGTCAATAAGCTCGGGAAAGGAGGAAGCGCGGTCTTTTGGCTGAGGGGACTTAGCGCTGACTCTGGGACCGAGTGACCCAAGGACAATCTGTGAGGTCGTCAGGAGTTGAGCGACCTGACGTACTAATGCTCAGGCTGGACCCACTTCAGCAACCAAACACGTCCCCAGCTGGTGCACTCGGGGAAAGGTCGGTGGATCTGCTAGACAGTCCTCCCGGTCAAATCCAAGGGACTCGTGAACCATTAGTGGGGTAGGCAAGAGTTGAGCGCCTTGTCGTACTATTTGCTCATCTGTTGGAGCTTGCGAGCTCCGTGCTGGCCCACAACAGCAGCAGAAGGCGTCCCTGGCGGCAGACCAGGGCTCGGCTCGGACCAGTGCAGAGGGGAGCAACTGTACTGGTTCCTGGCTCAGCCTACGGGCTCGTCGACAAACTGTGGGGTCGCCAGGAGATGAGCACCTGGATGTACTAAAAGTCTCACACTGTTGGGCTTGTAGCCCTAGCCGGTCTCTCAACGGCTGCAGGACACGTCCCTGGAGGCATAACAGGGGAATGGTCGGTGGATCTGCGACAGCAGTCCTCCCGGCTAGGCTCATGGAGCCCGTGGACCAACTGTGGGGTCATTAGGAATGAGCGAACTGGCGACTACGAAGCTCAGCAATTCCCAGAAGTTGCAACTCCAAAACCCTCTCCCTAGGGGTGTTGGTTTTAGGACCGTGAACTTGAACGTGGACGTGAACATAGGATAGGGAGGACAAGCACCTAGGACTTGGGAGTATGGTTATAATGACCGAGGTATCCCAAGGGGTGGGGGAAGGGCCTAGGTACTAGTGGTGGTAGAATATATTTTTTATTGAATACCTCAGGTTGGAATTTCGACATTTCTGGTATTCTCCCCAGGCATTGGCGTAAATGTAACCCACTTCTGGGGTGGGGCTCCTGGAAAGTGGGGTTACTCTGCCCCGATAATATGATAGTTGATAGTGGTGCGCCAGGAGAGTCATTAATCCTAAACTTAATCTAAGGCTAATATGAATGATGATTATGATGTCCATATGATGTTCGGGGACCGTTTGGACCTTAACATTTCCTGACATTTGGCATACTGGTGATGTAAAATCCCGAAAAAATCCTCACCCAAAAAATTGCCCCGACCGAGACTCGAACTCGGGCCCGCTGCGTGACAAGGCAGCACGCTACGTCGAGACCATAGCGGTGGACGGTGGTAGAATATTTCTTAATAGATGCCGCTGCAGTCTTCCGGTAGGAAATGCAGACAATCCCATCTTCGCCATGGCAACAACAATACATCGAATAAGAAAAGCGGATTATTCTGTAGTGTTATTCATTGTGGAAACCTTGTGAGGTGGCAAGTTTGTGTGAAACTTACTCGAGGCAGTTTATTATACGAGTTATCTAATAGGATACAGGTGAGGTCATCGTTGATTCTTTATTACAGCGGTTATCAACCTTTTTCGACTCGCGAACCCCTTCCACAACGATCTGAGTTCGGTGAACTACTGACTTTTTAAATATGCATACAGTAGACATGCATAAAATTTAATTCCGAGCAAAAGGTTTGATATCCTTAAATTAACTTAACCCTTAACGGTCAAATCCTAAAGTTATTCTAGTTACGGTTTAAAAGTTACACAACGTGTAGGCCTAGTTGCATTAATAAATACAAGTTTTCATTTGTTAGGACTATTTAACGAATAGAATTAAGCTGTTTACTCACAAATCATTGTTTAACTATAGTTATTTTAAAATATTTATATATTTAATGTAAACGGCGATGTTTGAAAACAAATCAGAAATGTGAGGTTATGTTCATTCACTGCTGCTTGATCATCATAGAGAACCGCTTGATCATATTATTTATTGCCAAATAAGATCGCAATATTGTAAGAGTGCACCCAAGTGGAGAAATAATGAAACACATCAAACTATATATCATATCAACATTACGGGTTATTCATTTTTTTTTAGTAAAAAACTCAGTAAAATCAAGGAATCTTTTCATTATTTGCTATATTCAATGTATTTGTTAGAGAAAAATAATGCTTTGACCTGTTCAGAACATTAAAAAGGAGGAGCTTTCTTTATCACAAAGCAGGAGCCGATAAAGAGAAATCGATAAAGAGCGAGGTAAAACACGACTGTCATTGGTTGTAAAACAAACTTCATTGAAACGTGATTGGTCATTGACTAGCATTTGTGGCATGAGTTAAATAGTCATTGTAATTAGTCACCTCTTCCTTGAAATTCAGTGAGAAGGTTGTGCCTGCTTCCTATGACACATAGCTTTGAAGTCAGGAACCACAGAAATTAAATAAATCTCGCATCACTTTCAGCACAAAGTTTGTTTCTGTATTATTTCTTAAATAGGCGTATGAAGAAAACGACTTTTCGCACAAATATGGTATACATATGTAACAAGGGGCATTATAAGGGTTAATTTAATTAAAATATTATTATTATTATCATTATTATTATTATTATTATTATTATTATTATTATTATTATTATTATGACGATGCCGCAGAAATGAAGGAAACAATAATAGGCCATTACGGAAAAGTTTTGGCGAACCCCCCTAGGGGTTTGCGAACCACAGGTTGGAAACGATGCTTTATTAGAAAGACCAACGAGTGAATTTGATATACACATAATGGTGTGCGTATTTTTTTAAATATACGTAACGTAATCCCTCATCTCGTCCTGGTCTCGGGAAAATTTCAAACCCAAAATCCGTCAATGCATTGTATCTGTCTGTAAGAGTTTTTTCACGCCTAGAAAATAGCATTGCTCTTATGAAACAATTCTTGTTAGTAAACGTGTCCTTTTATGTGATATAATTTATCAGTTAATTAATTTGAAATAAATAATTAAGTTAATTAGTTTCACTTATAATTTTGCAAAGAAAGTGGGTGTCCGAGTTATGAAAAAATAACCATTATAACATATAATCATCACAAACGTAATAAAGTTAGGGAGTGAACTCAATTACCGTAACAGCGGCTAGCGGAGATACCATTGAACCATCCCTTTCAACGAAACTTAGTTTCGTCACGTAAAGCCGTGGTCAAAGAAGAGTGAGCAACTAATATATCACGTGTGGTTTACTATGCGACAATATTCTGAAGCTACTGACGTTTTTATATTCACAATCTATAAAATTCCAAATGTTAATATTGTTCTTTAGTAAAACTACATTAGAATGATCACGATTTACATTGTAGTAGCAGTAATGAAGATAATTGTGCTGTGAACTCATTTTGAGCCCTGGGGTCGACTCAGCCTCTAACGGAAATGAGTACCAGACGCTTGTTCTGGGGGTAAAGGCGGCCGTCACGCAGGGCTGATAACCCGGCTGACATGAAGTGCCGATTGTCTAGAAAAAGTGGGAGCCTTAACCTCCTACTACCCCAAGGGCCTCCGGGTCTGTTGTGGGAACACTTTACTTTTTACGTGAACTCATTTTGATGCTATACTTATCCTTAAAGGAGAAGAGGGAGATATTACAGGGTGTCCCATTCAAACCTCCCACATTTTAATTAATTATAACTAACAAAGTATGCGGAATTGTGAAATGAGGCCGGTATTAAACGAAAGAGAAACTCAAAGAATTTCCATTGCCACACACTAAAACACCTCTATATGTGCACAATTTCTTCAATCTTTTCTTCTGAAACACGTGTACCAGCACCTCCTGATTCTTTTTTAACGCTTCCAGTCGCCAGAAACTTCTCAAGCCATGTCTTAATGGCCTTCCCATCAGGTGCATTTCCTCCATATTCTCTCCCGTAATTTCTTTGCACTGTAATTATTGACTTCGTCTCTGCATACCAGAAAATAGTTTGTGCTCGTTGCTGAGGAGTCGCCATTTTGTTTTATGCCATTATTGTGCAACATGCGACAGATGAATTAACTCCAACAATGAAAACAAAAATCATTTGAGTTTCTCTTTCTTTTAATATCAACCTCATTTCATAATTCCGCATACTTTGAGAGTTGTGATTAATTAAAATGTGGGAGGTTTGAATGGGACACGGTGTATATAATGTGTCATAGCTTTCGGTGTCAATTGGCAATACCGTTCCCATTAGAGCAATACTATTTTCTAGACATGAAAAGCCCTATAGTGTGTGTGTTCAAAGTGTGTTTCACCTTGCTTTGGCTATTACACAAGTTTAGCATGTTCTACTGCAGAGTGATGGCATTGACTAAGCATCGCCCAGAGTGCTGCCTGCTGGAACCAGTTGAGGTTCCTTGGCAGCCAAATTCCCTAGTGGTTATCGGTATAGGGACTTTTCCTCAAGTCAGCGCTATTTCTAGGCATATATGTTAAGCCGTAAGGAACGAAGTTGAAGTTGGGTGAGGGTGAGGATATCCCCCTAGAGCAAAGCATCGTAAAACCACACCGTCGGCGGACCAAGGAAGAAAGCCGAAAGAGAGCGGAATGAGCCACACTACTTCAATTGTGGCACATCACCCATCTCATATGTAGGATCCATCCATTAGGGGGGGGGTGCATCGGTGTACAGCACGTCTCTATATCATATGTCCTACATTGCGAACAATTGGGTTGGCATGATTAATGATGGTGTGTGATACTTGGTGATGATTTGTTGGTTAATTGTTGTCGCAATATACGGCATTTGTGCTAGGTTATGCAGCTCCACGATCCTCGTGTATAGCGGAGCCGAAAATATAATTTTGAGACATTTGTTTTGAATGATCTGGACTTCCTTTTTGTTGCTACCAGCGAGGATACTACAGGCTTCACAACCATACAGAATCATGCTCTGGATCACAGCTTTGTAAAGTATTCGCTTGATCCGAGTAAATTTCATAGCGTGTAAGCTCTGAAAAAAAAGGAGGGAGGGCAAAATGAGAAGAAAGAAAATGCGTGATTATACCTATAAGGTATAGAACGAAATTTAAAAAAAATAATAATACAAGTATAAATACTGTACTTGCGTGTTGAAATAGGCGGAAAATGTATTCAGTCATCAAGAGAACCGGGAGTGGCACCTAGGCGTGGTAAAGATTTCTTCCATCTCATTAGTAGGGCCTATATCTGTCAAGAATCCATTTATAAAACTGTCTGCATAACGTTCTGTTTTCTCTAACCATGGGAACATAAAATTATTATAGCACTATTTTAATGCAGTGTTTTATTTAACGACGCTCTTTAACATGTCAGGTCATTAGTGTCGTGATTCAAAACTGGGCGTAAAAAAAATATATTCAAAAGTTAGTCTAGAATAAAGTGTAACCCTGTCCTCAAAATGTCCACATTCATTTTATTTCACTAAAAATCTCTTGCTGGTCGCCAGCGATGTTTGAACCCGAAACCTCCCAGTTTCAAACGCTACAGCTGTAATCATCTCGCTCCATACCATAGCATTGTTCAAAATATCGTACAATATGAAACATTTATTATTATTATTACCGACTCTGTTTAAAATATATGTACATGAAATATTAAAGAATTGGAGGAGAAAATGTTCAAGCATGGGAATTACTATTTCAAACAACAAAACTTTATACAATTACATTTTGCAGATGATCACTTGTTAATTGCACAAGATGATGAAGATTTAGAATACATGACTAGAAAATTAACAGAAGAATATGACAAATGGGGATTAAATTTGAACATGAAAAAAACAAAATATTTATCAATTGGTGAACCAGAACAAAATTTAATTTTTGAGACTGGAGAAACAATTAAATATTGTAGTGAGATCACATATTTAGGAATTAAAATAAATAAAAATTGGAGTTATGAAGAGGAAATAAGAAATAGAAATAATAAAGGAAAATTTGCAATTGCTTGCCTCAATGGAATATTGTGGGATAAAAATATAAGTAATAAAAATAAAATGAATATAAATCATACAATTGTTAAAAGCATCATTACTTATGGAGAAGAACTTTGGCCATTAACAACAAAAACAAATAAGGATCTTTTGGCAACGGAAATTGATTTTATACGAAGGGCAGCAAGAATTTCAAGAAGAGAAAAAATTAGGAACTCAGTTATAAGGGAGAAAATGAAGATTGAAGACACTATTTTAGATTATATTAAAACTCAGCAATTAAGATGGTACGGACATGTCCAGCGAATGGAAGAGGATCGGTTACCAAAATCTGTTTTGGAATGGAAACCTGAGGGAAGACGAGGCAGAGGAAGACCTAAAACCTCCTGGAGTCAGGGAATATATTTATACATGAAGGACAAACATCTACAACCAGGAGATTGGATGGACCGACAAAATTGGTTATTAGGAATCGGACGATGTCAAAGACATTAATCAACCGATGATCTATGTATCTATATATTATTATTATTATTATTATTGTTATTATTATTATTATTATCATTATATAACTTCAATTATAACCAATTTCACAATTTATAAATAAATACCAATTACATTTTCGTATAGCTGTCATTTGAGTGGTCCGTGGTCAGCGTTCCGCCTCATACTGATATCTAAGAATCCAAGGTAGTACTAGGACGGGAAAATTCGGTAAATTTTGCTTAGAGGCCTTTTCATTCAGGCTTAAGGATTTTTTACGAGCCTGAAAATCTTCAGACTCGGGACCCACGGCTTAAAGTCCCTCCCGGAGGACTTGCTCCTTGGAGTTTTCCATCCTAAAAAATCCATCGATCCCGGCCGGGTTTGAACCCGCGACCCTCGGGACCAGAGGCAAGGAGCATAACCACTAGTCCACCGCAATATATACATTCACTTAATTTGCTTTATAGTTTAAATAGAGTAGGCTAATTATAGAAATTTATTTATTTAGTAAGTTTCACATCATCTTCTCCTCCACATCTCTCTGTCATTCCAATCTCAATCGTCCAATCCTTTTTTTCCCTCATGCTGTTCAAAACACCATCAATCCACGTTATTTTTGGCCGTCCTCTTCTTCTTCCACAATGTGGCGCCCATTTTAATATTTTTTCTTGGGAATCTGTCTTCTGTCATTCTTTCTACATAACCATACCATTTTCGCTTGTTATGATATTATGAAATGATGACTAGATGAAATGGTTCCTCGTGAGAAAATGTCAACCCAGGCTTTGCCTTTAAAGATTGAATAAAAAAAAATGATCCAGACAAGTTACCAGTATTTAATTTCCGAATATAAAATATCAAACATTAAACATTCATTGTGGTGAAATCTTAAAATTGAATTTTTTCTCAAATCATTGATCCATAATTTACTTGTAAATTGATCCTAAAATAAAGGTTGGCTTTTTATGAGGATGAAGGATAAGTAGGAAGAAACCGGCACGAGCATTAAAAAGACGATAAACAATGTAGCAGATGTTGTGTTGGTAACAGTGATACACCACTATAAAGGAAACTGTTTCAGCACATGAGACCACAACTTATTGAAAGTAGTTATTTAAAACCGAGCGCGTTAGATTAGGCGACTTTTCGGTTGAAATTTCAGTACCGACCAGCCTGACGGACGATTTTTTCCTGGTTTTCCTCAGTCATCCAGGCATATGCTTGGTTCGAATTTTATTATCAGGGTCCATTTCATCATATTCACCATTTCGTATTTATTTTATTTATATTCAGATTTTCAATATTTACACATCTTTCTGTGCCTAAAGTTTTATTTTCCTCATCCACTCGCCCTTATCCATCCCTCTATGTCCTCCAGTCCTCTTGTTCTCATTTCAGTTCTTATTTTTTTGCATCCACGAGTTTCGAGGTCTTCCTTATTTTCTTCTTCCAGGTGGACACCATTCCAATTTTTATCTGGGTAGCATTTTTTTCTTGCATTCGTCGTATATGTCCGTTCCAATTTAATTGCTTATATTTGTGTGGTCTCTAGGTAGCGTGCTGCCTTGTCACGCAGCGGACCCGGGTTTGATTGCCGGTCGGGACAAGTCCCTGGGTGAGGTTTTTCTTTCGGGGTTTTTACTCACCTGTAAGACAAATGCCAGGAAACTTAGAGCCCAACGGTCCCCGAAAATCATCCGGCCATCATCGTCATCCTCATATTATCATCATTCACCGGTGTGGAAAACAACGGAAGCTACCACACTATAATTCCCTAGTAAAGCTGCAAAGCATAGCATTTAAATGCTATGATTACAGTGAAAGACCTGTCCTTGGGCAGGCCATTATAGATAGATATCTTATATATAATCTACTATTGAATATTTAATATTAATTTTTCCTAGTATTCATTTTTTTTTTTTTTTTTTCAATTTTGAACATCTTGCTGCTCTCCTCAAGAAATCCATTTTCATCGACATAATTTTTTGATCTAAGTTTTTGTTGAATTTCCATACTTCAACTCCATATGTGATAGTACTTCTCACTATTGAATTATATATTTGTAATTTATTTTTCCTGGTTATATGTCTGTTCTATAGGACACCATTTTTAACATTGCTATTATTGTTCTACCTTATTTATTCTGTTCTTAATATTACTTTATTGTCTCTCCATTTCGTATTATTATTAAAATAAAAATAACTGAAGCTCAAAAAACATATGATAAAGGTTATAAGAAATACACAGCTTACTGATTACACCTAAATATCCTACACGCGATATTACCTAGATGTTAAAGCATCTTCAAATAAGAAATGAAGTTCTTTAGAATAGATATCCACAGGATGTACCGGGGTATAAAGTCCGAATCAGATGGGACTCCATGCTAACATAAAGCATTCTGTTTCAAATCCCGGCGCACTTCATTCCGGACAGGGTATCTCCAACTTTTAAGAATTATAGAGATGGTACTGAACTGTAAAGTATTACTTGTCCAATTTAAGCCTGCACGTCTTGAAGGTGAATTGTGTTAGCGCTAGTATCGTCAAACTATTTCTCCATGTTATTTAACATTTTCCAATACTGTTATTTTAACACAGTTACAATAATGGATCATATTATAATATAATGATAGTGTGAAAAGAATAATTAATGTCTGAACCAGGAATCGAACCGTGGACCTCTCGTTCTCCGTACGAGTGTGCAGCCCACTATACCAGTCTAGACATGGCACAAACACTAATAATTCTTTCCACATATACAAATCTATAATTCTCGTTTAATTATTTCTCCATGGAAGGGAGAATCCCTTAAACACATGAGAAAGATCAGTTCATGGCTGTCGACAGCTGCTGAAGGTTTCGGATCATTTAAAATCACATTGTTTGTCATCGCTCTGTTACCAACCTCACAACACAACACATGAATGGGATTTGGCAATATGTAATGAGG